>JALJEV010000561.1:0-388067 GCA_026586105.1 Hylodesmum podocarpum
TTGTGTTGAGGTATTCTATCTATATAAAAGATCATCGACCAGCTGTGCCAGCCTAGACAGCTCAAAGTTTCCATTTAATGTTGTTGAACTCCACCTCTGCCTTCTCTTTATTTCATCATTTCAGATTCTCTTTGTAATTTCGCTATTTGACTTCTTATCTCTATGTTTATGAACTAATATTGGAGGACAATTGTATTATAACTTATATCATTATGTATTTATACTTCTAATCTTAGGATATACATTACCTTTATTTTTGTTTTATATTTGTTATAAGGATGACACCAACCTTTTATCGCGCCTCATTTTGTAAGAAATTACAAGAAAGCTTTCGTTGATGGGTTGCTGCCTCCAGCCGTAACTCTTCTTATGTCATTGACAGATGCGCTTAGTTACGAAAAATGGATAAGTATGTAGGGAATGGAAAATAGAAAATAAACGAAAGATGGAGAAAAAGAACTCTACGACAGCTCAAGCGACTGGTGGGTGCAGTGATACCATATCATCCAATCATCTACAACTATATGTAAGTCATTATTGATTAGTGCAAATGATTGATGAATTTGAGATATGTTCTATGATTAGTGCATGGTGGTGGTAGGAAAAATTT
Source organism: Hylodesmum podocarpum (assembly GCA_026586105.1). NCBI lineage: Eukaryota > Viridiplantae > Streptophyta > Magnoliopsida > Fabales > Fabaceae > Hylodesmum > Hylodesmum podocarpum. The sequence goes on from JALJEV010000561.1 coordinate 611, forward strand.
GAATGCCATAATCATAATTTTCCATATGTTCATTTTAATCTTGGCATCCAATTTGAACAATTTAAATGTTTCACTTAATCTATAGCACAAATTAAAGCATGTGGAATATTGAACATCAATATCAACAACACCATTTAAAAGAGAGTAAAGGTTTAGAGTGTTTGAAAGTATCAAGATCATCCTCTACTCCATTTGCAATGTGTGTAGACATTGATTCTCTACTAAGTATAGGAATTTGCATCTGGACCTCCATTGATGACTTCTCAATGACTAGAACAATATGCATCATCATAAGAGCAAAAGGCATTAGGAACAACTAAGAGGTCTAAATTATCAAACTCGATTATAGTCCATGCTCTAATTCCATAAGTATCCTAAAGTGAAACCATTAGTGTTGTTCATATTTTTGCAAGGAGAAAGAGTATGAAATGGTAAAGAAATCTTCCCTAGTGGCTGTTTTGATTCCTTGGGTGCTTAAATCCTCTTCACAAGTATGAGTTCCAAGGAAACTTGATGGATGAGTTCTCCACTAGGTACTAGGACATGAAGGTTTACGTGAGGGAGGAGGGTCTGAAACAACTTGCATTTCTTCTTTAGAAGTTACTCCTACATCACATATAAAATGAGAATCGGTATAAACGAGAGGAAGGATTAGAGAAACAATTAAATCACCAAATGTTTCCTTCTCATGTCTATTCGTGACTCTTCTTTCTTCTATGTCTTGTTCTTTCAATTCGGATCTTGCGGCTCTTTCTCTTTACATGCAACCTCCTTGCATCTCCTTTCATTTCTACGATTTCATTTCCCAACACCTTACCACTCCTTGTGGTATTAGCTTTTGCTTGCTCCATTGAAGTCCAATAGTATCACTTGGCAGGTTTCCTTGGCTTCTTTCGAGAGATTTGCTTGGAAAGGTAACGCGATCGTGATTCCAGTTACGATAGAAGCTTCTTGATTTGTGAACATAGATTCAGTCCTTTGCATAAAGGACATGAACATGTCTTAAAAAGTTAAAGATCCTTCTCTAGGAACAGGATTCATGTTAAAGCTTCTTGGAGCATTTCTAGGTTGGTTGGTTGAGAATTTAGAGTGGTTTGAGTTGAAAGGTAGATTAAAATTCGATCATATGAGGAAGAGTTAAGTTGCAGAAAATTATTGCTTCTATATGATGATTTGGATGGTTTCTGTGGTGAGGGTTATAAGTGTTTGTGTTGGAATAAGTATTGCCTTGAGGATTTCCCATGTAATTCACTTGAGCTTGCTCCTCAATGTTCATACCTAAGCCATCACAATACTCTGCTTGATGTCCTCCTCCACAGTAATCACAGATGACTGGAGGTGCGATCTTTGTATCCACGGCCCATAGCATTGGAATTGTACCACTCCTCAAGTGTCATGCACCTCGTATTATCCATAGTTCTTTGTTGAATTTTCTGGTATGGTCTCTTCTTTATTGTTTTTATTCTCTTTCGAGATTTCTCTGCAAAATCTCTCAATTTTGGTTTAAACAAGAAATTAGTTTTCCTTGATTCTTCGCATAAACTACAAGTCGAAAGATACGGGAATCCAAAGCAGTTAAAAGAATGAAATAATTCAATGAAAAACAAAACGAGAACAAGTATACAAAACAAACAAAACAAATGTCCTAATTAGCAAACACGTCAAGACTATCGATATTCAACCAATAGTCCCCGGCAACGGCGCCATAAACTTGATAGGTACTTTTTGGTGTGTCATAGACTTGATGTAAACTTCGGATGTGTGTGTATGTTATGTATGTTGTCTTTCCTTGGCAAGTGTACCAGTCGTTCAAGTTTAGAATAGTGAGAGTAAGAGTTGTCGATTCCACAGGGACTATGTGTAATGAAGTATCAAATGCTTAATTTGTTTGCTATTAGGACTAACCAAAGTAATGAGCATGTATGCTAATCTAAGTAACTAAGTAAAATATGCGATGTAAGTGAAAACAGTAATTGAAAGCAATAGATGTTTAGGTTTCGAATTATGAGATGAGTTAGGAAAGAGGTTCCTACGATTCCTTCTCTCTGCAACTATTTCCTATGTTAATCGGTGAATTCATTAATTGGAGAAATGACTTTGTGATACCATAGATTAAGCCTATTCCTAGGTAATTAATCCTGTTGAATGTTCACTATAGATCCCAATTCCTTAGGTAAGAACAGCAATACATTCAAGAAGCGAAACAGATAAAGTCATAAAATCCCATAGCATGCAAGTTCTATCCCTAGACTCATGCAAAACTATAATGATGCACTTCCTATTCTACTTCAATCATCAATCTTCCGAAGGTATAATTGACACAAGATACAAATTCTCAAAATGCAGTTCAATTCACTCAAGCAGTAGATATCCCTATCACTAATTGAATTTCATGAATCAAATCTAAAGAATCAGCATTAAGCAAGGAAGGAATCAATCAATCACTGAAATTACAATTGAATTATCATAGAAATGTCATTACAAGTAGTCGAACTGAATTCCCTTTTCCTAACCTAGAAGTTTAGCCTAACATGGAAAAGGTAAAAGAAAGAAAGAAAATAGAAATCAAAAGCGAGAAGCACTCCATGAATAGTGAATTCTTGCTTCCGCAAGCTTCAATTCTTCAAGAAACTTCGGGATCTTGATGGAGAAGGAGAAAATCGAAGGTGGAGAGAAGAGAGAAAATAGAAGCGTGCACGAGACTCTAAGCTGAGGAAATAACGAGAAAAAGTGGAGCTCCCTCCAATTCGCGCCCTAGTTCGGTTATATAAGGGGAAGAATTGCGCCACCTTGTAAGTGGAATTGCGCCCTGGCGCACTTGTCCAGAGAGCTGGCATCAATTTCGCCACTCTGTTGCGCCCTGGCGCATTTGGCCAGAGAGTTGGCACCAAATGCGCCACTCAATGCGCCCTGGCGCATTTTGCGCCATCCTGATTCCTTGTTTTGCGCCCTGGCGCATTTTGCACAGCCATGACTTGTCACTTGGCTTGCTTTGATCTTGCTTTGGGCTGCCCTGCTTGTTCTTCATGCTTGCATCTTCCTCTTATGTTCATTGCAATCAACTAAGCTCCTATCTCTTCTTCAATGGTCCTACAAAAATCAACAAAACAAGAATTATAGAGGCTTAAAACTCCATAAAAACTTACAAAACTAGCAAAACATCAACTTAAGACTAACACTAAACAATTATGGTATTTTCATTCTTTTCTTGACTAAACTACACTAACTCTAATTGAAATACATGAAAAATGAGCTTGAAACACTTAGGAAAACATGTCTACTTAAGCACTTATCAATGGTTGATCCATTAAAACAAGTTCTAGAACTTCAATCAAAAGGTTAAGATTTAAGTTAGGGAGGTGTGAGTCACGTGACTTAAGATTGAATCTTATGCCTTGGATCAAAAGTAATCTTAAGGCTAAGATTCAATCTTAAGATAATGTTTAAATCATAAGGGGGCTAATTTGAATTTGCTCCATTGAACTAGAATAAATCAAGTGGTGGAAATTCAAATCAAGTTAGTGGAGAGTTGTGCTCACTCTCTCTAATTTGAAGCATTTAAGACTAAGTCCACTTAATGCTTACTAGGCTAAGAACACTTTACAAATACTAGGCCCAAATTCAAGTCTTAGAAACAAATACATAATTGGAAGAAAACTAAAAAGCCTAAACACTTAAGTAACTTGTTGAAAATCCTAGAAGCACCCAAACGTTAATTTAAAGCTCCATTCCCTCCTAGATGTAGTCTAAACTGGGCTTTGGTGTCTGTATAGTTTTTTTAGCCCTTCAAGACTTCTTTAACACGACACCAATAACAACGTAATCAGAGTTGTCGATCCCAAGTTATGCTCAAAATACTGAACCTGGTCAGACACCCAAAAATAGCAGCGAATTTGACTTGATCTAAAACAGTAAGGTCCTCTTTCTTCTTTGACTTTGACTTGATCATTGACCTCCTCCTCTTGCTTTGACTCGAATAGTTGTTAGAATTTTGGAGATGGTCCTCCATGAATCATTGTAGAGAATGTTTGTTCCTCAATCATTGATAGTGATAGTTGTACAAATGTTGTGAGTACAAGGCTAGTAAATAAACTAGGTATTAAAACAACTTCACATGCTAAACCATATAAATTCCAATGGCTAAGTGAACAAGGTGAACTAGTAGTAAACAAACAAGTTTTAATTACTTTTACTATAGGAAGATATCTGATTCATGCGTGACATGAGTAGAAATTCTATCAGGGGTTTTATATTATTTATATTATCGGGGGTTTTATGAGAATTATAACAGAAATTATGATTAAATTAAAATAAGGAGGAATTCAATTTTTAAAAAGCGGTCGTGATTCTGATTTCACCACTAATTACCCTAATACTCTCCTCTATGTTATTCAAATTATACTCTTGGATGGATCGAATTCTTATCCTCGTAACTGTCCCTCTCAGGATCACCTACACCACCTACATTAACCTAATTAATTAATCTCTTAAGTTGAACTAAGTTGACTAGGGTTTAAGTTCTGTAAGATAACTGTTAGGTTATGTCCACACTATCATCTACTCCTATCTCTAGGACTCTAGCTCAGTAATGGTTATTTCCCCAGTACTAGGTTTCTTTTCTCAAAGTTCTCTTAGGTTTACGATCAATTTATTAGTGGTCAGTTAACAAATAACATTAAGCGTAGAAGAAATAAACTCACAATCATATATTAAATAACATTGAGAATTGTATTAGGAATAAATTAGATTACATTGTCCTTCCAATCAAAGAGGAAACTAGTTCATGCTAATAAAGAGTTCAACACAAGAATAATAAGGAAGAATATACATAAAAAATTGTATTCTAAAAAAGCCGAGTACACCGTATGTGTTGCCTCTACTTAAATCTGAAGTCGTACTATAAATGTTGCGTGAACCAATAGTGATCAAAATATAGATTCTTTGCTGATAGCAACTCTATCAATTTTTAGCCCTCTGTAGTGGATTTGGGCCTTCCAAACCCAACTCGGGCGAGTTGAGATCACAGAGAGTAATCTTGAAGTGCAAGCAAGGCCAACTCGCACGAGTTGAGAAGCAAGTCACGTGAGTTGATGTTCTAGAGAGTAGACGTGATGTCCAAGCAAGTATAACTCGCGTGAGCTAAGTAGTAAGTCACACGAGTTGAGGTTATAGAGATCAAACTTGGGCTGGAAGCTAAGTCAACTAACGCGAGCTCAGAAGCAAGTCGTGCGATTTGATGTGAAAGAGAAGAATGACAACCCACTGGAGCTCCAACTTGGGCTCAACTCACGTGAGGTGTGTTCCTCTGCACGTTTTCTCCAATTTTTGGCTATTTTTAACCTGTGAAACACTTAAACAAACCATGAATAGTTCTTCAAAGATTGATCGCCACAATCAAAGATTGATAAGTTATGGGTTTGATCGCCACAATCAAAGATTGATAAGTCATGGGTTTGATCGCCACAATCAAAGATTGATAAGATTAGATTTAGTTCTCTCCAAAACTAAAAAAAACCTTTTATAATAGAGATAAACTCATATTTTATGCAAATTTAACTTGTCTCTTACAATACAAAAAGTATGTATTTATAAGCTGAATGGAATAAATGACACATTAAATTCAGCCTAAACATATGCATGGAAGTTAGTGGAGTAGGCTTCCTAGTTCACATCATTTCCTCTCTCTTCGAGAGGATTCGCCCTCAAATCGTAGTTCACTTTCCTCCAGAATTAAATACAAGGCGTACAAATTCTAATTTTGTAATTTCCATGAACAATGAAGATGACTTCTTTTTGTACAAATACACCAAAACGTGAAGGCGATGGATAAATGTAAACAAACTGTGTTAGCCTTAATAATATTCAAGTAGGGAGAGATAATTTCTGAGATTTATCCTCAATTTTTCTGAATTTCTTTATTGTATCTTGCTTGTTCTCCTACGACAATTGATAGGGTCAACAACAAAGCACTAGGAATGATATCAACAACTTTCTTTTCCAGACAAGGTAACACATAAGATGACTTTTCCATAAGAAACTCTTCCTCCAATTCTTGCACCATCAAGTTATCAATAAGGATAACATTAGAACTTAAAATTTCCTTGTTTTCTTTTTCACTTTATTGTTCTTCCTTCTCTGTTTTATCTCTTTTTTCTTGTTCTTCCTTCTCTATTTTCTCTCTTTTTTCTTGTTCTTCCTTCTTTGTTTTCTCATTTTCTCTTAACCTCTTTTCAACTTTTTCACGCACTTTCTATAAGTACAATTAAAGCTTTTCGTCTGATCTTTCCTTTGTTGGACTACTATTTTTCTTCTAAAAAAAGCATATCCATCTATCCAATGACTCTAGCTACCCTTTGAAAAACCTGTTGAAAAATTTTCTAATTGTATCTTCGCCTTGGTGAATATTTAGTTTTCATCATGAATAATGACACATTCATGACAATTTGTTTTACTCGTATGAAAATCAAGAGCCAAAGCTCTGATACTAAATGATGAGTTTGCGGAAGGGGACCGTCATGATTTTTCATTTTGGGGAAGGATATTATCGTCACACTAAAGAAAGAGATGAGAAGGTGAGTGATAATTCATGGTTTTGATCACTACAATTAAAGATTGATAAGATCAGATTTAGTTCTTCCTTCAATAACTAAAAAAAAAACTCTCATAATAGAGTAAAACTCATATTTTATGTAAATTTAACTTGTCTCCTACAATACAAAGAACATGTATTTATAGGCTGAATGGAATAAATGACACATTATATTTAGCCTAAAAATATTCACGGAAATTAAAAGCCCATTAAAGAAATATTAAATGCTGCCTAAAAATCTGCACAAAAATTAGAAACCATTAAAGATACATTAAATGCATATTTGTTCAAAAATAGTATAGTAGACTTCCTAGTTCACATCAATTTACTTGTGGAGAAAAGTGAAACTTTAAGGGAATATCGAGCTAGGAAATCACTATTCTTATGCTTGCCTTCACCTTTTGATGTAGGAACATCTAGAAGAGTTACTAGAAGCATGCAAAGGAGGCTAGAAGAGGAGGTGGGAAGACTCCAAGACCATGAAGCTAGTATAGGACTTATCACTTGTAACCTACTTGTAAATTCTTTTGAGCATGGTTAAGTCCTACTTTGTAATAGCTCTAGGATATGACTTGGGCTAAGCCCATGGGTTTCTTAGGGCCAAGCCCACGGTTCCATATAGCATACATGCCATCCGAATCAAGGTCACACAAGGTTTAAAAGAAAACCAAAAAAAAACCTTTTCAAAAAGACTTGTGTGAACCTTGAGACACGTGCTAAAAAGGGAAGAGCCCTTGATTAAGTATTGGATCCATGCCAACACTTAATCAAGGATCTCCACCCTTGATTAGGAGGTGCCAAGGATTGATGACATGGCTCATCACATGGGCTACAAGGGGAGACAAACCCATGTGCACTCATGTGAAGGCCATGTGACTTCCTAACAACCAAGTAACCAACTTAACTACCTTGGTTACTTGGCTTGCAAGGAAGCCCACGGATTGGTGCAGCCCTAACCTTGGTTAGGAGCTCCCAAACCGTGGTTGAGGCTTGCTTGGGGGCCAAGGGATGAGTCCTATAAAGCCTTGGCCGTGGCACCATTGTGGGGATCTTTTGACATTTTTGATAATGAAAGCTTAGTGCATTCTTGAGAGTTTTTCTCTTGTTCCTTAGTGAACTTTCTTTGAATCTTATCAATGGATCTCTACACCCATTGTGGCGGTTCCTCCTAGGCTTATAGGTTCCCACCTTGGCGCCACCACCATCTCTTTCTCCTTCCACTTTTCCCTTTCATTTCTTAAACCCCTAAACACCTAAACACCTTCCAACCGAGAGTTTCCTCTTGGGTTCCACCGTGAGCTTTGGTTGAAGACTAGATCGGGCAACCTTGGGAGCTTCTTGGATCACCTTCCATGGAGCACCTACATCAAGTGGTATCAAGAGCATAGTTGTCTTCACCATTGGTTCATCTTCACGGTTAGTAGTTTGAGTCCTTGAGTCTTGTTTTTCTTTTTGAGTCTTCTTCATCTCTTGAGTCTTTCTTCCATAGAGTAGCCTTTTTGAGTTCCTTGAGTTGTCATATCCTGTAGTCTTGTGTTGGGCATGCTTTGTTTCTTTTGGTTGCTGCATTAGGCCGTGATTCATATTGGCATGTTCATCCATGAGTTTCTTGAATGCATGATTTTCTAGCTTGCAATTTTGACTCACATGATCATCTAGATTTTTCCTTGCAAGTTATGATTCATGTATGCCTCTAGGATTTTTGTTTAGTCTTGATTCTTTACTGCACTTTATGGTATGCTTGCTGGATTGTACTGCACTTGAAGCTTTAGTTACATATCTCACATGAATGCTAAGTGTTAGGAGCATTTCTAGTGTATGCTTACATGCTACATGAGTTTTAGTAGTTTTTAGTTTACCTTTTGGATTTGTAATTTCGGCTAGACTTTGTAAATGCTATGATAAGCTAGATTTGAACCTAGAAAGTGGCTCTTAGATCCCTTAAGGTTTCGGTCCAGCCATAGTGAAGCAAAAGAAAAGAATCAAAATCAAAAGAAAAGAAAAGAAGAGAGAAAGAAAAACAAGTGGAAAGAAAAACAAGTAGTGAATAGTAGTGGTTCTAAAACTAGTAGAAAAATTCAAGAACCATAGAAAGTGAAAAGAAAAGAAATATTGCAGCAAGAAAAGAGTTAAAGAAGTGAAAAAGAAAAGGAGTTACACAAAGGAAACACCATTGGACCTAGGAAAGAGCCTACACCATTCTAGTGAAAATTCTAGTTTTGAGCTTCCTAGTGCTTTGTGTATCCTTTGCTATTTTTCCTTGTAATTTTCATTTCTGTATCTTACTGCACCTAGCTGCATATGTTATCTACTGCATATATAAAACTGGATTTGATTTGAGCATGAGAAGTATGATAAGTAGCCAATTCTAGAGCATAGTACAAATCAGTTGCTAATTAGATTTTGCTGTTTCGGTTTCTAGATTCGGTTGATGATTGTTTTGTGCCTTGCTGTCCAGTTTGAATATCATACTTGTGCCTCTGTTTTGAGTGTGTTTCTTGGGCAATTATATGCTAATTCACTGCCCTAGTAGAAGCCTTTGTCTCCTCCAAGTTTCTCTAGCATTTGATGTGCCTATCATTTCTATTTTAGCTTTTATTGCTTGTCTCCTTTGGATTCCTTGGTTTTGTCTTAGATTCCTTTGTCTTTCTTGGCCTCTTAAGCCTAGTCTTGGTGCTTTTCTTCTTTCATGATGGTGTGATAAGACCTTGATAATTGATTAGAAGAGAATTTACTACGAGAGCTTAGAGAAAAAGAGTGGTAAAAGGCAAGAGAGAACATTAGAGAAAAAAAGCCTTATTTTTGTGTGATACACGAGTTGTTTGAGTGATACACTTAGTGAGCTTGTGAGGTTTATTTCCCTTTGTATTTTCTGCATACTAACCTTTCTTTGCAGCTATGGCAAGTTCCCCAAGTGTGGGTAATGAGCACTCACCTAGAACCCAAGCTTTGATGGACAAAATGATGGAAAGAATGAATGAGATCCAAATAAGTTTGAGGGAGAGTGTTAAGGAGGGTGTGAGGGAGATAAAAGAGACACATGAGAAGGAGAGGAAAAACAATAAAGAGGGAGGAAACAGAGGTAGAAGAGGAAATGATGAGGATAGTGGAAGAGAAAGTGAGAGAAGAGGTAGTAGGAGAGGTGAGCACATGAGTTCCATTGGTAGTGATGGGTGGGATCTTCTTTGGACATGGGGCACATGGTGGGAACCCTTTTGTGAATGATAGGAGGGGTGGAAGAGGTGCTACACATGTTGGAGGAAGGGGAACCCGAGGCTATACCAACACCTATGGGCATGAGGAGGATCGATTTGATGAGAGAAACCTCAAGTTGTTCATCCCAAAATTCAATGGAAGTGGTGGTGCGGATGTGTACTTGGAATGGGCTATGAAAGTGGACCAAATACTTGGTAGCTACCCTATGCTTAGTGAGGAGAGGAAGCTGCACTTGGTCACCCTTGAAATTGAAGAATATGCATTGGTTTGGTGGCATCAACAAGAGAGAGGAAATGGTTACCTAAGGCCACGGATCACTACTTGGGAGGAGTTGAAACAAGCCCTCAAAGAGAGGTTTGTACCACCCACATACATGAGAGATTTGCATCACAAACTACAAAGACTTGTACAAGGTAATAGGAGTGTGCAAGACTACTACAAAGATCTAGAAGTTACCATGCTTAGAGCCCAAGTTGAAGAGAGCCTAGAAGCTACAATGGCAAGGTTTGTGCATGGACTCAATAGGGAAGTGCAAGATGTCCTTGAATTGCAAAGATACTCCAACCTTGAGGAAGCCATCCACTTGGCCGAGAGGGTAGAGTCCCAATTGAGAAGGAAATCTAGCTTCAAAAGGGTCTCCAATGCTACTACATCAACTTGGAAGGGTAAGAGCAACAAAAACCATTCACCTAAGCCTACCATGAAGGCCAGCCGAGAACTCACCAAAGGTAAAGAGGTAGTTCCTTCATCCCAACCCTTTAAATCAAGTAACATCAAATGTTTCAAGTGTTTAGGAAGGGGCCACATTGCATCTCAATATCCAAACAAGATTGCAATGGTGATGAGGCAAGATGGAGGGATCACTAGTGAAAAATCAAGTGGATCTTCAAGTGAAAAAGAAGATCAAGGTGAAACCCACTCTACTTTTAGTGAGGAGGCCGAAGAGGGGGACTTGTTGATGGTAAGAAGATTATTAAAATTGAACCATGATTTAGATGATACTCAAAGGGAGAATATATTCCATACAAGGTGTAAGGTAAAGGACAATGTTTGCTCCCTTATCATAGATGGTGGTTCATGTACAAATGTAGTTAGTGAAAGACTTGTAAATAAACGTAACTTGCCAACTTTAATTCATGCTAAACCATACAAGTTGCAATGGTTAAGTGAGAATGGGGAAGTAAAAGTAGATAGGCAATGTATGATCACTTTTTCTATTGGTAAGTATTGTGATAATATTCTATGTGATGTTGTACCCATGGAAGCTACACATATGCTTTTAGGTAGGCCATGGCAATATGATAGGAATGTTATACATGTTGGACTTGCTAACACCTACTTGTTTACATTTGAAGGTAGAAAAGTGCTCTTAACGCCTTTAGCCCCAAAGGATGTATGTGAGGACCAAATCAAGATAAAGATCAAGAGGTCCCAAGAAGAAAAGATGGACATGGCCGAGAACTCCAAGCACTCCAAGGCTTTGACCGAGAGCCATCCAAAGAAGAAACATGTAAAAAGTAGTGTAAATAATTCTAAGTGTAAAGTAGATAGCAAAAACAATTGTAAAGGGACTTTGTTTATTACTTGTAAGGATATTAAAAGGGAGTACCTTGCTAGAAGGTCTATGTTTCTATGCTTACCGAATTCGATGATATTAAATGCGTGTATGAACGAATCCAAGGAAATAGAGGAGGTACTTGAAGAGTACAAAGATGTTTTCCCTTTGGAGCTACCTCATGGGTTGCCTCCTATAAGAGGAATAGAACATCAAATCAATTTCATTCCGGGTTCGCAATTGCCCAACAAGCCATCCTATAGGAGCTCACCACAAGAAGCACACGAAATTGAAAGGCAAGTTCAAGATCTCTTGAAGAAGGGATGGGTCAAAGAAAGCCTCTCACCTTGTGCATCTCCAATCATCTTGGTTCCTAAGAAGGAGGGTACATGGCGCATGTGCACGGATTGTCGAGCGGTAAATAATATTACTATTAGATATAGGCATCCTATCCCTAGGTTAGATGATCTATTAGATGAATTACATGGATCCACCATATTTTCTAAAATAGATCTTAAGAGTGGTTACCACCAAATCCGAATGAAGGAAGGGGATGAGTGGAAAACCGCCTTTAAGACTAAATTTGGACTATATGAGTTGCTAATAATGCCTTTTGGATTGTCTAATGCTCCAAGCACATTCATGAGACTCATGAATCATGTCTTGAGGGAATTTTTAGGAAAATTAAATAAGAGACATGCTAAGTGGGTAGAGTACATAGAACAATTCCCTTACATAGTCAAGTATAAACAAAGGTCTAGTAACATAGTTGCCGACGCTCTAAGTAGAAGGCACACCTTGATTAACATGCTTGAGTGTAAGATGTATGGGTTTGATCATATTAAATCTATGTATGCCCATGATGAAGACTTCGGTCTTATTTGGGAATCAAGTACCAAGGGTCCATTCAAGGACTACTTTAGGCACGACGGGTATCTTTTCAAAGGCCAAACATTGTGTGTGTCAAAGTCTTCCTTGAAGGACTTATTGGTGATTGAGACCCATGAAGGAGGTTTGATGGGTCATTTTGGAAGGGATAAGACATTGGCTATGTTGCAAGAGAACTTCTATTGGCCTCACATGAGGGTCCAAGTAGTGAAGCACATTTCAAGGTGCATCACTTGTTACAAAGCCAAGTCTAAGGTCTCCCTAATGGCTTATAACCAACCCCTTCCGCTTGCTACCACTCCTTGGATGGACATCTGATAAGTGCTAGATTATACATGTTTTCCTAGGTGTTTTAAGCCCATTTGCATCCATTTTTACTAAGTTTAGTTATAGTATAGATAAGAAAACAATGAAAATATCATATTTGTTTAGTGTTAGTCTTTGATTTAGTGTTTTGTTAGTTTGATAAGATTTTCTTGTGTTTTTAAGTCATTTTATCCTCTTTTCTGTTAATTGTAGGTTGATTGAGGAGGAGATAGAAGCTTGGAAGGAAAGCCCATGAACTTAAGAGAAAGACCTGGAGTGCAAACCATCAAGAAGAAGAGGAATAGAAGCTCAAGTCAAGAAATCAAGGCAGGAAAACGCGCCTAGGCGCATGGTGAGGCGCAAATTGGACTCCCTTGCTGTCAAAACGCGCCTAGGCGCATGCCAAGGCGCAAATGGACCTTCTCCTCTGCCAAGACGCGCCCATGCGCGGATAGGGGGCGCAAGGATGCGCTGGGGCACAATTGCAAGGCGCAAAGCAACCCACTTCTTTGCACAGATGCGCCAGGGCGCGAACAGAGGCACAAATGGAGCCATTCTTCTCCAGCATTTGCGCCAAGGCGCAAATCAACTTGATGGGAGGCGCAACTCTTCACCTATATAAGGGCTTTTGGGCGCGAATTCACAGATACATTTCATAATCAGTTTTCAGTTCCTTCCTTTGCACGCTTCTTGCGATTTCTCTCTTCTCCATCTTCGTTCTCCATCCTCCTCCATCAAACCTAGAGATTTCTGAGTTTGTGAGCTTGTGGAAGCAAGAATCAAGCAATTATGGAGTCTCTCTTGTGTTTGATTTCTTTTTCTCTTCTTTCTTTTCTCATTTCCATGCTAGGCTAGATTTCTAGGTTAGGGATGGGGATTTTGATTCCAGAACTCTTGTAACGGATTTCTATGTTAATTCAAGTGTATTTTCAGTTAATTGATTGATCTCTTCCTGCTTATTGCTAATTCTTGAGGTTTAATTCATGAAGTTCAAGTAGTGATAGGGATATTAATGTTTAGACTGAATTGAACTGTTCCTTGAGTGTTTGTATCTCATTTCAATTATACAATTGGAAGATTGATAGTTGAATTAGGAGAGGAAGTGTATCACTATAGTTATGCATGAGTCTAGGGATAGAACTTGTATGCTATGAGATGTTAGGAATTCATCTGTTTCGCTTCTTGAATTACTTTCTATTTTCACCTAAGGGATTAGGGATTATAGTAGTCATTCAAAGGGACTAAAGACCTAGGAATAGGATTAGTCTACGGTATCACGAATTCTATCTCCAATTGAATGATTTCTGTTGAATTGACATAGGAAGTATTGTTACTTGAGGAAAGAATTAATTGAACCATTTCCCTAACCTTCTTCACTATTCTTTTTTGAAACTTAAACATTTACTTGCTTTCTTTATATGTTTTACAGTGTACTGCTTATTCTTACATAGTTACTTAGTTTTACACAAATGATTAATTCATTGATTCGTCCTAATAGCAAAGCATGTTGAGTAATCGGTAATTCATCATTCAGTCTTTGTGGTTCGACAACCTTAACTCACTTTTTCTAAACTTGTAACGACCGGTACACTTGCCGAGGTGTGAACTAAATAAAAAGTTCAACAAGTTTATGGCGCCGTTGCCGGGGACTATTGAGTGAATATCGATAGTCTTGACGTGCTTGCTACTTAGGACACAATTTTTTTATATATATTGTTGTTTGTTAATACTCATACTGTTTTTTGTTCTGTTTTCCATTGTTTATTTTCATAATTTTCATTCTGTTTTCAGTATTCCCTGTTTATCTTTGATTTGTGGTTTATGCGAAAAGCCAAGGAAACTAATCTTTTGTTTGAACCAGAAATTGAAAGATTTTGCAGGAGGAACCTGAAAGCAAATAAAGAAAATAAGGAGGCTACAACAGAAAATTCAGCAGAAAATATGGATAATACACGGCGCATGACACTTGAGGAGTTGTACACTCCTAATGCTATGGGCTGTGGATCCAGTATCGCACCACCTATTGTTGCAGCCAACAATTTCGAGATTAAACCTGCTCTCACTCAACTGGTAAGGCAAGAGCAGTTTGGAGGTTTGGAAGAGGAAGATCCAAATCAGCATATACATAACTTCCTACAAATTTGTGGTACAATAAAAATGAATGGAGTTCCAGATGATGCAATTCGGCTGAGGCTGTTTGAATTCTCACTCAAAGGAGAAGCTAAGATGTGGCTACAAAGTTTTCCTCATGGCTATTTCACTACATGGGAGGACTTAGTGAATACATTTCTGGCTCAATACTTTCCACCAGAAAAATACAACTACTTCAGAGCAGAGATTTCTTGCTTCAAACAAAAAGATGGAGAGTCCATCAGTGAGGCATGGAAGAGATTCAAGTCCTTGTTGAGAAGGTGCCCTCACCATGGATTTTATGATCTGCAGCAAGTCCATATCTTCTATAATGGACTGCGGTCGCATACAAGATTGCTAGTGGATGCCTCTGCTGGAGGTTCATTAAGAAAGAAAGATGCACATGAAGCAAGAGTGATCATTGAAACGATGGCTTCAAATCGTTATGATGCTCCAAGTGATTTCTATGGTGAAAGAAGAGGAGTGATTGAGCTTGGAGCTAATGATGCTTTGTTGGCTCAAAACAAGCTGATGACTCAAAAGATGGATCAAATAATGAAGCAGCTTCAAGTGGTCCAGCTGAATGTTGTTCAAGCACCTCTAGTCAGCTGTGAATATTGTGGGGGAGGACATCAAATAGAGTTCTGTGAAAGCTTAGGAGCTAATGTTGAGGAACAAGCTCAAGTGAATTACGTGGGAAATCCTCAAGGTAACTCCTATGCCAACACAAACAGCTATAACCCTCACCAAAGAAACCATCCAAATCTGTCATATAGGAACAATAATTATCTGCAACCCAACTCTTCCTCTTATGACCAGAATTTCAAACAAACATTCAATCCTAGACCACCTTTCAATCCAAACATGCCATACAACCAGAACTTCAACCAGCATCAAAACCAAACATCTTCATCTAACCAACATTATAACCAAAACCAACCACAAAATCTACCTTTCAACCCAAACCATTCTAAATTCCCAACCAACCAACCTAGAAATGCTCCAGCAAGCTCTAACATGAATCCGGTTCCTAGAGAAGGATCTTCAACTTTAGAAAACATGTTCATGTCATTTATGCAAAGGACTGAATCTATGTTCACAAATCAAGAAGCTTCTATTAGGAATCTGGAATCATAGATTGGCCAGCTTTCCAAGCAACTCTCTGAAAGAAGTCAAGGAAATCTTCCAAGTGATACTATTGTGAATCCAAAGGAGCAGTGCAAAAAAATAGAATTTGAAAATTAGATTAGAAGTATAAATACATGATACAGTATAATAAATTTGATTCTTGTGTTGTTGATAAACAATAGATATAGGAATAAATAGTTGAAATTACAGTATAATTGAATTGACAAGAAATAAGAGAAGGTGTGAGGTGTAATAACATTAGTGAGAAATATGGTTTACTCTAGGTGTGACCCTTGTGCATAGGATAGATCATCTAAACACAAAATGACTTAGAGTGTGTGCACAAGTGGTAGCAAATTACATAGGGAAAAGGCAAACTAACCTCTTGGGATATCAATTCGCGCCAAGGCATGAAAATGGGGCGCAAAATCACATCACTCTCTGTCAAGATGTGCCTTAATGCAAATCTTGTAGGGGTGGGGCGCAATTTTTGCGCCCAGGCATGAGAGTGGGCGCAAATCCCCCTTGCCTCTCTGTCAAGATGCACCCTAGCGCAATTCTTTGGGGTGTGGGGCGCAATTTTTGCGCCCAGGCGCAAGTGGGTGGTGCAAATCACCCTTGTTCTCTGGCCAAACGCGTCGCGGCGCGATTTAAGTGAAGAGGGTGGCGCATTGTGATGTAGGAACATCAAGGAGGATCACTAGAAGCATGCAAAGGAGCCTAGAGGAGGGAGCAAAGGAACTTCAAGAACCAAGACAAGAAGCTAGAGTAGGAATTAGAGATAGGAACCTACTTGTAAACTTGTTTGAAACTACTAGTGTGGCATAGGTTTTGAGAGGTCCAAAGCCTCGGTTACCTTTTAGACCTTAGGACAAGTGATCTAAAGGTTGCACACAAGACTTCCTTTCGTAAAACCTTTCTTTTAAAAAAAAAACCTTGCGTGAGACCTTAGAAAATTAGGTAGAAGAGAGGAACTCCTTAATCAAGGAAGGAACCATGTCTTTCACTTGATTAAGGTAATCTCCTCCCTTAAACCAAGTTGACACGGATTGACAACATGGAAGATCACATGGCACGGCTCAAGGGACAACACCATGTGCGCCCATGTGCCTACCATATGGACACCATGTGAACGCTTGCCCCAAGGCTAACTAACTCCTAACAACCTAGGAAAATCGGTTAGCTTAAACTAACCTTGATTAGCCTAGTGGTTAGAGTTAGCTTAACCTTAACCGTGGGTAGCATAGCTTGAAGGCCAAGCAATGGCTCATCTATATAAGCCTAGGCCACACCTTTGTAAGGGACTTTTTTTTTGATCAATTTGAATGAAATAGAGCTTTAAGCTTTTCTTGAGAGAATCTCTCTAGTTTCCTTAGGAAACCCCTTGAATCTCATCAATGGCCTCTTCCAACCATTGTGGCGCCACCACCTTATGGGAGTCTCCTCCTAGGCTTATGGGAGTCTCCTCCTTGGCGCCACCACCTTTCTTCCCTTGTCCATTTTCTGTTTTCTTCCCCACACTTCCAGCTGAGGCACTTGATCCTTGGCTTCCATGGTGATGCGCGTGGTGCAAGCTAGATTTGGGGCAACTCGGTGCAGCAAAGGATCAACCTCCTAGTACACCTACATCAAGTGGTATCAGAGCTAAGTGCTTCCACCATTTGAGTCATCACCTCCGGTTAGTTTAACTCTTTGAGTCTTGAGTTTTTTTCTTTGTGTTCTTCCATCTCTAGAGTCTTTCTTTCATAGAGTAGCTAGTTTTGATTCCTTGAGTTGTCTTGTTATTTGGTTTAGAGATAGAACATGTTTTTCTTCTTTTGATTACTGCATTAGGCCGTGATTTACCATTGGCATGTTCTACCATTTTCTTTTGAATGCATGATTTAATAGCTTGCAATTTTGATTCCATGATCTTTCATGATTTTTGTTCTTGCAAGTTTTGATTCATGTATGCCATTAGGATCTTGTTTAGTTTGTTTTCCACTGTACCGTGAGGCATGCTTACTGGTTTGGTACTGCACTTTAATCTTCCATACATGTATTACATGATTTCTAAGTGCTAGGAACAACTACTAGTGTATGCTTACATGATCTTTGATTTTTTTAGAATTTTTAGAATACTATTTTGCTTTGTAAATTTTGGTTAGTTCTTGTAATGGCTATGATAAGCTAGAATTGAACCTAGAAGTGGCTCTTAGATCCCCTTATAGGTTTCGGTCCAGCCATAGCATATCAAAGAAAAAGAATCAAAATCAAAAGAAAGTAAAGAGAAGAGAAAGAAAAACAAGTGAAAGGAAAAACTAGTAGTGAAAATTGAGAACCATAGAAAAGTGAAAAGAAAAGAAAGTTACTACAACATAAGAACAAAAGAAAGTGGGAAAAAGAAAAAGAGTTACACAAAAGAAACACCATTGGACCTAGGAAAGAGCCTACACCATTCTAGTGAATTTTCTAGTTTTGAGCTTCCTAAGTGCTTTGTGTATCTTTTATGTTTCTTTGAAAATTTGTACATTTCTTTCTGGTACAGCACCTTGCTGGATGTATGGGATACTGCATAAGTGAATTAGACTTTGATTTGAACCTAAGAAGTATGCTAGTAGCCAATTAGAAAACATAGCCAAAATCGGTCTCTAAATCCGTTTTGCTGATTTTTACTATTTCGGTTTCTAATTTTCGGTTGCTAATTGCTTTGTGAGCTTGCTGTCCAGTTTTGATTGCCTCATGATATGTCTCTGTTTTGACATGTTTCCTTGGGCTTTTATATGATATTTTGCTGCCCAATTATGTACCATTGTCTCATTAAAGTTTCTCCACAATTTGAGTAGCCATTCATTTCATTTTGAGCTTTTTCTTGCTTGTCTTCTTTGGAATCCTTGGTTTTGTCCTAGAGTCTTTGTCTTCTTGACCTCTTAAGCCTAGCTTGGGTACTGTTTCTCTTTCATAATGGTATGCATAAGAGCATGGATGATTGATTAGAGGGCTTTTCTAAGTAGACCTAAGAGAGAAGAGTGGTAAAAGGCAAGAAAGAATCATTAGAGAAAAAGCCTTGAATTGTGTGAAACACGAGTTGTGAGGGGATACACTTAGAGAGTTAGTGAGGTTTATTGCTTTCCTTGTTTTCTTGTATACTAACCCTTTCTTTGCAGCCATGGCAAGTCCGCCTAGTGTTGGGCAAGATTTGTCACCAAGAACAGAACACATTTTGAACTTGGTGATGGAGAGGATGGATGCTAGATTGAGGGAGAGTGAGGAAAGAACTAGGAGGGAAAATAGGGAAAGGGAAAGATCTCTAACTAATGAGGGTGAAAGAAGGAGTGGGCATGAGAGAGTCCATGAAGAGGAGGAAGGAAGAAGGAGCTATAGGGGGAGAGGACCTAGAACTTCCATTGGTAGTGATGTGGGGAACCCTTTGAGGTACCAAAACCGGGAGCATGAACCTTGGAACCATGAGAGGAGAGGGGGAAGGGGTGCTGGCCGAGAGGGACCTAGGGTGAACCGTGAGTATAGAAGGAACCAATGGGAGGATGAAGATAGGTTTGATGAGAGGTTTGTGAAGCTAAACATCCCTAAGTTCCATGGTAGTGGAGGACCCGAGGCTTACTTGGATTGGGTTATGAAAGTAGATCAAATCTTTGATAGCTATCCCTTGTTGAGTGAGGAGAAGAAGTTACAATTGGTTACTTTGGAATTTGAAGATTATGCCATGATATGGTGGAACCAACAAGATAAAGGGTATGGGTTTGGGCAACCATGAAACATGCCTTGGAAGAGAGGTTTGTGCCACCTACCTACATGAGAGATCTTCATAACAAGCTCCAAAGATTATATCAAGGGAATAGAAGTGTTCAAGACTACTTCAAGGACCTTGAAATCTCCATGCTAAGAGCACACATAGAAGAGAGTCTAGAGGCCACATTGGCTCGGTTTGTGCATGGTCTCAATGATAACCACTGTCGAATGACTATCAAAAGCTAGATTTATCCCCAATTAGATTTGTAATATAGAGAAATCAACCTAGGTCATCTCTCAGAAGACATACATCTATTTAATTCAGATTTATTCACAGTTGAGAGGGGGAATTTTCATGAAGTAGTGCAGTAAACTAAACTGAATTGAAATTACAAAATGAGATGAAGAACTAAAGGCAGAAGCAGAAATTGAAACAGAGAAGTGAAGTGTAAATGGAGCAACGAATGATAAATGCAGAAAATGAACAATGCACATGTAACATAAATCGCAAAGAAAATTAGGAATCGAAAGTAGAACGGCAAAATGTAAATTGAAACAACAACTAAGCTCAAGAGAAGAAACAGAATGGAAATAACATGCAAGAAGAATTAGAATTGGAAAACATAACAAGAACATGTAAAGTGTAACGGTGAAGTGAACAGTACGTAAATGCAGAAACGCAATAACGAGCAATAGCACGAATCTTGAGATGAAAACCTAATCAATTATGAACAGAGAAATGGAGTGTGAAAGTAAATGGAACCAGAGATGAAGAGGAATCAAAATCAGAGAATTGGATTCAATTGTTGCAGTAGCTACAGTTGCAAGTAGAGATTGAGTACATGTAAATCAAGAATCATGAAGAAAAGAGAAAAGAGAAGAGAGGAACGAGAGAAGAGAGTTGCACAATCGCACAACTCTGAGGTGTACGGAGGAAGCTAAAACAGTTGGGAAAACAGAAAAAAATGAAGAAGCTCCCTTTCAATTCACGCCCAAACAACTATATGTAGCAGGAAAAACGCACCACCCTGGAGTAAAAACGCGCCCTGGCACGTTTTCAGCGCAAGCTATGCTGAAACGTGCCACTTTGTGCGCCCTGGCACGTTTTCGCCGCAAGGGAGGGTGAAACGCGCCACTTTGTGCGCCCTGGCGCGTTTTCAACGCTAGCAATGCAGAAACGTGCCACTTTGTGCGCCCTAGCGCGTTTTCACAGGTAAGGATGCTCCAATTGGCTTGCTTTGATCTTGATTTGGGCTTGCATCCTTGTTCTTCTTGATGGCATCTTCATCTTATGTCCATAGCTTCCATTCCAAGCATTATTTCTTCTCTTCAATGAACATCCTTGTTCTTCTTGATGACATCTTCATCTTATGTCCATAGCTTTCATTCAAAGCTTCTATCTTCTCTTCAATGAACCTGCTTCATTCCTCGTAGTTCTAAAAGCGACTGCACAAGAATCAATATAAAATCATAAGAACTTATGGAATTTTAACTATTATTTACTACTACTACTAAAATATACCTTCAACACAATATCTACGATAAACTACCAAAATATGACACATATGACAGCTAATTGAACTGAAAACAAAGTAAAGAAAATGTATATAAAATGGATTATCACTCAACCGTGAGATCCAAGATGTGTTAGAACTACAAAGGTATTCCCACATTGAAGAAGCAATCCACCTAGCCGAGAGGATTGAATCCCAACTCAAGAGAAGAGGTGCTGCCAAGAGAGTGCCTACACATGTTTCAACCGCTCGGAAAGGTAAAGAAAAAGTTGAACCATCTCCACGGCCTCAAACCAAAAACAGCCGAGACTTCACCAAGCCTAAGGAGGTAAATTTTTCATCCAATCCTTTAAGGACAAGTAACATCAAGTGTTTCAAATGTTTAGGTAGAGGACACATTGCTTCCCAATGCCCAAACAAGAGGACCATGGTGACTATTGGAGGAGAAACTATGAGTGAGTCTTCACAAGAATCTCCCAATGAGAAAGAAGAAGAAGAAGAAGAAGTGGTATCCATCCATAGTGAAGGAGCCGAAGAAGGGGATCTCCTTATAGTAAGAAGGTTGCTTAAGATTAATCTTGAAATGGATGATACATAAAGGGAAAACATTTTCCATACAAGATGTAAGGTAAAGGGTAATGTATGTTCTTTAATAATTGATGGGGGTTCATGCACAAATGTTGTAAGTGAAGGACTTGTCTCTAAACTTAGTTTGCCAACTCTAATTCATGCTAGACCTTATAAGTTGCAATGGCTAAGTGAAAATGGTGAAATCAAAGTAAATAGGCAATGTATGATAGAATTTTCTATTGGAAAATATGTAGATAGTGTTCTATGTGATGTAGTGCCCATGGAGGCCACTCATTTACTTTTAGGTAGACCATGACAATATGATAGAAATGTTACTCATGATGGTTTATGATATAAGCTCATTTGAGACGAAGCTTAATTCTGGACCGTTCGTCTTGATTCGATTGGAAGCTCCACGAGTGCGTCAATGGCGGAAGTTCGAAATGGAATCAACAATGGCGGAAGCTCGAAGAAATAGATTCACGACTCAAGGACTTAGAGAAGAAAGAATGAAAGCGGAGTAGATTTAGAAGATGATGGCGCCATGCAAAAACAATAAGCCTAAGGAAGAATCGCCACAAGGAAGAGTTTCCATGATAAGATTCAAGGTTCGAAAAGAAACCTTAGAGAGAAATCCACTCTCAAAGAATTAGCTCTTGCTAAATTCAGTTCATTCAAAAATTGATTCAAAGATCCTTTACAATTCAAAGTGCTGTGTATTTATACTAGCGGGAGTTGGGATAACTTGTGAAGGAACAGACGACACAAGCTTCAGACAGAAGAACTCAACTGATGAAAGTGCAGACGAAACAAGCTTCAGACGAAAGAACTCAGCTTGTGAAAGTCTAGACGAAACAAGCTTCAGACGAAGACTCAGCTTGTGAAAGTCCAGACGAAACAAACTTCAGACGACGAACTCAGCTTGAGGCATCAGACTAATGAGCATCAGACGGAACAGTTCCTCATGTGAAGGTACAGACGAAATGATCTTCAGACGAAAGAGTTCAACATATGAAGGTTCAGACAGAACAATCCTTCAGACGAAAGAGTTCGACATATGAAGGCTCAGACGAGTTCAGCATGTGAAGTATCAGACGGAAAAGTGTCTTAGGTATCGTCTGTCTCCGCTGTCGTCTGTCTGTGTGGTATCGTCTGTCGTTTCTTCAGACGAAGATCATTCGTCTGTGGTGTCGATTACCATTCTAGAAGCATTCCAATCCTTTCGTCTGTGGTTTTCGATGCTCATTCTGGGAGCATTCTAACGCTTTCGTCTGTGGTATTCGATGCCCAATTGGAAGCGTTTTAGCGCTTTCGTCTGTGGGTATCGTCTTAACCCAACTCTCTCACAAAACACTCTAAACTCTGGTTCAAATACAATATAAGGCCTCGCGCTTATTCACAAAGCAAGATCCAAATTAAAATGTTCCTAATCTAATTACAACTTTACAATCTTTCTAGAAGGTTACAAGTCCTATTACAAAGTAAAGAGAAGTCTTGAGAATCTTGGCTCTTGTAACTCTTCTTGTCAAGGATGGTCCTCCATCAAACCCTCCTTCTTGTTTTCAACTTGTCCCCAAGTTGACTTGACCTCCACCTACAATAAAAATTCCACCCGGATCAAAGATTACACATTGTTCATTGACTAGGTTGTTAGATGATGCAAAATATAGGCAAACTAGGTGTAAAAGTAAATGAATCCTTTTAATCAAATGTTCCGTTAATTCCCTACACCTACTAAAGTTACTAGTTTGCACATCATGTAGTAATGAATTAATTTGTTTTCTATCATCAACAACACCATCTAATGAAATGCCAGTAGAAGTTATTTGATCCTTCAA
The DNA here is from genome assembly GCA_026586105.1 of Hylodesmum podocarpum. Classification (NCBI taxonomy): domain Eukaryota; kingdom Viridiplantae; phylum Streptophyta; class Magnoliopsida; order Fabales; family Fabaceae; genus Hylodesmum; species Hylodesmum podocarpum. The sequence continues at coordinate 24,074 of JALJEV010000561.1, forward strand.
AACATATCCCAAACTCTTTTGTTTAGACCCTTGGAATTGTGGGGTGCCCTCCTTTTTGAACTCTTTGATCATCTTAGAAAGAAATTCAACATAATGAAATTGAAAGTCATTAGGTACAGCCAACAATTCCATATCAAGTTCATGGGAATATAACATAAAGCAAGTGTAACCATGCAATTTGGAAGGAATAAGAGTTAAAGAATTCTTTCCCAAAGTTAGCTTATAACTCTTAACCACTTCCTCTCTTCGATGATGTTTGTTCCATGGTTTCATGACACTTAACTTTTTGTTTGGACCTATAGCACAATCAACCTCAAAACAAGAGTTAGGGTAAAAAGGAATTCTAAACTTAATAGCAAAATCATACTTCCCATTCAAGTGTCTTCCCAACCATAGGCCCTCTTTGCTTCCAAGATCACCTACAAGTGGAAAACTCAAAGAAGTAGATGTGGGTAAGCACAAAAATATGGATTTTCTAGCTAAAAAATCTCTTTTAATTTCACTCCTACTCACAAGCAACCTTTCCTTAGACTTGGCAGCCCCTTGGCTTAGCTTCCTAACCCCTTTGAGATCACTCAATTCGGACTTGCCTAGCCTAAGTTCCACTTGTTTTTGGCAGTTTTGGTAAATATGTTTGAACTCTCGGCCAAAGCACCTAATTTCTTGGTTTTGGGTGATTTTGTCACATTTTGGCCCTCCATGACCTTCCTTTCACCCTCTCTTTTGACCTTCATCCTAATTTGGTCCTCACATACTTCTCTAGGTGTCAAAGGCTTAAGAGTAATTTTCCTACCACCATGAGAAAATATATAAGTGTTAGACACTCCATCATGTAAGGCATGTCTATCATATTGCCAAGGCCGACCTAGTAACATATGAGTGGCCTCCATAGGAACTACATCACATAGAATTTCATCACTATATCTTCCTATGGTAAAAGCAACTAGAACTTGCCTATCAACTACTAATTCACCTTTCTCACTAAGCCATTGTAACTTATATGGTTTAGGGTGTGAAGATGTTTTCAAATCAAGTTTTTCTACTAATCTTGTGCTCACCACATTTGTGCAACTACCACTATCTATAATTAAAGAGCAAACCTTTCCTTGGATGTTACATCTTGTGTGGAAAATGTTTTCTCTTTGAGTGTCATCTAGTTCATGGTAGGCACTCCCTAGCATCCTTCTCACCATGAGGAGGTCACCTTCTTCAGCCAACTCTTCACTTGAGTGTTAACTTGTACCTTCCCCTTCATGCTCACTTGAAGAGTGGCTAGACTCCTCACTTGTGACTCCTCCATCCATCCTTACTATCATAGTCTTCTTGTTTGGGCATTGAGAAGCAATGTGTCCATGTCCTAAACATTTAAAACACTTGATGTTAGATGGTTTAGAATTAAGTTTAGGAACTTCCTTACCCTTGTCTTCTCGGCCAAACTTGGAAGAAGGTTTGAATGAACCCTCCTTCTTTTGCCTTTCTTTCCAACTTGAAGAACTAGTAGTGTAGGACTTCTTCATGGTGAATTTTCTCTTCAATTGAGCTTCTATCTTCTCGACCTTATGAATAGCCTCTTCCAAGGTCCTATAGCTTTGAAGTTCCAAGACATCTTGGATCTCCCTATTCAATCCATGTGTGAACCTTGCTAAGGTAGCTTCCTTCTCTTCTTGGCAATCGGCCCTCATCATAGTAAGCTCAAGATCTTTGTAATATTCTTGCACACTTCTTCCCCCTTGTGTCAATCTTTGCAACTTAACATGCAAATCCCTCACATAGGATTTAGGAATGAACCTTCCTCTAAGAGCATCTTTCAATTGTGTCCAAGAGATGATGGAAGGTCTCCTCCTCTTTTCGGCATCTATAAGGATTTGGTTCCACCATACCAAAGCATATCCCTCAAACTCTAGTATGGCAAGGTTAAGTCTCTTCTCCTCACTCAAGGTAGGGTTGCAAGAAAATACTTGATCAACCTTCATGATCCAATCTAGCAAACCTTCGGCTCCTCCTTCTCCTAGATACTTTGGAAGAGTAATCTTAGTATTGGCTTCCCAACCTCTTTGCTCCTCCTCTCCAAAATATCTCCTATGCATGAAAGGTTGTCTCCTATAGGTGCCTCGGTTACCCTCTCTCCTATGTCCCCTCTCGTCCCCATATTCTCGATAAGCCTCACTCTCATCATGGTTACTACCCTCATCACTATCTCTAGGTGAGTAGTAGTGTCCTCCTTGGCCTCCTCTCTCGCTTCTACTTCCTCTCAAGTGTTTATTATTTCCATCATATCCTTCCTTTCCCTTTCCCTCTCGGCCCTTCCTACTTCCTTCATCCCTAAACCTCCTTTCACTATCTTCTCTCAACTCATTCATCTCATTTTGCAAATGGTTGAATTTTTCTGTCATGAAGTCCATCATTCTCTTAGTCTTGGGAGACAAATCATTTCCAACACTAAGTGAACTGTCCATAGCTGCAATGAAAGGGTTAGTACACAAAGAAAATAATAATCAAGGACCTTATCACTCACTAAGTGTGTCACTCAAATATCAACTAGTGTATGCACTCTTAGTGGCTCTTTCTCTAGTGTTCTCTCTAGCCTTTTACCACTCAATTCTCCTCTTAAGCTTCTAATTAAACCTCTAATCAATTATATAGAAATTTCCTTGTGAAAGAGGTACAATTCTCGGGTAAGCTTAAGAATTCCAAGGGAACAAAACTTCTAAGACAAAACTAAGGATTTCAAAAGGACAAGCAATAAAAGCTAAAATGAAGGAATAAGCTACTCAAATCAAGGAATAGAATGATACGTGACAATGGCACAAACGGAATGACAAGGAATTAGAGAATATGTTGGATCAATCACTAACCAAGACAAATAATTAATCAAGTACAAACTTCAAATTTGGTAGTGATCAATTTAAGACCGATTTGTGCAGTAATATATGGCGGGACAAGTATCAAATACAACAAGTCTCAATTATGCAGAAATTTGAGTCAAAACAAGCTAGTCACAAGTACACACTACTAGACTAATTTCCAAGCTACTAGTAATTTTACTAGGTGAATGAGTGTGCTACGTCTTAGCTCTAAGTCCGCTTTTTTTTTTTCTTGCTCAAAATTTCTTAACACTTCTTTAACACTTTGATAGCTTGCTGGACAGAATTTACAAGTCCACTGAATTTCACTTCAAGTACTCAAAACTTCTAGTACTTTTAATGCTCCTTTCTAGTTTTCTTTGAATTTTCTCACTTGTTTTCTTCTTGTTTTTGATTTCTTTTCACTTGATTTCTTTTCTATGACTTTTGTTTAAGCTACTGGACCGAAATATATTTTGCCTAAAACAAGCACTCCAAGTTCAACTACTAGTGCTAATGCTACTACAAGGTGTAATAGGGATTTAGATCTATAGTAAGTACTCTACTAGCATGTAATGATGTTGATTTCTCAATTTTTACCTGTATGAACTTGAATGTACAGAATTATAGGCTCAAGTGCAGTACCAAAACAGAGGAAACAGGGCATACAATGACAGATAAATAACGATATACCGAATTTCACAAGAATTAGAAGTAGAAACAATTCTACTGGACAAGTAATTCAAAGAATTGGAAATTATTACAGATTAACTCAATTTGACCGAACAATTGGAAGAAACATATGATAATTTTCGGATGCGGACTCGAGACGCAAACATCGACTACGGATCTATGCATAACGATACGGATCAAGTCATGAACAATATGATTTGCATGCTTTTCACCGAACGAAAAGACTTAACAAAAATAATTGACAAAACTACTAAACATATAAGGAAACCTAAAGATGAATCCTAAGCACAGTAAAGGAATTAGACGAAGAACTCGAGAAAATTCAAAAAATGACCGAAGAACTTACTTGACTTATGGAGTAGAGATCCAATCTTGAAGAGAATCAAAACACGCTTTGATTATCACTTAATATGATAATCAAGAGATAAGCTCTGAATACCACTTGATATAAGCTCGTTTGAGACGAAGCTTAATTTTGGACCGTTCGTCTTGATTCGATTGGAAGCTCCACGAGTGCGTCAATGGCGGAAGTTCGAAATGGAATCAACAATGGCGGAAGCTCGAAGAAATAGATTCACGACTCAAGGACTTAGAAGAAAGAATGAAAGCGGACTAGATTTAGAAGATGATGGCGCCATGCAAAAACAATAAGCCTAAGGAAGAATCGCCACAAGGAAGAGTTTCCATGATAAGATTCAAGGTTCGAAAAGAAACCTTAGAGAGAAATCCACTCTCAAAGAATTAGCTCTTGCTAAATTCAGTTCATTCAAAAATTGATTCAAAGATCCTTTACAATTCAAAGTGTTGTGTATTTATACTAGCGGGAGTTGGGATAACTTGTGAAGGAACAGACGACACAAGCTTCAGACGGAAGAACTCAGCTGATGAAAGTGCAGACAAAACAAGCTTCAGACGAAAGAACTCAGCTTGTGAAAGTCCAGACAAAACAAGCTTCAGACGAAGACTCAGCTTGTGAAAGTCCAGACGAAACAAACCTCAGACGACGAACTCAGCTTGAGGCATCAGACTAATGAGCATCAGACGGAACAGTTCCTCATGTGAAGGTATAGACGAAACGATCTTCAGACGAAAGAGTTCAACATATGAAGGTTCAGACGGAACAATCCTTCAGACGAAAGAGTTCGACATATGAAGGCTCAGACGAGTTCAGCATGTGAAGTATCAGACGGAAAAGTGTCTTAGGTATCGTCTGTGGCAATCGTCTGTCTCCGCTGTCGTCTGTCTGTGTGGTATCGTCTGTCATTTCTTCAGACGAAGATCATTCGTCTGTGGTGTCGATTACCATTCTGGAAGCATTCCAATCCTTTCGTCTGTGGTTTTCGATGCTCATTCTGGGAGCATTCTAACGCTTTCGTCTGTGGTATTCGATGCCCAATTCTGGAAGCGTTTTAGCGCTTTCGTCTGTGGGTATCGTCTTAACCCAACTCTCTCACAAAACACTCTAAACTCTGGTTCAAATACAATATAAGGCCTCGCGCTTATTCACAAAGCAAGATCCAAATTAAAATGTTCCTAATCTAATTACAACTTTACAATCTTTCTAGAAGGTTACAAGTCCTATTACAAAGTAAAGAGAAGTCTTGAGAATCTTGGCTCTTGTAACTCTTCTTGTCAAGGATGGTCCTCCATCAGTTTAGCTAACACTTTCTTGTTTACCTTTGAAGGTAGAAAAGTTCTACTAAAGCCCTTGTCTCCCAAGGAGGTGTGTGAGGACCAAGTCCAATTGAGACTTAGGAGGTCCCAAGAGCCCAAGCAAGGCTCGGTCGAGACTTCCAAGGGCCACAAGACCTTGACCGAGAAGCATGATCATGGAAAAACAAAGCATGTTGTAAATAAATCTTCATGTAAAGTAGATAGTAGTAGTAGTAATAAAACTTGTAAAAGGACTCTGTCTAATGCTTGTAAAGAGACTTTACTTGTTACTTGCAAGGACATTAAAAGGGAATACTTAGCTAGAAAATCTATGTTCTTGTGTATGCCTTGTCCTTTAATTTTGAGTAGTAATCATGTAGGCAACACTAAAGACTTGGATGAACTTCTAAAAGAGTATGAAGATGTGTTCCCCTTGGAACTACCCCACGGCTTACCTCCACTAAGAGGGATAGAGCACCAAATCGACTTCATACCGGGAGCCCAATTGCCAAACAAGCCTTCATGTAGGACCTCACCACAAGAATCACACGAAATTGAGAAGCAAGTCCAAGGACTCTTGGAGAAAGGATGGGTGAAGGAAAGTCTCTCCCCATGTGCTTCACCAATCATCTTGGTTCCTAAGAAGGAGGGTACATGGCGCATGTGTACCGATTGTAGGGCAATAAATAATATTACTATTAGATATAGGCATCCTATTCCTAGGTTAGATGATCTATTGGATGAATTACATGGATCCACCATATTCTCCAAAATAGATCTTAAAAGCGGATACCATCAAATTAGAATGAAAGAGGGAGATGAATGGAAAACCGCCTTTAAGACTAAATTTGGATTATATGAGTGGTTAGTAATGCCCTTTGGATTATCTAATGCCCCTAGTACATTCATGAGGCTCATGAATCATGTTTTGAGGAATTTCTTAGGAAAATTTGTAGTAGTCTATTTTGATGATATATTAGTCTATAGCAAAAATCTTCAAGAACATACAAATCACCTAAGGCATGTGTTAGATGTCCTTAGAAGTGAGCAATTGTATGCCAATAAGGAAAAATGTGTAATAGGTACCGAGAAGGTAGTCTTCTTAGGCTTTGTGGTGAGTGCCAAAGGGGTGGAGGTAGATGAAGAAAAGATCCAAGCAATCAAGGATTGGCCCACTCCAACATGTGTTAAAGAGGTAAGAAGCTTTCATGGTCTAGCTAGCTTTTATAGACGTTTTGTAAAGGACTTTAGCACCATAGCTAGTCCTTTGAATGAACTTGTAAAAAAGGACACTAAGTTTTCATGGGGGCCTCCTCAAGAGGAAGCCTTCAACATGCTCAAACACAAACTCACACACTCACCTATACTAGCATTGCCGAATTTTACTATGTCCTTTGAACTTAAATGTGATGCATCCAACGTAGGAATAGGGGCGGTCTTAATGCAAGGTAAACACCCTATAGCTTACTTTAGTGAGAAGTTAAAGGGGGGGCACCTAAACTACTCAACCTATGATAAAGAGTTGTATGCTTTAGTTAGGGCTTTTCAAGTGTGGCAACATTACTTACTACCTAAGGAATTTGTAGTTCACACCGACCATGAGGCCTTAAAATATTTGAGAGGGCAAGGAAAATTAAATAAGAGACATGCCAAGTGGGTAGAATACATAGAACAATTCCCTTACATAGTCAAGTATAAACAAGGGTCTAGTAACATAGTTGCCGACGCCCTAAGTAGAAGGCACACCTTGATTAACATGCTTGAATGTAAGATGTATGGTTTTGATCATATTAAATCTATGTATGCCCAAGATGAAGACTTCGGTCTTATTTGGGAGTCAAGCACCAAGGGTGCATTCAAGGATTACTTTAGGCATGATGGGTACCTTTTTAAGGGGCAAGCATTATGTGTGCCTAAATCTTCCTTGAGGGACTTATTGGTAATTGAGACCCATGAAGGCGGTTTGATGGGTCATTTTGGGAGGGATAAGACATTGGCTATGTTACAAGAGAACTTCTATTGGCCTCACATGAGGGTCCAAGTAGTAAAGCACATTTCGAGGTGCATCACTTGCAACAAAGCCAAATCTAAGGTCTCCCCTAATGGCTTATACCAACCCCTTCCACTTGCTACCACTCCTTTGATGGACATCTCCATGGATTTTATCCTTGGTCTTCCTAAATCCAAAAGAGGAATGGATAGTATCTTTGTAGTTGTATGCCGGTTTTCAAAAATGGCTCACTTCATAGCTTGCAAGAAGGTTGATGACGCTTCGAATATTGCAAGACTATTTTTCAAAGAAGTAGTGAGACTCCATGGAATACCCAAGACAATTATGAGTGACCGAGACTCAAAATTTCTTGGACACTTTTGGAGGACCCTTTGGAGTTGCCTTGGAACCAAGCTCCTTTTCTCTACAACTTGTCACCCCCAAACGGATGGGCAAACTGAAGTTGTCAATAGGACCTTGGGTCAACTATTGAGGACTTTTGTTGGTGAGAACATTAAGAGTTGGGAAGATTGGTTACCTCATATTGAATTTGCCTATAATAGGGTTGAGCACTCTACTACTAAGCTTTCTCCTTTTCAAATTACTTATGGATTTAACCCACTCACGCACTTGATTTAGTGGCTTTGCCTATTGAGTTCTCTTGTAATAGAAGTGGTCAAGAAAGGGCTAAAAAGATCCAAGAGTTACATGCACAAGTAAAAGAGAGGATAGCTAAGAAAAATGAGCAAATAGCTAAGACGTACAACAAACTTGAGGACAAGTTCAAGCAAAGAAGGAGGGTTTGATGTAGGAACATCAAGGAGGATCACTAGAAGCATTCAAAGGAGGCTAGAGGAGGGAGCAAAGGAACTTCAAGAACCAAGACAAGAAGCTAGAGTAGGAATTAGAGATAGGAACCTACTTGTAAACTTGTTTGAAACTACTAGTGTGGCATAGGTTTTGAGAGGTCCAAAGCCTCGGTTACCTTTTAGACCTTAGGACAAGTGATCCAAAGGTTGCACACAAGACTTCCTTTCGTAAAACCTTTCTTTTCAAAAAATCCTTGTGTGAGACCTTAGAAAACTAGGTAGAAAAGAGGAACTCCTTAATCAAGGAAGGAATCATGTCTTTCACTTGATTAAGGTAATCTCCTCCCTTAAACCAAGTTGACACGGATTGACAACATGGAAGATCACATGGCACGGCTCAAGGGACAACACCATGTGCGCCCATGTGCCTACCATATGGACTCCATGTGAACGCTTGCCCCAAGGCTAACAAACTCCTAACAACCTAGGAAAATCAGTTAGCTTAAACTAACCTTGATTAGCCTAGTGGTTAGAGTTAGCTTAACCTTAACCGTGGGTAGCATAGCTTGAAGGCCAAGCAATGGCTCATCTATATAAGCCTAGGCCACACCTTTGTAAGGGACTTTTTTTTTTATCAATTTGAATGAAATAGAGCTTTAAGCTTTTCTTGAGAGAATCTCTCTAGTTTCCTTAGGAAACCCCTTGAATCTCATCAATGGCCTCTTCCAACCATTGTGGCGGTTCCTCCTAGGCTTATGGGAGTCTTCTCCTTGGCGCCACCACCTTTCTTTCCTTGTCCATTTTCTGTTTTCTTCCCCACACTTCCGGCCGAGGCACTTGATCCTTGGCTTCAATGGTGATGCGCGTGGTGCAAGCTAGATTTGGGGCAACTCGGTGCAGCAAAGGATCAACCTCCTAGTACACCTTCATCAATTTTCACCTCCACCATCTCAATTTACAAGTGCATTTGAATTAATCTCTCCATCTCCATCACTCTAGTTTCCCATTTCGTTCTACATTTGCAAGAATTCTCATTTTGTGCATTCACATCTTCGGCTCAAACAAGGCATGCTTATCTAATCCATCTATCACTACTTGTTTTCTTCATTCTCTAATCTCTAACTGCATGATTCATATGATTAATTGGAATGAGGGTGCAAAAATTTTGGTTCGAACCTTAATACCCCCTTTTGTGCGAATTCAAAATTGTTCACCTTGATGATGTTGCATGCCCTCGTTTTAATGATTGATTGATAAATGCCATTGATTGATTGTAAATGAATGTTGAATATTGTCTTGGGAGTGCATTGTATAAAGCAATTAGAAAGAATTACTCCATGCTCATTCATGCTCACATAGTGTTTGTTAAAATTCCTCAATGAGTTTTGAGTGTGTTTTATGTGCATAATTCTAGTGAGCATGACCATTGTATAGTTGTTTATGTATCCCCTTTGGCAATTCCAGCAATTCCAATTTGAATTCTCTTTGAACCGCACTAGTTGTTGATGACAATGCATGCTCGTTATGGTGATGATTATTATCTAGATGCATGCATACTTCTCTCATCTATACTTTGGTTGTGCAGGTTCAATTTTAAAGAGAAAATCATGGCATCAAGTAAGCAACCAGCTGGATCATCTTCAAGGGAACCAAGGACTAAACATAGAGCTTCCAAGGGACAATGCCAAGAGCAGAAAAGGATTACAAAGAAAGCCAAGGCAAAGGCTACTCCTGAACCAGAAATTCCAGAGTTTGACACTCACATATTTCGGTCCTTGGAGCATGCAGAAGCCTTTGCATCTCGGTTTACAGCACGCACAGTGCTAGTAGAGTGGAAATTCAATATAAGTCCAAGCCAATTCATAAACGAAGGAAATGGTGAGTTGTCCAAACGATCCATCCATAGAGAAGTATGCAAGGAGATCACTGGAAGAAAATGGAATAGTATGGCCAATATAACATTCCCGGTATATCAGGACTTGGTTCTAGAGTTCTATGCAAATCTGACAAGTGGAGATAAAGAAGAACTCTATGCATCTTACGTTCGGGGAAAGCAAATCTCATTTTCACCTTAAGCCATCAACAGATTGCTATTAATCCTTTTTCTGATGCAAGGGATTGTGCCTTTCAGTATAGAGCATCACGCAAAGCCGACCCAAGCAAGGTGGATGATTTGTTATGTGAAGGAAAAGGAGCTTGGAAGGACAGCGAATGGCGCAATAATGGAGTTAGGTATGTAAAGTCTTCATCACTATGTCTCAAAGCAAAAGTGTGGTGGGCTTTCATTTCTGGAATCTTTTTGCCAATCCAGCACAAGTCTTCTATCACAAAGAAGAGGGTTTGGTGCTTATACACTATAATGAATGGTGAGTATCTTAATGTTGGCTTAACTATAGCTAATGAGATTCACGCACTGCACTTGCAAAAACAGGGGTCTCTGTCTTATGCAGGCATCATTACACAGTTGTGTATTGATGCTGGAGTATCATGTGAGGGTTTAACCCCTATGAGGCCAGGGTCAACATTGGATGTGAAGTTCACCAAAGGAGAAGCCAGTACACGAGCCACACCAGAAGCACCTTCCACTTCTAAAGCCAAAGCCACAACAAGTTCAAAAGGAAAAGCTCCTATGGGGGCAACCTCATCTAGTGCTGCAGATTCAAAGCAAGATAAAATATTGAGGCATTTGAGGGTAGTTCAAGGAAACATTCGTAGGGTTCATGAATCTACAAGGGCTTGCATTGCACTTGAACCCCTTCTGAGAACTGTGGCAGCCCAAATGAATCTGCCTGTGGATAAGTTGGTGCCACTTGAAGCGTTCAACAGTGAGATGATTGAAGACTTGATGAGGTTTGAAGAATTTTCTGAGGATTGCGAATACCAAGCACCTAATGAGGGACAAGATGAAGATGATGAAGAAGTTGATGCTGGGCAGAATGAAGAAGTAGAGAGTGATGAGGAAGAAGACGACGATACACAGGATGAGGATTAGTGTTAACTAGTAATTTTGTTTAATAATATTGTTTAGTAATACACTTTCGGTTAATGTAGTATAACTAGACTAATTGACTGTTATTGTAGTTCCTTTGACTGTTATTTCACTATTAATTGACTTTCATGTTAGTTCATTTTGACCATTGTGAAATTTTAGCTGTTGTACACTGTTGGAAAAACATGGAAATTGGCACTTGGTGCAGACCCTCTGAATATCATGGCTAATCTTCAACAGGGAGTGTTCTTATACTCTTTTGTTTTAATTGTTGATTGATGATTGTTTAGAGTACACCCCCCTATTTTGTTGCACCATATTATGAAGGTTGATTTCATTGATATAACATTGTCTCTGTAGTTCAGTAAAATAAATTATGCACATTTTGGCACTTAGGTTCAGCTCAAGGTTCTATGACAAAGTTGCATGTTTCTCAAATGTTTGAAGAGATGTTGTATGAGAATTCTAGCATGACAATTTTCTAGGTTGTGACATGATTAATGAATTTAGCAATGTTATGTAATGATTAATCCTGGATAGTCAATTGAGCCTCCAACATAATTCATTCTTGAGTGTTTTACCATCTGAAGTATTGTTCTAGAACTTGCTTTAGCTCTTGACCGAAATTGCATACATTTAGATTTGGACACAAATGATAAAGACAATTTTCTTTCTTGTAGCCTTGAGCCAAATAGGCCTGAACCTTTAAATTTACCATTGCTAGCCCCTTTGAGCCTGAATCAACCCTTTCTTTCTTGGATACTTAAGCTCATTACAAGCCTAAATAAGTGAAAAACCAAATGTCCTGCCATTGGAACTTTAAGAGTATTGGTTTCTTTACTTAGAGGATAAGTTCAAGATTAAGTTTGGGGTTGAAATTTTGGGGTGCATGTGTAGCTGTTGACTTGAGGACAAGTCAAAATTTCAAGTTTGGGGTTGTTGTTATGTGGTTCACCTAATACAGGGTGGGTATTGGTGTAATTTTGTGAATAATATATAGTGTAGTATAGTTTCATTTTCTCTCTTTTTCATGCATACCATGCAAAATTTTTATTTTTCTTCATGTGTTGGCAATTAGTGAGACCACTTAAGAAAAGCAAAGTGCAAAAATAAAGAGAAAAACAAGAAATTGAAAAGAAAGAAAAAGGAAGAAGAAAAGAACAAGATGACAAAAGTTACAAGAAATGATGTGTAAAAAAGAAAAAGAAAGCAAAAATCAGAAGGAAAGAAAATAACAAAAGTTATAAGAAAGCAAAAAGAAAGAAAAAGAAGCAGAAGAAAATGTAGTTTAAGAGTAAAAGAAATAAAGGAAGAAAAGAAAATAAAGTTGGTCTCATTACTTGTTTGTTTTTACTTATTGTTAGTCTCTGTTCTATTTTTAATTTTTCGTCTGTTCATCATTAGTCCATGCATATCATATAGGTTGTATCTTTTACTCTTTAAGTTCTTGTGGATATTTAGCCAGTTACCTGTTCTTTTAACCCACCTTTACCTAAGCCCCATTACAATCCTGAAAAGACCTTTTGAGTGTCCAATTTCTACTTGAAGGCAGTGGAGATTTTTAGAGTCATTGCAAGCCTATGGTAACATACCTTCTGATGAGTAACATTGAGAGAAACACAAGCCTAAACACTTGAGAGATTGAGTGTAAACACTTAACCGGAGAGGACTGTTGGATGTTGCTAAAGTACATTCTTTTCATGCCAATTTGGAGTTGATTGCTTATGCTTGATGAATTGTGTAATTCTTGGGAACGTTTTGAGCTCATGTTCAACTTTCATAGATAAATTGAGTTGGCTTAAGGAGTTAAGAATTGCATAATGCATTTTCAGTGGCTGTTGAGCTAAATGATTATATCATGCTTATTGACCTTTGTAATGATGGAATCTATGTTTGCTTGAGGACAAGCAAAGCTTTAAGTTTGGGGTTGTGATAAGTGCTAGATTATACATGTTTTCCTAGGTGTTTTAAGCCCATTTCCATCCATTTTTACTAAGTTTAGTTATAGTTTAGATAAGAAAACAATGAAAATATCATATTTGTTTAGTGTTAGTCTTTGATTTAGTGTTTTGTTGGTTTGATAAGATTTTCTTGTGTTTTTAAGTCATTTTATCCTCTTTTCTGTTAATTGTAGGTTGATTGAGGAGGAGATAGAAGCTTGGAAGGAAAGCCCATGAACTTAAGAGAAAGACCTGGAGTGCAAACCATCAAGAAGAAGAGGAATAGAAGCTCAAGTCAAGAAATCAAGGCAGGAAAACGCGCCTAGGCGCATGGTGAGGCGCAAATTGGACTCCCTTGCTGTCAAAACGCGCCTAGGCGCATGCCAAGGCACAAATGGACCTTCTCCTCTGCCAAGATGCGCCCAGGCGTGGATAGGGGGCGCAATTGCAAGATGCAAAGCAACCCACTTCTTTGCACAGATGCGCCAGGGCTCGAACAGAGGCACAAATGGAGCCATTCTTCTCCAGCATTTGCGCCAAGGCGCAAATCAACTTGATGGGAGGCGCAACTCTTCACCTATATAAGGGCTTTTGGGTGCGAATTCACAGATACATTTCATAATTCAGTTTTCAGTTCCTTCCTTTGCACGCTTCTTGCGATTTCTCTCTTCTCCATCTTCGTTCTCCATCCTCCTCCATCAAACCTAGAGATTTCTGAGTTTGTGAGCTTGTGGAAGCAAGAATCAAGCAATTATGGAGTCTCTCTTGTGTTTGATTTCTTTTTCTCTTCTTTCTTTTCTCATTTCCATGCTAGGCTAGATTTCTAGGTTAGGGATGGGGATTTTGATTCCAGAACTCTTGTAACGGATTTCTATGTTAATTCAAGTGTAATTTCAGTTAATTGATTGATCTCTTCCTGCTTATTGCTAATTCTTGAGGTTTAATTCATGAAGTTCAAGTAGTGATAGGGATATTAATGTTTGGACTGAATTGAACTGTTCCTTGAGTGTTTGTATCTCATTTCAATTATACAATTGGAAGATTGATAGTTGAATTAGGAGAGGAAGTGTATCACTATTGCTATGCATGAGTCTAGGGATAGAACTTGTATGCTATGAGATGTTAGGAATTCATCTGTTTCGCTTCTTGAATTACTTTCTATTTTCACCTAAGGGATTAGGGATTATAGTAGTCATTCAAAGGGACTAAAGACCTAGGAATAGGATTAGTCTACGGTATCACAAATTCTATCTCCAATTGAATGATTTCTGTTGAATTGACATAGGAAGTATTGTTACTTGAGGAAAGAATTAATTGAAACATTTCCCTAACCTTCTTCACTATTCTTTTTAGAAACTTAAACATTTACTTGGTTTCTTTATATGTTTTACAGTGTACTGCTTATTCTTACACAGTTACTTAGTTTTACACAAATGATTAATTCATTGATTCGTCCTAATAGCAAAGCATGTTGAGTAATCGGTAATTCATCATTCAGTCTCTGTGGTTCGACAACCTTAACTCACTTTTTCTAAACTTGTAACGACCGGTACACTTGCCGAAGTGTGAACTAAATAAAAAGTTCAACAAGTTTATGTCAGATCAGAAAATTCATGGTGAGGGCACCTTCTCAACAAGGACTTGAATCTCCTCCATGCCTCACTGATGGTCTCCCCTAATGGCTTATACCAACCCCTTCCGCTTGCTACCACTCCTTGGATGGACATCTCCATGGATTTTATCCTTGGTCTTCCTAAGTCCAAAAGAGGAACGGATAGTATCTTTGTAGTTGTATGTCGGTTTTCAAAAATGGCTCACTTCATAGCTTGCAAGAAGGTTGATGACGCTTCAAATATTGCAAGGCTATTTTTTAAAGAAGTAGTGAGACTCCATGGAGTACCCAAGACAATTGTGAGTGACCGAGACTCAAAATTCCTTGGGCACTTTTGGAGAACCCTTTGGAGTTGCCTTGGAACCAAGCTTCTCTTCTCTACAACTTGCCACCCTCAAACGAATGGGCAAACCGAAGTTGTCAATAGGACCTTGGGTCAACTATTGAGGACTTTTGTTGGTGAGAACATTAAGAGTTGGGAAGATTGGCTACCTTATATTGAGTTTGCCTATAATAGGGTTGAACATTCCACTACTAAGTTTTCTCCTTTTCAAGTTGTTTATAGATTTAACCCACTCACCCCACTTGATCTAGTGGCTTTGCCTATTGAGTTTTCTTGTAATAGAAGTGGTCAAGAGAGGGCTAGAAAGATCCAAGAGTTACACACTCAAGTAAAGGAGAAGATAGCAAAGAAGAATGAGCAAATAGCGAAAGCCTACAACAAGCACCATAGAGCTATCGAGTTCAAAGAAGGGGACATGGTTTGGGTGTACTTGAGAAAGGAGCGGTTCCCTACCTTGAGGAGTTCAAAGCTTCTTCCAAGAGGAAATGGACCCTTCAAGATCTTGGAGAAGTTGGGCCCAAACGCCTACAAGCTAGACCTACTAAGTAAGTATGGTGGTAGTAACTCTTTCAATATAACTGATCTTTCTTTGTGTGATGTAGGTACAAATGATGACCCCAACTTGATGCGAGTTCGCTGGAGACGAAGCTCAAAATTGGACCGATCGTCGTCTTCAATTGAAATCTCCACGAATGCGTTAATGGCGGAAGCTCACAATTGACTCAAGACTCAAGGACTTAGAAGAAAGAATGAAAGCGGAGTAGATTTAGAAGATGATGGCGCCATGCATAAGCAATAAGCCTAAGGGAGAATCGCCACAAGGAAGAGTTTCCATGATAAGATTCAAGGTTCTAGAAGAAACCTTAGAGAGAAATCCACTCTCAAAGAATTAGCTCTTGCTAAATTCAATTCATTCAAAATTTAATCCAAAGGTCCTTTACAATTCAAAGTGTTACGTATTTATACTAGCGGAAGTTGGGATAACTTGTGACAGAATAGACGAAACTAGCTTCAGACGGAAGAGCTCAGTATGTAAAGGCCCAGACGGACAAGCTTCAGACGGAAGAGTTCAACATGTGAAGCATCAGACGAAAGAGCGTCTTTGGTATCGTCTGTGGTAGCGTCTGTGGCAAGTCTACAGACGGGAGCATCAGACTGAAGACTCAGGCGTGGTATCGTCTGTCTGTGATATTGTCTGTCGGTCGGTGTGGTATCGTGCATGTACACGTGTGGTATCGTAAGGTCGTGTCTCACCAAGCAAGGCCCCAAGACGGAGATCTAATTATAACTTTCAATGATATCGTCTGTGATATCGTCTGTCTCCAACTTTCTCACAAAAACACCCTAAACTTTGGTTCAATTACAAACCCTCCTTCTTGATGGCAACTTGTCCTCAAGTTGATGTGATCATGATCTTTATCACCTATACACAAAGTAAGATCACAAACATTAAAAGAGTTGCTACCACCATAATCATTAGGAAGATCTAACATAAAAGCATTGGGACCAAGTTTTTCTATAATAGTGAAAGTTCCATCTCCTTTGGGAAGCAATTTGGAGCTTCTCAAATTAGGGAACCTCTCCTTTCTAAGGTGTATCCAAACTTTATCCCCCACTTTCAATTCCAAATGCTTGCGGTGCTTGTTGGCATGTTGAGCCACTTGTGCATTTCTTTGTCCAATTCGCTCCCTTATCTTGGCATGCATGGATTTGACTCTCTCAGCCCTATCAATTCCACCTTGATTAGCAAGTTCATTAAAAGGCAAAGCACATAAATCAAGGGGGGTTAAGGGATTAAAGCCATAGACAACTTGAAAAGGAGAAAGAAGAGTAGTAGAATTCATCACTCTATTGTAAGCAAATTCAACATGTGGCAAACAATCTTCCCAACTTCTCAAGTTGCTCTTTACAAAGCTTTTAAGCAATTGACCAAGAGTCCTATTCACCACCTCGGTTTGGCCATCGGTTTGAGGGTGGCAAGTAGTAGAAAATAGGAGCTTGGTGCCAAGCCTTCCCCATAGGGATCTCCAAAAGTGGCTAAGGAACTTAGAGTCCCTATCACTCACTATGCTTTAGGGAATACCATGTAGACGCACTACTTCTTTGAAGAACAAGTTGGCAACATGTGAAGCATCATCACTTTTGTGACATGGAATGAAGTGTGCCATCTTGGAGAACCTACACACCACCACAAAAATAGAGTCCATACCTCTCTTTGTCTTGGGTAATCCGAGAACAAAGTCCATGGATATATCCAACCAAGGAGAGGTAGGTGGAGGTAAAGGCAAATAAAGGCCATGGTTAGAGAGCTTAGACTTAGCCTTATGACATGTGAGACATTTGCTTATAAATTTAGCTACTTGAGCTTTCATTTTTGGCCAAAAGAAGTGTTCATGTAATATGGCTAAGGTCTTCTCAATACCAAAATGACCCATGATGCCTCCTTCATGAGCTTCACATACTAGAAGATCTCTCAATGATGTCTTAGGCACACACAAACATTTTCCTTTAAAAAGGTAACCATTGTGCCTATAGAAATCATTGTGAGAACCCTTGTCACATGCTAAGAACTCACGGCTAAAGTCATCATCATCATTGTACAAGGCCTTTATGTATTCAAATCCCAACAATTTAGATTCAAGAAGAGAAAAAAGTGTATACCTCATACTAAGGGCATCTGCCACTATGTTAGTCACTCCTTTCTTATGTTTAATGATGTAGGGAAATGTCTCCACAAACTCCATCCACCTTGCATGTCTTTTGTTGAGCTTGCCTTGAGATCTCAAATACTTCAAGGCTTCATGATCGGTGTGGACTATGAACTCCTTAGGAAGGAGATAATGTTGCCATGTTTGTAAAGCCCTCACCAAAGGATATAGCTCTTGTTGGACTTGAAGCTTGAAGAATGCAGTTTGTGTCTCTCTTATGTGTTTTGGTTTTGATGAATGTATTTTCGGTTTTCCATAGATGAATGTAACTAGGATATATCTATGTATTGTGTGTTGAATTCTTTGTTTAAAACCCCAGAGATGTGCATAACTTGTGTATGATTGATCATGTGAAGAATGTTTGATTTCCATTTGAGATAAACAGTTTGAAAAACCTTGGGAATCCATTTTTCACTGATGTAATCGATTACAGCCCTGATGTAATCGATTACATTGATCATGCTCTCTGGTGTAATCGATTACATGGTTGATGTAATCGATTACATGCTGAGAGCTCTCTGGTGTAATCGATTACATCCCCAGTGTAATCGATTACATGGTTTGAAAATCACCTATTTTGGGTTTCCCTCTTCAATGTAATCGATTACATGCTCGTGGTAATCGATTACATGCCTGGAAAAATCAAATTGGAGGGTTCTAACGGCTAGAGTAATCGATTACATGCATTTGGGATCAATTACATGGACCGTTATAGCTCAGATTTGCACGTTTCCTTCCTCCAAAATTGATTCTATAAGTATATCCTTGATGAAGCATATGAGATAGCTGAAAACCAAACTATTTGCAACTGCTCTTACACTTTCATATGCTCTAAACTTAGAGTTCATCAAGGTTTTTCAAAGACAAGGGGAAACTTGATCCATATCCTTGTTGGGTGATTTTCATAAAGCTTGTTTGTGATCAGATTCTGCACTTAAGGTGTATTCTTTACTGATCTTTTGTATTTCCAAGTTTGGGTTGTTGCTCTAGGAGAGAGGTCTCTCTAGATAGAGCATTGTATTTGAGAAGTGATTCTCAAAGTTTGATCTTGGAGGTACCAAGGTCTTGGAAGTTCTGTTCTTCAGGTTGAAGAACAGTTTTGGGTGTTTTGATTTCTATTTGTATTGCTTGTTGCGAGTGAATGTAAAAAGGATACGAAAGAATTCATTTGATAGTGGAAAGCCAATCGCAACAGTTGTTGGGTTGGGACTGGATGTAGGCAGTTGGCCGAACCAGTATACATCGCTGTGCACTCATTCTCTTCCTTACTCTCTTTACAGTTTTCACTATATTGATATTGATTATATTCTGCTCTGTTTTGGGAAACTGTATTGATAATCAACTCATTAATTGGTTTAGAAATAGAATCAGTAATTGAACTTGTATTTGAATCTGTAATTGATAGGTAATTGATAGGTAATCAAGATTAGTATTCTGTTGAATTAAAAGGAATTAGAAACAAGAAAATTTGGGATAAAGTTTAACAAGAATCTATTCACCCCCCCTCTAGATTCATACATAGGGACCAACAATTGGTATCAGAGCTACTTCTAGTAAGTTGCTCTAGAATTTGATCCATAATGGCAAGTAATCAATTACCTTTTCTTTGAAGGTGCCTCATTAATAGACCTCTCTGTTTTGTGGAGATAACTATCCATTTTGGAAAGTTAGAATGAAAATCTTTATGGAGTCTATAAATAGAAACATTTGGCAAATTTGTTTATGTGATTTTAAAGTCCCCACATATATAGTTGATGGAAATGAATTAGAAAAACCATTTGATAAGTGGGAACTAGAAGAAATTAGGAGAGCAGAAAATGATGCTAAAGCTTTAAACATTATACATTCTGCATTAAACTCTGATGAATTTTTTAGAATTTCAGCTTGTACAACAACAAAGGAAGCATGGGATCTCATCATGGTGACTCATGAAGGTACTCCTGAGGTGAGAAGAGCTAGAAAGAACACACTCATTCAAGAGTATGAAATGTTCAGAATGGCACAAGGTGAGTCTATCATGGACATGCAGAAACGATTCACACACATTGTGAATCACCTCAAAGGACTCGGTAAGGTCTTTGTTGAGGAAGAGGTAAACATAAAGGTCTTGAAGTCTCTAAGCGAGAAAATGGCAACCAACGAGTCACACCATTACTGAGAATCAAAGAACTTGGCCTTAATGACAAGTGCTGAGTTGTTTGGTAAGTTGAGAGAATATGAGATGGATATGTCACGTATGGCTGATGAAGAGCAAAAAGACAAGAAGGCGAAGAGTTTAGCACTTAAAATGGAGGACACAGCTAGTGATAGTGATGCATCATCAAGCTGTGGAAACGAATCTGAGCAAGAAATGAATCTCATGGTCAGAAAGTTCAAAAGGTTCATGAGGAAGAACAACAACAAGAAGAGATTCAACAATGCTAGAAAAGGATCATCTTCGAAGGTCACATGCTATGAATGTGGCAAGGATGGACACTATAGATCGGAGTGTCCAAACTTGAAGAAATCAAACAGCAGTGAGCCTAGAAGAGTGGAGCAAGAAGAAAAACCCAAGAAGGACCGGTATCGGAAGAAAAAGGCCTACATTGCTTGGGAAGAAAATGACTGCTCATCATCAAGTGAAAGCGAAAATGAGGAAGCCAACTTATGTCTTATGGCTAAACCAGAATCGGATGATGAGGTAAGTGATTCGACTTCTCCAAAAATGATAATGATTATGATGAATTATATCTTGCTTTTTGTGAGTTATTTAAAGAAGCGAGAAAAATTTGAAAAACTAAGTAAGGTTTTGAAAAACAGAGTTCTTGATTTAGAAAAAGAAATTTGTTTTGAAAACCAATAATCAAGAATTAAAAGATGAAAATGATAAATTGAAATTGCCTATTTGTTCAAAGTGTAAATCTTTTTCTTGCCCCTTTGAAAAAGAATAACAAGAAGTTCCATACATTTAAACAAACCAGCAAGTATAGAAACTTCTCATGTAGTTATTGTATGCAATCTGGACATAATCATTATAACTGCATGATTAGAAAGAAAGGCTTAGATAATGGATTGTTTAAATGGATAAAAAAAAGATAGTCACGGTTCTAACATGAAAGGACCCAACAAGATTTGGGTACCAAAAAACCAAATGATATCTTTCTTTGTGTAGGTGTGCTTGAGAGCCAAACACTCAACATGGTATTTGGATAGTGGCTGCTCAAGACATATGACGGGTGACAAGAGTAACTTTATCTCCTTCAAATCAAAGAATCCGGTTTGGTAGTGTATGGAGATAACAACAAAGGCAAAATTCAGGTATTGGTGATGTTGGAGACAAATCCAACTCGTGATTGAAGATGTACTTGCTTGTAGAAGGTTTGAAGTTTAATCTTGAGTATTAGCCAATTATGCGACAAAGGCTATCGAGTTTCATTCGACAAAAGGCTCTTTGCAAGATCAATAAACGAATCGAATGAGGTATTGATGGTAGGTAAGAGAAGAGGTAACATCTATACACTTGAACTTGATCATTCATCATCATATCATGCATGTCTTACGTCTAATGATGATCTATCTTGGCTTTAGCATAGGCGTATAGCACATATTGATATTCATCAACTTAATAAAGCTGTCATCTAAGAGCTTAGTAGAAGGACTACTGAATTAAAGTTCAAAGAGAAGGCCTATGTGATGCATGTCGAGAAAGGCAAGCAATCTAGAAACTCTTTCAAATCTAAAAATGTTGTTTCAACTTCTAGGACGCTTGAATTGCTGCACATGGATCTCTTTGGTCCATCTAGAAGCTGCTAGTTTAGGTGGAAATCTATATGGATTAGTTGTTGTAGATGACTACTCGTTTTGCTTGGGTGGCTTTTATACCAAGTAAAGACACCACTTTCAAAGTTTTCAAAATACTTGCTAAAAAGATTCAAAAGCGAAAAAAGATTTGAAAATCAAGTCCATTAGAAGTGATCATGGAGGGAATTTGAAAATGAACTTTTTGAAAAGTTTTGTGAAAAATATGGAATCAATCACAACTTTTCCGCTCCAAGAACTCCACAACAAAATGGGGTTGTTGAGAGGAAAAACAGATCTTTAGTAGAACTAGCAAGAACTATGTTGAATGAAAGTGATTTGCCTAAATATTTTTGGGTGATGCGGTTTCTTGCATGCTATGTTCTAAATAGAATTGTGATTCGACCTATTTTAAAGAAAACCCCCTATGAACTCTATAAAGGCAAGAAACCCAATATCTCTCATTTTCGGGTATTTGGGTGTAAGTGTTTTGTTTTGAATAATAGCAAAGAGCCTATTGGTAAGTTTGATGCCAAAGGTGATGAGGGTGTGTTTATTGGGTATTCATCATCAAGTAAAGCATATAGAGTCTTTAATAAAAGGAGAATGTGCATTGAGGAATCTGTGCATGTTAAGTTTGATGAAACTAACAATCCCCAAAAGGGAAGTGTGTTTGTTGATGATGATGAGCATGTAGGTGAAGAAAGCATAAGCAAAGAAGAACAGCAAGAACCACCAACTACTTCTCATGAGCTTCCAAAAGAATGGAGGAAACCAAGAGATTTATCTCTTGATAACATCATTGGTGACATCCATAAGGGAGTATCTACTAGATCTACTCATAACATGTTTTGTGATGATTATGCATTTGTGTCTCAATTTGAACCTTCTTGTGTTGATGATGCTATAAATGATGAATATTGGATGAATGCTATGCAAGAAGAATTAAATCGAGTTTAAAAGGAATAACGTATGGGAGTTAGTACCTTTTAAAAGAGATATGAATGTGATTGGAACAAAATGGGTGTTTAAAAATAAGTTAGATGAGAATGGAGTTGTGGTTAGGAATAAGGCTAGACTAGTAGCTAAGGGATATAATCAACAAGAAAGAATAGATTTTGGTGAAACATATGCCCTGTTGCTAGACTAGAAAGCTGTTAGAGTTTTACTTGCTTTTGCTGCATACATGATTTCAAGTTGTTTCAAATGGATGTTAAAAGTGCTTTCTTGAATGGCTATATCAATGAAGAAGTTTTTGTTTCACAACCTCTGGATTCAGCGATTTTGATTTCTGAACATGTGTACAAACTCAAGAAGGCCCTATATGGTCTTAAACAAGCCCCTAGACAATGGTATGAAAGGCTAAGTAAATTTCTTGTCAAAAGGGTTCTGAGAGGTAATGTTGACAAAACTCTTTTCATAAGGAGGAAGTCAAACTGTATTTTGTTAGTTCAAGTTTATGTTGATGATATTATTTTTGGATCAACTAATAAATCTCTGTGTGAAGAGTTTGTGAATAGCATGCAAGGGGAGTTTGACATGTCTATGATGGGAGAACTCAAATTCTTCCTAGGACTGCAAGTCAAACAACTGAAAGATGGAATCTTTATTCATCAAGCAAAGTACACCAAGGAATTGTTGAAGAAATTCGACATGGAGAGTTGTAAGGTCTCAAACGTTCCTATGTCAACTAATCTCTATTTGGATAGTGATGCAGCTGGAAAAAGTGTAGACCAATCAAGATATAGAGGGATCATTGGATCACTCTTGTACTCTCACAGCAAGTAGGCGGACATTATGTTCGGTGTGTGTGTTTTGTGCAAGATTCCAATCTGCACCAAAGGAATCACACATGGCAGTAATGAAGAAAATATTGAAGTATCTCAAAGGAACTACGAGCGTGGTTTGTGGTATCCAAAAGTACGTATCCTACATTGGTTGGTTTTAGTGATCTTGACTTTCTTTGGTTGTAAAAGCGATAGGAAAAGCACAAGTGGTGTGTGTCATTTGTTTGGAGGAAGCTTGGTCTCATGGTATAGCAAGAAACAAGCCTGTGTAGCTCTTTCAAGCTAGAGGCGAGTATATAGCTGCGAGGTAGTGTTGTGCTCAGACCATTTGGTTGAAGCAACAAGCTTGGAGGATTTTGGACTTAAGCTTGATCATATTCCAATCAAGTGTGACAACACAAGTGCCATTAGTATCACGAAGAATCCAGTTTTACACTCAAGGACAAAGCATATCGAGGTGCGTCATCACTTCATTAGAGATCATGTTGAGAAGGGAGATGTTGAGGTGGAATTCATTGACACAGAAAATCAACTTGCGGATATCTTCACCAAACCTCTGCCCAAGGAGAGGTTCTTCAAACTTAGAACCAATCTTGGTATACTAAGTGAAGAACATCTCACATAAGTATTGTAAGTATGTTAGTTTAATCATTCATTTGTGCTTAAACTTGATATGAATTCACTGCATAACATGATCTTGACCTTTTATATGATGAATCAAATGTTTTTCAATCATCCTATATGTGAAAAACTTTAACATTGCAGTACATAGCCTATTTTCAACTTAATTTGTGATTTTCTATAGGATGTAATCGATTACAACATGAATGTAATCGATTACAAGAATGTTAGGCTCTGATGTAATCGATTACAGGGCCAATGTAATCGATTACAACAGATTGGGTTTCGGATGTAATCGATTACAATAGCTATGTAATCTATTACAGTGTGTTTTCGTTCTGATGTAATCGATTACATCACGGTGTAATCGATTACATGAGCTGCGGAAGTGTTTTGAGCTTTGTTCTTCGTTTCAGGCTTTATGTTCCATGTTTTGGAAGCCCATTGCACACATTCATTGAACCTAGTCTTTTATGATCTATATTAGTCTTTGTATTAGGGTTTTAGCTCTCACATTCACATTCTCTAAAACCTAAGAATACCAAGAGCCACCTTTGAAATCACCTTTCTCTCTCGTCTCACCAGTTCTTCATCTTCAAACCATGGACGGACAAGGAAACAGCAAAAGGATGAAAGCAAGGGCTAGTGATATCGAGAAGAAAGACGTACCAAGAAGAGGCAGGAAACCTCTTCCAAAAGGAAGACTCCTGAAGAATCTGCTCGTCACAATCCTTGGTTCACTTCGAAGGAACAAGAAACCCGTTTCTTCACTGATTTTGCAAACCGGGAACTCGTAGCCCCAAAGATTGTCAACTTCAGATGGTTAGACCATGAAGGGTTTACCTTTCAATCGATGCTCCGAGATCAGAACTTGGAGAAATTCGTTGGGCTAAGGGGTCACATTTACCCTGATTTGGTAAGAGTTTTCTATTCCAATCTCACCCTGGAAAGATTTTTATACGAAGTTAAAGGAGTGAGCATTGCTCGACTCACGACTTATTTTTATTTGGGTGGAATAACGAATGAGGGGATAGTTCCTACTTTGGAAAATCGGTGAGGAAGGATTTGAACTTCAAAAGGATGCCTTTTACATGAGCATGTTGAAAAATCCTGAGTCTTGGGAGGAGGCTGAAATGACAACAAGAAAGAAAAGGGTATGAGGAAGACCTTTGGTATAGGTGGTCTCAACATTTGACCGTCTTCTTCATTATGTTATTTGCTGGGTATTGGCTGCTAGAGGTACGAATCATGCTCAACTCATGGAAGAAGATATGCTTTTGATGTCTGCCCTGAAGAATGGAATTCAGGTTGATTGGGGTCAAGTTATCATGGACAACATGACCAAGGTAAGGAAATTCCATGACTTCAAATGCCCTTATGGTCTGTTCATATCACGTGTTCTTGAGAGATGTCAAGTGGATGTTTCCAATGAACACAGAGAATTGGCTAGGGATATCCATGTGCTTGGTGATATGATGCTGAAAAAGATGAGATTGACCAAGACATCTGAGGGCTGGGTATCTAGAGATGAAATACAACAACAACAGCAACAAGACCAACCACAACAGCAAGAACAACCACAACATCCTCCTTCTGATGATGATGGAGATTCAGCGGCTGGGGAGTACACCCCTAAGTCTCGCTTTGAGTCCATTGTGCTAGATAGGCTAGAGGAGATGGATAAACGCCAAGAGGATCTAGGAAAGCAAATCAAAGCCTTGGAAAGGAATCAGAATCTGCACTTCCTTGACATGAGGTCTTTGATGGAGACCATCATGGAGCGCCTCAATCAAGATGATGATGATGATGGCGATGATCAGTGATCTCTCTTTTTGGTTTGATATACCAAATAGGGGGAGAAATAGTTAGGTTATCCTAGATAGGGAGAGTAACTAGATAGGGGGAGTTGAGAGTTAAAATTAGATTTGTTAGATATCCAAAGCTTTTACTGTTTTATTGAATTCTGGACTATGTTAAAAGTTTGTCTTTGATATTTGATATTGAATAAAATTTGGTTTGTTTTATGATTCATTGGTCTTGATCTATATTTGTATTTGAATCATATCATACATACTTGAATGAATGGTTAATTAGTAGTGCATATGCATATTGTATTTTACGGAAATTCTAACATATGCGGGTATGACAAAGAACAACACATATCCTAAAAGCTCTAGGAAAACCTCTTATGTGATTTGGTACATCAAAACCAAAAAGGGGGAGATTGTTGGACTTGAAGCTTGAAGAATGCAGTTTGTGTCTCTCTTATGTGTTTTGGTTTTGATGAATGTATTTTCGGTTTTCCATAGATGAATGTAACTAGGATATATCTATGTATTGTGTGTTGAATTCTTTGTTTAAAACCCCAGAGATGTGCATAACTTGTGTATGATTGATCATGTGAAGAATGTTTGATTTCCATTTGAGATAAACAGTTTGAAAAACCTTGGGAATCCATTTTTCACTGATGTAATCGATTACAGCCCTGATGTAATCGATTACATTGATCATGCTCTCTAGTGTAATCGATTACATGGTTGATGTAATCGATTACATCTTGAAACTCTCTGGTGTATGTCGATTACATCCCGAGTGTAATCGATTACATGGTTTGAAAATCACCTATTTTGGGTTTCCCTCTTCAATGTAATCGATTACATGCTCGTGGTAATCGATTACATGCCTGGAAAAATCAAATTGGAGGGTTCTAACGGCTAGAGTAATCGATTACATGCATTTGGGATCAATTACATGGACCGTTATAGCTCAGATTTGCACGTTTCCTCCCTCCAAAATTGATTCTATAAGTATATCCTTGATGAAGCATATGAGATAGCTGAAAACCAAACTATTTGCAACTGCTCTTACACTTTCATATGCTCTAAACTTAGAGTTCATCAAGGTTTTTCAAAGACAAGGGGAAACTTGATCCATATCCTTGTTGGGTGATTTTCATAAAGCTTGTTTGTGATCAGATTCTGCACTTAAGGTGTATTCTTTACTGATCTTTTGTATTTCCAAGTTTGGGTTGTTGCTCTAGGGAGAGGTCTCTCTAGATAGAGCATTGTATTTGAGAAGTGATTCTCAAAGTTTGATCTTGGAGGTACCAAGGTCTTGGAAGTTCTGTTCTTCAGGTTGAAGAACAGTTTTGGGTGTTTTGATTTCTATTTGTATTGCTTGTTGCAGAGTGAATGTAAAAGGATACGAAAGAAATCATTTGATAGTGGAAAGCCAATCGCAACAGTTGTTGGGTTGGGACTGGATGTAGGCAGTTGGCCGAACCAGTATACATCGCTGTGCACTCATTCTCTTCCTTACTCTCTTTACAGTTTTCACTATATTGATATTGATTATATTCTGCTCTGTTTTGGGAAACTGTATTGATAATCAACTCATTAATTGGTTTAGAAATAGAATCAGTAATTGAACTTGTATTTGAATCTGTAATTGAAAGGTAATTGATAGGTAATCAAGATTAGTATTCTGTTGAATTAAAAGGAATTAGAAACAAGAAAATTTGGGATAAAGTTTAACAAGAATCTATTCACCCCCCTCTAGATTCATACATAGGGACCAACAGCTCTTTATCATATGTGGAGTAATTGAGTTGTGCTCCTTTTAGCTTCTCACTAAAGTAGGCTATGGGATGATTCTCTTGTTTCAAAACAGCACCTACACCAAGGTTAGAAGCATCACATTCAAGCTCAAAAGATAATTCAAAATTAGGCATAGATAAACTAGGAGCATTGGTAAGTTTTTCTTTCAAAAGAGTAAAAGCCTCCTCTTGTTTTGGCCCCCATGTGAAGGGTACTTCCTTCTTCACAAGCTCATTGAGAGGAGATGCAATGGTGCTAAAGTCCTTCACAAATCTCCTATAGAAGCTTGCTAGTCCATGGAAGCTCCTTACTTCTTTCACATTGGTAGGTCTCGGCCACTCAAGGATTGCTCTCACCTTGCTCTCATCAACTTGCACACCCTTGGAACTTACCACAAAACCGAGGAACACCACTTTGTCCATGGCAAATATGCATTTCTCCTTGTTAGCATAGAGCTTCTCCTTTCTAAGTACTTCCAAAACAAATCTCAAATGTGTTAAGTGGTCAAGGAAAGAAGTGCTATAGATAAGAATATCATCAAAGTACACTACAACAAATTTTCCTAAGAACTCCCTAAGCACATGATTCATAAGTCTCATGAAAGTACTTGGGGCATTTGATAGCCCAAAGGGCATGACTAACCATTCATACAAACCAAATTTGGTCTTAAATGTGGTTTTCCACTCATCTCAATGTTTCATTCTTATTTGGTGGTAACCACTTTTAAGATCAATTTTAGTGAATATGGTTGAGCCATGAAGTTCATCAAGCAAGTCATCCAATCGAGGAATGGGGTGTCTATATCTAATGGTTATGTTATTGATAGCCCTACAATCGGTGCACATCCTCCATGTGCCCTCCTTCTTAGGGACTAAGATAATCGATGATGCACATGGTGATAGACTCTCTTTCACCCACCCTTTGCTCACTAACTCTTGGACTTGCTTCTCAATCTCATGAGTTTCTTGTGGAGTAGTCCTATAAGTTGGCCTATTAGGTAGAGGAGCACCGGGTATCAAATCAATTTGGTGCTCAATGCCTCTCAAAGGAGGTAGGTCGTGGGGTATCTCACTAGGAAACACATCCTTAAACTCATCCAATAAAAGATCTATGCTCACTTGATCTCCTACAAAATTTGAGTTTAGAAAACAAGGAGATGGTATGCATAAGAACATGGATTTCCTAGCTAAGAACTCCTTCTTAATTTCACTCCTACTCACAAGCAACCCTTCCTTAGACTTGGCAGCCCTTTGTCTTAGCTCTCCTACCCCTTTGAGATCACTCAAATCGGACTTGTCTAGCCTAAGTTTCACTTGTTTTTGTGCAGTGACAGTTTTGGTAAATATCTTTGAAGTCTCGGCCAGAGCACTCAAATTCTTGGTTTTGGGTGATTTTTTCAGATTTTGGCCCTCCATGACCTTCCTTTCACCCTCTCTTTTGACCTTCATCCTAATTTGGTCCTCACATACTTCTCTAGGTGTCAAAGGCTTAAGAGTAATTTTCCTACCACCATGAGAAAATAGATAAGTGTTAGACACTCCATCATGTATAGCATGTTTGTCAAATTGCCATGGCCTTCCTAACAAGATATGAGATTCTTCCATAGGTACTATATCACATAAGACTTCATCATTATATCGGCCTATTGTGAAAGCAATCAAAACTTGTTTATTAACCAATAATTCTCCTTTTTCACTTAGCCATTGCAATTTATAAGGTTTAGTGTGTGGAGTGGTCTTGAGACCAAGCTTATCAACAAGCCTAGTGCTAACAACATTGGTGCAACTACCACTATCAATGATTAGGGAACATACCTTGCTTTGGATGGTGCACCTTGTGTGGAATATGTTTTCTCTTTGGGTGTCATCAAGGTCCACACAAGCACTCCCTAGCATCCTTCTAACCATCGATAGATCTCCATCTTAGGTTGCTCCATGCTTGAATGTTCACTAGCACTAGCTACCTCTTCCTCACTAGAAGAGTGAGTGGACTCCTCACTTGTTACTTCTCCATCCACTCTCATTATCATGGCCTTCTTGTTGGGACATTGGGAGGCTATGTGACCATGACCTAAACACTTAAAACAATCAATGTTAGAAGGTTTAGAGATAGATTTAACAACTTCCTTACCCTTAGACTCATCTCGGTTGGACTTGTAAAAAGGCTTGGAGGTTCCCTCCTTCTTTTGCTTGTCCTTCCAACTTGAAGACACATACGTGTAAGGCTTCTTGAAGGTGCCCTTTCTCTTGAGTTGGCCTTCAATTCTCTCGGCCTTATGTATGGCATCCTCCAAGGTCCTACAGTTTTGGATCTCCCTATTTAACCCATTGGTGAACCTAGCTATGGTGGCCTCTTTGTCCTCTTGGTAATCTGCCCTCAAGAGTGTGAGCTCCAAGTCCTTGTAGTATTCTTGTACACTCCTCCCTCCTTGAGTTAGTCTTTGAAGTCTCACATGTAGATCTCTTGTGTAGGAACTAGGCACAAACCTTCCTTTCATTGCATCCTTGAGTTGGGTCCAAGATGTTATATGTGGCCTCCTCCTCTTCTCGGCATCCACTAGCACTTGGTTCCACCAAACCAATGCATAGCCTTCAAACTCTAGAATGGCCATGTTAAGCCTCTTCTCCTCATTCAAGCTAGGATAACAAGAGTAGACTTGGTCTACCTTCATCACCCAATCTAAGTAGGTTTCAGCATCTCCATCTCCAAGGAATTTAGGTAAGGTTATTTTGGTGTTTCCCTCCCATGTTCTTGGTTCATCCTCTCCAAAGGGTCTCCTAGGTGTGTGAGGTTGTCTCCTATGGTGAGGGGTTCTCCTTCCTCTCCTTTCATTCTCAAAGGCTCTAAAGGCTTCATCCTCCTCATAGTTACTTCCCCAATCACTCTCTCTAGGAGTCTCTCTATGGTGTCCCCTCTCACTTCCACTTTCCCTTTGATTATTCCTCCTACTTCTGTATTCCTCATCACTATCTTTCCCTTGGTTTCCACTATGTCCAGCACCTCTACTATGGTGATCCCTACGGTTGCCACTAGTTTCTCCAAGGATTTTCCTTTCTAACTCCTTCCTTATCTTCCTTTCCTCCTTCAACTGCCTCTCTTGATCAAACCTCTCTTCCAAGCTAGTATTTAGCATGGTTTTCATTAAGTCCACCATTCTCTTTGCCCTTGGTGATAATTCATTTCCCACACTAGAAGAGGTGTCCATGGCTGCACAAGAAAAGGTTAGATAACAATTACAAGTATATAGAAGATCCTTGCCACTCACTAAGTATGTCTCTCTAGTAGCACTCGTGTATCTCTCTTAGAAGGCTCTTTATATGATGTATCACTCTTGCCTTTTTTTCCCTCAATTCCCTACCAAAGTTTCTAATTAAACCTCTAATCAATTATATAGAAATTTCCTTGTGAAAGAGGCACAATTCTCGGGTAAGCTCAAGAATTCCAAGGGAACAAAACTTCTAAGACACAACCAAGGATTTCAATTAATGACAAGCAATAAAAGGCACTATTGAAATAACAGGCTACTCAAATCAAGGGATGGATGTGATATGACATAGGCATAAAAACTGGACAGCCAAAGGAATCAAGTTTCTGGTTCGATTACTAAGCCAAACAAATTGAACAAGGCATACAAACTCAATGTAGCCTAGTAATCAAATTTTAAGACCTCTTTTGTAGGTAAATTTAGCAAGTAACTTATGACTCAAGTAATTCACTCCAAACTGCAGTAAAAATGGTTGGACAAGTATCAAATTCAGCAAGTTTCACTTATGCAGAAATTTGAGTCAAAACAAGCTAGTCTCAAGTACACACTACTAGACTAATTTCCAAGCTACTAGTAATTTTACTAGGTGAATGAGTGTGTTATGTCTTAGCTCTAAGTCCGCTTTTTCTTGCTCAAATTTCTTAACACTTTTTTTTTTTTTTAACACAAACCTTGTATGCTAACAAAAATAAATGCACATTTGCCACGGATAGTGTTGTGTTTCTTGGTTTTGTTGTGAGTTCTCTAGGTGTACAAGTGGATGAGGCAAAAGTGAAAGCTATAAAGGATTGGCCGACCCCTACAAATGTGAAGGAAGTGAGAAGCTTCCATGGCTTGGCAAGTTTCTATAGGCGGTTTGTCAAGGATTTTAGTACCATTGCTTCACCATTGAATGAGCTAGTTAAGAGGGAAGTACCATTTCTTTGGGAAGAACCTCAAGAACTTGCATTTAATTTACTTAAGGATAAGCTTTCTAATGCTCCTATCTTGTCTTTACCTAATTTTTCACTAACTTTTGAGCTTGAATGTGATGCCTCAAATTTAGGTGTTGGTGCGGTTTTGATTCAAGAAGGCCATCCAATTGCTTATTTTAGTGAGAAATTGAAGGGAGCACAATTGAACTACTCCACCTATGACAAAGAGTTATATGCATTGGTGCGATCATTCCAAACTTGGCAACATTATTTGCTTCCCAAGGACTTCATTGTGCATTCGGATCATGAAGCCTTGAAGTACCTCAAGAGCCAAGGGAAACTCAACAAGAGACATGCTAGGTGGGTGGAGTTCATTGAGACTTTTCCTTACATCATCAAGCATAAGAAAGGAGCCACAAATATTGTAGCCGATGCTTTAAGTAGGAGATCTTGAGGAGGATGACAACTTGAGGGAAAGTTGTGTTCAAGAAGGAGGGTTTGATGGAGGTCCATCTACCATAAACATGGAAGTCAATGATTCTAGAAGAATTACAAGGTCAATGCTCAAGAGAATACAAGAAGTGGAAAGTCAACATGAAGATCAACAAGTCTTCTTGGTCAACAAGCCTTGTAATAGTCTTAGGATCATTTGAACTTGTAATTAGATTAGGAACATTTTAATTTGGGTCTTGCTTTGTGAATAAGCGCGAGGCCTTATATTGTATTTGAACCAAAGTTTAGAGTGTTTTGTGAGAGAGTTGGGTTAAGACGATACCCACGGACGAAAGCGCTAAACGCTTCAAATTGGGCATCGAATACCACAGACGAAAGCGTTAGAATGCTCCCAGAATGAGCATCGAAAACCACAGACGAAAGGATTGGAATGCTTCCAGAATGGTAATCGACACCACAGACGAATGATCTTCGTCTGAAGAAACGACAGACGATACCACACAGACAGACGATACCACACCAACCGATAGACGATATCACAGACAGACGACATCGGAGACAGACGATTGCCACAGACGATACCTCAGACACTTTTCCGTCTGATACTTCACTTGCTGAACTCGTCTGAGCCTTCATATGTCGAACTCTTTCGTCTGAAGGATTGTTCCGTCTGAACCTTCATATGTTGAACTCTTTCGTCTGAAGATCGTTTCGTCTGTACCTTCACATGAGGAACTGTTCCGTCTGATGCTCATTAGTCTGATGCCTCAAGCTAAGTTCGTCGTCTGAGGTTTGTTTCGTCTGGACTTTCACAAGCTGAGTCTTCGTCTGAAGCTTGTTTCGTCTGGACTTTCACAAGCTGAGTTCTTTCGTCTGAAGCTTGTTTCGTCTGGACTTTCATCAGCTGAGTTCTTCCGTCTGAAGCTTGTGTCGTCTGTTCCTTCACAAGTTATCCCAACTCCCGCTAGTATAAATACACAACACTTTGAATTGTAAAGGGATCTTTGAATCAATTTTTGAATGAATTGAATTTAGCAAGAGCTAATTCTTTGAGAGTGGATTTCTCTCTAAGGTTTCTTTTCGAACCTTGAATCTTATCATGGAAACTCTTCCTTGTGGCGATTCTTCCTTAGGCTTATTGCTTTTGCATGGCGCCATTATCTTCTAAATCTACTCCGCTTTCATTCTTTCTTCTAAGTCCTTGAGTCGTGAATCTATTTCTTCGAGCTTCCGCCATTGTTGATTCCATTTCGAACTTCCGCCATTGACGCACTCGTGGAGCTTCCAATCGAATCAAGACGAACGGTCCAGAATTAAGCTTCGTCTCAAACGAGCTTATATCAAAATGGAAGAAACATATGATGATTTTCCGGATCTGGACTCAGACGCAAATATCGAATACGAATCTATGCATAACGATACGGATCAAGTCATGAACAATATTATTTGCATGATTTTCACCGAACAAAAAGACTTAAACAAAAAATTGACAAAACTACTAGACAGTTAAGGAAACCTAAAGATGAATCCTCAGCACACTAAAAGAATTAGACGAAGAACTCGAGAAAATTCAAAATGACCGAAGAACTTACTAGACTTGTGGAGTAGAGATCCAATCTTGAAGAGAATCAAAACAAGCTCTGATTATCACTTGATATGATAATCAAGAGAACAAGCTCTGAATACCACTTGATGCGAGTTCGCTGGAGACGAAGCTCAAAATTGGACCGATCGTCGTCTTCAATTGAAATCTCCACGAATGTGTTAATGGCGGAAGCTCACAATTGACTCAAGACTCAAGGACTTAGAAGAAAGAATGAAAGCGGAGTAGATTTAGAAGATGATGGCGCCATGCATAAGCAATAAGCCTAAGGGAGAATCGCCACAAGGAAGAGTTTCCATGATAAGATTCAAGGTTCTAGAAGAAACCTTAGAGAGAAATCCACTCTTAAAGAATTAGCTCTTGCTAAATTCAATTCATTCAAAATTTAATCCAAAGGTCCTTTACAATTCAAAGTGTTACGTATTTATACTAGCGGAAGTTGGGATAACTTGTGACGGAACAGACGGAACCAGCTTCAGACGGAAGAGCTCAGTATGTAAAGGCCCAGACGGACAAGCTTCAGACGGAAGAGTTCAACATGTGAAGCATCAGACGAAAGAGCGTCTTTGGTATCGTCTGTGGTAGCGTCTATGGCAATTGTCTGTCGTGTCTACAAACGGGAGCATCAGACTGAAGACTCAGGCGCGGTATCGTCTGTCTGTGATATCGTCTGTCGGTCGGTGTGGTATCGTCTGTCGTGTCTACAGACGGAGATCATTCGTCTGTGATATCGTTTGTGATATCGTCTGTCTCCAACTTTCTCACAAAACACCCTAAACTTTGGTTCAATTACAAACATAAGGTCGTGCACTTATTCACCAAGCAAGGCCCCAATTAAATGTTCCTAATCTAATTATAACTTTACAATCTTTCTAGAAGGTTACATGTCCTATTACAAAGTAAAGAGAAGTCTTGAGAATCTTGGCTTTGACTTTTGAGCTGACTCTCAATTTCTTCTTGAATTGTTTTGTGCATGGCTCTTGTAACTCTTCTTGTCAAGGATGGTCCTCCATCACAACTTGAGGACAAGTTCAAGCAAAGAAGGAGGGTTTGATGTAGGAACATCTAGAAGAGTTACTAGAAGCATGCAAAGGAGGCTAGAAGAGGAGGTGGGAAGACTCCAAGACCATGAAGCTAGTATAGGACTTATCACTTGTAACCTACTTGTAAATTCTTTTGAGCATGGTTAAGTCCTACTTTGTAATAGCTCTAGGATATGACTTGGGCTAAGCCCATGGGTTTCTTAGGGCCAAGCCCACGGTTCCATATAGCATATATGCCATCCGAATCAAGGTCACACAAGGTTTAAAAGAAAACCAAAAAAAAAACCTTTTCAAAAAGACTTGTGTGAACCTTGAGACACTTGCTAAAAAGGGAAGAGCCCTTGATTAAGTATTGGATCCATGCCAACACTTAATCAAGGATCTCCACCCTTGATTAGGAGGTGCCAAGGATTGATGACATGGCTCATCACATGGGCTATAAGGGGAGACAAACCCATGTGCACCCATGTGAAGGCCATGTGACTTCCTAACAACCAAGTAACCAACTTAACTACCTTGGTTACTTGGCTTGCAAGGAAGCCCACGGATTGGTGCAGCCCTAACCTTGGTTAGGAGCTCCCAAACCGTGGTTGAGGCTTGCTTGGGGGCCAAGGGATGAGACCTATAAAGCCTTGGTCATGGCACCATTATGGGGATCTTTTGACATTTTTGATAATGAAAGCTTAGTGCATTCTTGAGAGTTTTTCTCTTGTTCCTTAGTGAACTTTCTTTGAATCTTATCAATGGATCTCTACACCCATTGTGGCGGTTCCTCTTAGGCTTATAGGTTCCCACCTTGGCGCCACCACCATCTCTTTCCCTTTCCACTTTTCCCTTTCATTTTTTAAATCCCTAAACACCTAAACACCTTCCAACCGAGAGTTTCCTCTTGGGTTCCACCGTGAGCTTTGGTTGAAGACTAGATCGGGCAACCTTGGGAGCTTCTTGGATCACCTTCCATGGAGCACCTACATCACCTTTTGTTTTGATTCTCATTTTGTAGGTGACAAAGGAAGGTTGGAAACCTTGCTAGAGGAGTTTGAGGATGTAATCCCTAGTGATGTGCCTCACGATCTACCCCCTTTGAGAGGGATTGAACACCAAATTGATCTTATTGCAGGAGCTTCCTTACCTAATCAGCTAACTGCATATTCACAGGAACTTAAAGAGTAAAAGTTATACCTATATGTTATGCATGGATTAGTGATGGACAGAATAAAATTAAAAACAGAACAAAGACTAACAACTCATGAAACCAATCTGTTTTCCTTTTGTTCCTTTATCCTTTTTGCTCTTAAACTTCATTTTCTTCTGCTTCTTTTTTTTTTCTTTCTTTTTATTTTCTTATAGCTCTTGCTATTTTCTTTTCTTTCTACTTTTTGTTTTCTTTTTCTTTTCTAAACATCCTTTTCTTGTAGCTTTTGTTATTTTGCTCTTTTCTTCTTCTTTTTTTTTCTTTCTTTTCACTTTATTCTTGTACTTTGCTTTTCTTAAGTAGTCTCATTCGTTGCTATCACAAGAAAGAACAGAAAAAATTTGGCATGGTATGGTATGCATGAAAACAGAGAATGCACTATACACAACTAGAAAATGCACAAAAATTCCACCAATACAAGGTGATCCCTCAACCCCAAACTTAAAATTTTGACTTGTCCTCAAGTCAACAGCTACACATGCACCCCAAAATTCAACCCCAAACTTAATCTTGAAACCTCTCATCTAAGTAAATAAACCAATACACTCAAAGTTCCACTGATAGGGACAATTGGTTTTTCACTTATTTAGGCTTGTAATGAGCTTAAGTATTCAAGAAGGAAAGGGTTAATTCAGGCTCAAAGGGCTGGCAATGGATAATGTCAAGGTTAAGGCTATTTGGCTCAAGGCTATTTGGCTCAAGGCTACAAGAAGAAAAATTGCCTTTATCATTTGTGTCCACATCTAAATGTATGCAATTTTGACCAAGAGCTAAAGCAAGTTCTGGAACAAACACATCACATGGTAAAATAGAACACTCAAGAATAAATCATGTTGGAGGCTCAAATTCTTATCCAGGATTAATCATTGCATAACATTGCTAAGTCCACTAATCATGTTACAACCTAGAAAATTATCATGCCCAAATTCTCATACAATGACTATTCAAACATTTGAGAAGCATGCAACTTTGTCATAGAACCTCAAATTGAACCTAAGTGCCAAAAATTACACAGTTCATTCTACTGGACTACAGAGTCAATGTTATACCAATAATATCAACCTCCATATGATGCAACAAAATAGGAAACATACTCTAAACAATCATCAATCAACAGTTAAAGTAATAGAGTATAAGAATGCTCCCTGTTGAAGACAAGCCATGATACTCAAGGGTTCTGCACCAAGTGCCAGCAATTCCATGTTGTTCCCAACAGTGCTCAGCAGCTAAACATTCACCATGGTCAAAATGAACTTACATAAAAGTAAAATGACAATTAAATAACTAAAGTGAAAAATGAACTAAAATAGCAGTTAAATAACAGGACAATAAACTAAACTAATCAGTAAAAAAAAAATGAAAAACTAGAAAGATGGAGATGGAGAAATCAACTCAAGGTTACTTGCAATGTGAAGTGGTGAAGGTGAAAGTTGATTGAGAGTGGAATTGCTCTCTTAGGAACTCACAAGCACTAGGTGAGAAGAAGAAGAACAAGCAAACGCGCCTCTTGTTTGTGCCAAGGCACTTAATGAAACTCGCGCCTAGGCGCGTTTTGGCCGAGACAAGGCCTTCACATGCAGTGAAAACGCGCCCCTCTAATGCAGTGAAACGCGCCGCGACGCGTTTGTCCAGAGAAGGACCTTCAAAACGCGCCACTCTCTTCATTCTCTTGCGCCTAGGCGCGTTCTACTGGAAGCCAAAGGTGATTTGCGCCACCCATGTGTGCCTTGGCGCGTTTTACTGCAGTGGGGATCAATGTACTTGCTTCCAATGCAATTTGATTCATCTTGTGCAAACACTCTAAGTCATTTTGTCTCTAGGTGATCTATCCCATGCACAAGGAACATATCTAACATGAACATGCATTGAAATCTTCAACATTTCCCACTAATGTGATTGCACCTCACACCTTCACTTATTTCTTATCAACTCAATCACACTGTAATTTCAACTGTTTATTCCTATATCTACTACTTATCAATAACTCAAAAATATCATGTATTTACACTTCTAATCTAATCTTCAAAATCTATTTTATTTTTTCTTTTTTTTTTCAATTCTTAAAAGACTGACAAACATATTCACAACAAGAAGTTACAGAAAACTTCTCTCAATTGGATGGGTTGCCTCCCACCAAACGCTTCTTTAATGTCATTAGCTTGACATCTTTATTGGCCTTCAAGTTCCTCCTGCAAAAAATCTTTTAAATTTCTGGTTCAAACAAGAGGTTAGTTTCCTTAGCTCTTCGCACAAACCACAAATCCAAGGAATACAGGGAATACTGAAGACAGAATGGAAAGTATGAAAATATTCACTGGAAAACAAAACAAAACATGTATGATTATGAACAACAAACAAGATAAAAATAAAAAGTAATCAACAATGGAAAATAAAACAAAACAAGTATGATTACAAACAAACAAGCAAAGTAAAAAGAAAACAATGTCCTAAGTACCAAACAAATTAAAAGAGTGAAAGTACTCAATGAGAAGAAACAAAACAAAACAAGTATAAAAATCAAAATAGAACAAGTATGAGTATTAACAAGTATGAGTGTTAACAACAGTAAAGTAAAAACAAATGAAATCAATGAAAACAAAGAAAACAAAGAAAACAAAGAAATCAATGAAAACAAAGAAAGTAAAGAAGACAAAGAAAACAAGGAAATCAATGGAAACAAAGAAATCAATGAAAATAAAGAAAATAATGAAAACAAAGAAAATAAAGAAAATAAAGAAATCAAAGAAATCAATGAAAACAAAGAAAATAAAGGAATCAATGAAAACAGAACAACTATAGAAAACAGACTCAAAGAACGAAAGAACTCACTAAAAAAAAAAAATTTCCTAAGTAGCAAGCACGTCAAGACTATCGATATTCAACCAATAGTCCCCGGCAACGGCGCCATAAACTTGTTGACTTTAAAAATACTCGTGTGTGTCAATCTTTCGGCAAGTGTACCGGTCGTCACAAGTTTAGAAATAGTGAGAAAGGGATGCCGAACCACAGAGACTAGTTGTGAATTATCGAATGTTTAGCATGCTTGCTATTAGGACGAATCAATGAAGGAAGCATTTGTAAAACTAAGTAATTATGTAAAAATAAGTAATACTGTAAAGTAAAGAAAGCAAGTAAATGTTTAAGTTTCAAAGATGATGAAAACAGTTAGGGAATTGGTTCAATTGATTCTTCTCTCAAGTAACTACTTCTTATGTCAATTCAGCAAATATCACTCAATTGGAGACTAGAATTTGTGATACCGTAGACTAATCCTATTCCTAGGTCTTTAGTCCCTTTGAATGACTTCTAAATCCCTAATCCCTTATGTGAAAACAGAAATTCATTCAAGAAGCGAAACAGATAAATTCGTTACAACATCTCAAAGCATGCAAGTTCTATCCCTAGACTCATGCATTACTATAGTGATGCACTTCCTCTCCTAATTCAACTATCAATCTTCCAAAGGCATAGCTGACACGAGATACAAATCCTTAAGAAATAGTTCAATTCAGTCAAACGTTAATATTCCTATCTCTATTTGAATTTCATGAATTAAATCTCAAGAATAAGCATTAAGCAGGGAAGAGATCAATCAATTCGGTGAAATTACACTTGAATTAACATAAAAAATTCATTACAAGAATTCTGAATCGAAATCCCCAATCCTAACCTAAAGTCTAACCTAACATGGAAATGAGAAAAGAAAGAAGGAAAATAGAAATCAAACACAAGAA
The DNA here is from genome assembly GCA_026586105.1 of Hylodesmum podocarpum. Lineage (NCBI taxonomy): Eukaryota > Viridiplantae > Streptophyta > Magnoliopsida > Fabales > Fabaceae > Hylodesmum > Hylodesmum podocarpum. Next base: position 63,642 of record JALJEV010000561.1, read on the forward strand.
GCGCTCCATGGAGCCTTAGATCTTGCTTCCACAAGCTCCAAATCTTCAAGAATCTCCTTGGTTTGATGGAGGAGGACGGAAAACGAAGGTGGAGAAGAGAAAATAGCCAGAGCACAAGTGTGCAGAGGAAGAAACTCAAATCTGAAGTTGATCTCCTCATTTTCGCGCCCAAACAGCTATATATAAGTGCAGATACGCGCCCCAACTAAGTAGAAACGCGCCCTGGCGCGTTTGTGCCGCAAAGGGCAGTGAAACACGCCCCTTGAGCGTGCCCTGGCGCCCATGCACCCCCCTGGATCAGTAAAACGCGCCGCGGCGCGTTTGTGCGCCTCCAGCACCTTCATTTCGCGCCTAGGCGCAACTGCTTTGAGTCCTTTCACTAAAATGGGCATAACTTCTTCCACAGGTATCGTTTTGAGCTCTAGTTTTTTTGCAAATGAAAGAGGTTTGATAGAGCTACAAATCTCATGAAGACACGAAGAGCCAATTCGGAGTGAAAATTGGGTGAAAGTTAGGCTCAAATGTAGGTGTTTCCTTGACTTGAGCTTCATCTTCTTCTTCTTGATGGCTTGCACCCCAAGTCTTTCTCTTAGGTCCATGGCTTTCATTCCAAACTTCTATCTCCTCTTCAATCACCCTACAATTAACAAGAAAGAGGATAAAATGACTTAAAAACACAAGAAACACTTATAAAACTAACAAAACACTACATCAAGAACTAACACTAAACAAACATGGTATTTTCAATGTTTTCCTGACTAAACTACAACTAAACCTAGTGAAAATGGATGGAAAAGGACTTGAAAATACCTAGGAAACATGTATAATCTGGCACTTATCAAGCACCTACATCACCTTTTGTTTTGATTCTCATTTTGTAGGTGACAAAGGAAGGTTGGAAACCTTGCTAGAGGAGTTTGAGGATGTAATCCCTAGTGATGTGCCTCACGATCTACCCCCTTTGAGAGGGATTGAACACCAAATTGATCTTATTCCAGGAGCTTCCTTACCTAATCGGCTAACATATAGGTCATCACAATAAGAGACTCACAAGATTGATAGACAAGTCTTAGAATTGATGAGCAAAGGATGGGTGAAGGAAAACCTCTCACCTTATGCATCTCCGATCATTCTAGTTCTTAAGAAGGAGGGGACTTGGAGGATGTACACCGATTGTAGGGCTATCAACAATATCACCATAAGGTATAGGCATCCTATCCCTAGACTTAATGATGGAGGACCATCTCCAAGAGCCCAACAAACTCTCAAAGAAAAGATAGAAGCTAGAGGAGGAGGTCAATGCTCAAGTTAAAGTCAAAGAAGAATGAGGACCTTACTCTTAAATTGGGCTTATAATAATTCGTTGTTATTTTGGGCTCCCGACCTGGTTCAGTATTTAGAGTATAACTTAGGCTATGAAACTCCGATTAAGCTGCACTTGGTGTCGTTTTAAAGAGGCCTTAAAGGGATACAAAAGCTATGAAGACACCAAAGCCCAGTTTGGATTGCATTTAGGACGAAATCAAGCTTGAAGTTAGCATTTGGATGCTGCCAAGATTTTTCATCGTTTTGCTTCATTGTTTAGGCCCATTTTCTTGCTTGAAAATTGTATCATTTAAATTGTGCAACACATGGGATTTGAAGGAGGAATTTCACCTCATTAAAAGGTCTTGTGACTAGCATATGATCTGCACTATAAAGTCTAGGCTCATCACAATTCTCATTAAATGGGTCAACTTTTACTTTTTATGGACTTTTGGTCAATATATTGAAGAATAGAGTTATTCTATTGTAGAGAGTGTTCTCTCTAGGTTTTCTTTTGAAGCCTTTGAATCTTATTAATGGACTTTGATCCATAGTGGCAATACTACATTTGAGCTTGTTGTCTTGTGCATGACGCTCTCCATTTCTTTCCTTATCCATTTTTTATTTCACTCCCCTTTTTGTTACTTTGGCCGTGAATGTTCATCTCTTGACTGTGAGGGTTTTTGTGAGTTTGGTTGATGAATGAAGATTGGGGCAACATGAAGCAATTTCATTGAGGATCATCATCAATTCCTTAAGAGATTGTATCACTTGATGACCTCTTGGATGAATTGCATGGCTCCACTATTTTTACCAAGGTTAATCTTCAAAGCGGTTATGACCAAATAAGAATGAAAGAGGGAGATGAGTGGACAACCGCCTTTAACACCAAGTTTGGTTTGTATGAGTGGTTAGTTATGCCATTTGGTCTTTCAAATGCTCCAAGTACTTTTATGAGGCTTATGAATCATTTGCTTAGGGATTTCATTGGAAAATTTATTGTAGTGTGCTTTGATGATATTATTATCTATAGCAAGTCTTTTCATGATCACTTAATACATTTGAGATTTGTATTAGAAGTACTTAGGAAGGATAAGTTATATGCCAACATGGAGAAGTGCACATTTGTCATGGATCAAGTGGTGTTCCTCGGTTTTGTGGTAAGTTCCAAGGGTGTGCATGTTGATGAAAGCAAAGTGAAGGCTATTTTAGATTAGCCAAGACCCTCCAATGTGAAAGAAGTAAGGAGCTTCCATGGTTTAGCAAGTTTCTATAGGAGGTTTGTTAAAGATTTTAGCACAATTGCATCACCTCTCAATGAACTTGTGAAGAAAGAAGTGTCGTTTGTATGGGTCCAACTGATGAGAAATTATTTTGATCACTTTCTCTGCATCTTTTATATCCTAATACAACATAATTAAGGATCAATTAGCATGATTTAATGCATTTATGAGTTTGGGCTCATTTGGGCTTTAAGTGATATTTTTATTCTAACTCGCCATATTTTTCCAGATTTTAGCAGTTTCACTAAAACAACATAACTCTCTCTATAGATCTCAACTTGAGTTCCACTTTGTATAGAATTAAAGTGGATTGACAGAGCTACAAAAGTCATGAAGATATGAAGAGCTAATTCGAATTGAATCTAGGGTGAAAATAGCCTCCAAAGTGACTCACGGACCAGTGACGGAAATTCAAGCGAATTTGAGCCCATTTAAATCATGTAATTGTCATTTTATTTAAATGATGTAGGTAGGATTTGAACTTGGGACCTTTTACACTTAAAATGTCATGTGAAAGGTGTTGACTTTAAAATATACATGTGTCAATCTTTCGGCAAGTGTAGCGATCGTTTACAAGTTTAGAAATAGTGAATAAGAGTTGTCGAACCACAGAGACTAGTTGTGAATTATCGAATGTTTAGCATGCTTGCTATTAGGACGAATCAAGGAATGAATCATGTATGTAAAACTAAGCTATTGTGTAAAATTAAACAATGCACAGTAAAGTAAGGAAAACTGTAAATGTTTAAGTTTCAAAGATGATGAAAACAGTTAGAGAATTGGTTCAATTGATTCTTCTCTCAAGTAACTACTTCTTATGTCAATTCAGCAAATATCACTCAATTGGAGACTAGAATTTGTGATACCGTAAACTAATCCTATTCCTAGGTCTTTAGTCCCTTTGAATGACTTCTATAATCCCTAATCCCTTAGGTGAAAACAGAAATTCATTCAAGAAGCGAAACAGATAAATTCGTTACAACATCTCATAGCATGCAAGTTCTATCCCTAGACTCATGCATTACTATAGTGATGCACTTCCTCTCCTAATTCAACTATCAATCTTCCGAAGGCATAGCTGACACGAGATACAAATCCTTAAGAAATAGTTCAATTCAGTCAAACATTAATATTCTTATCTCTATTTGAATTTCATGAATTAAATCTCAAGAATAAGCATTAAGCAAGGAAGAGATCAATCAATTCGGTGAAATTACACTTGAATTAACATAAGAAATTCATTACAAGAATTCTGAATCGAAATCCCCAACCCCTATCCTAAAGTCTAACCTAACATGGAAATGAGAAAAGAAAGAAGGAAAATAGAAATCAAACACAAGAAGCGCTCCATGAAGCCTTAGATCTTGCTTCCACAAGCTCTAAATCTTCAAGAAATCTCCTAGGTTTGATGGAGGAGGAAAGAAAACGAAAAATGGAGAAGAGAGAATCGCGAGACCCAAGCGTACAGAAAAAGAAATTGAATTATGAATGGTCCTCCCTGAATTCGCGCCCAAAAACCCTTTTATAAGTGAAGAAACGCGCCCCCCATTTCAGTAATTCGCGCCCTGGCGCGTTTGTGCCGCAACCTACAGTGAAACGCGCCCCCATTCGCGCCCTGGCGCGCCCGCGCGCCTCTTGATGGTCCTAAATCGCGCCTAGGCGCGTTTTGGCCGAGAGCTGGGCTAAAACGCGCCCCCATGGTCCGATTGAAACGCGCGCGCGCGCGCTCACGCCTCAACGGCTCGATTTTCGCCTAGGCGCAACTGCTTGAGTACTTTCGCTAAAATGGGCATAACTTCCTCCACAGATATCGTTTTGAGCTCTGATTTTTTGCAAATGAAAGAGGTTAGATAGAGCACAAGAAGGGGGGTTGAATTGTGTTAATTAAAAAATTTATCCCTTTCGTCTGTGGGTTTCAAAGCTGTTCAGATGAAACAATATTTTTGTTGAAAGATTGATTTTAATGATAAGACGTTTTAGTGTGATTATCCCCTGTTAGTTGATCAGACGAAACAAAAATAAACACAGTTATTTTTATACTGGTTCGTCTATTCAAGACTACGTCCAGTTACCTAGCAACCGCTGAGTTTTCACTACCAACCGTGAAAGGGTTACAAGTATTCTTTGATCCCAGCCACTTCTGGCTATACACAGATATTCTTTGCTCCCAACCTTCTCAGGCTAAACCAACAAGGTATTCTTTGAACCCAGCCTCCACAGGCTATTACAAGAGGTATTCTTTGGAACACAGCCTCCTCAGGCTAAAATGCCACACAAGTGGACTTTGAAAGGTGTTTTGAAAAACAAAGTTTTCCTCTACACGGAGAGGTGTTTACAATAAAGCACAATTACAGATTTGAGCGAATCCTTAAGAGATAGATGAAGATAAGCGTATTCGCCAACTTGTTCTGGTCGTGGTGAAGTCCTTTTATAGGCATCTTCTTCAAATAGCCGTTAGACTCATTTGAATGTCGTTGAGAGTCGTTGAGAGATATTCTAGAAAGCTTTCCAAAAAAGTTGTCAGTTGTACTTGATTGATTGATAAGAGTCGCAGCGGATATAGCGGACTAGGTTGTGCGCAGTACTATTTCTGACTTGTACAGAGATGTGACAAAAGGTTAAGACCTTTTTGACTTTGGTGTGTAAGCTCGAATCTCTATACTGATCTTGGATGCTTCTCATGATTGCTTCTTTAGATTTGAAATCTTGGCGCGAGACTCCAATCTTGACTTCACTTTTGGATAGACGAAATGTGTAATCAGTTGAAGTTGTTTTGTCTCATCCTTTCGTCTTAAGGCTTCACTCTTGGACAGACGGAGACTTTAGCTTTGACAGTCTTCTTCCGTCTGTGCACGTTCCGTCTGATGTCTTGGCTTGTGGACAGACGCAACACTTCAAACTTTGAAGGGCCATCTTCCGTCTGAGCTGGTTTCGTCTTAGCAGGTCTTGATAGCTTGATTTCGTCTGTCTTGTAATAATCAAAATCTTGAGGTGTTAATCTTCCTTGATCTAACAATCTCCCCCTTTTTGATGATTACAGACCATACCACGAAATTCTGCATAAGACATGGTTAGACAGAAAAAATGAGTTTTATAAGCGGTTACATCAAGACGATGTTTTCTGAGAAATACCTCTTTATAAATGTTTGTTACATCAATGTGATGTAATCAGATTATTACAATGGTATCCAAAACAGAAAACAATAACGAATTACAATGTATATGATAACAGATGAAATAATAAAATTACATTGTATATTCTATACTAAAAAAAATTTTACAACAGTCTTACTCCCCCTAAGACGGTACTTCCTCGTTCTTGTTTGCTCTTGCTCCCCCTTAGACAATGCTTTTCTTCCTTGCTCCCCCTCAGACTTTGCTTTGTACCATTCTTCTTTCGTCTGGGTTACGCTCTCCCCATTCTTCTTTCTCTCCCCCTTGGGCTGTGATCATCAAAACTCTGATCAAGAAGATGGTTTTGGCTTTTTGTTCAGCAGGGTCATGACAACGTCTGTAAGCTGCTACACTTGAGACGATAGAGAAGTGTGGTTCTTAGCTTTCAAGTGCTGACAATCTTCTTCCAAGGCCTCATATTTGCGCTTCAAAGTCTTATACTCCTCAGCTTCTTCTATATCAACTGCCTTGGGCATCTCCTCACCAGCCTCAGCAACCTCCACCACATCAACAATTGTCACTTGCGGTGTTTGAGGCTCCTCCACAAGAGGTATAGTGTCATCAATGATGACCACTCTAGGTGATTTCTTCAGACGCATTGTGAAAAGAGGAAGATCGAGGTAGGCTGTGAAGTTCCGGTTCCATTGATAGGTATACCATTTGGTTGGAATGGATACTTCAAGCAGTGGTTGTTCCTGAGAATATACAAATGAACTACCAGGGAACACTCTGCCACAGACGGAAGAGTCCTCATCAAAGATGGTTCCAGAGCAGTGGTCAGCTACAGACGAAACCTTCTTTTCCTTTCCCTTAGCCAGATATCTGACCAAGCATGGTCTTTTTCTGTCTAAGACGATAGAGTACTTTGTTTCGTCCGTCACCAGAGAGGAGAACTGAGAACCCATCATGAAGGGACAAAATCTTCTATCCTTCGTAGCTTGGCGATCAACGTGGGAGATAGATATGATTCTTTCCTTTGCTTCCCTTCGATATGCACCAGCCATCAGCCTGAAAGGTAGATTGTAGTCTTCTGGGAGGCAGTGAGCAAAATCTTCAGGATCTTCATACTCATCTAGAAGGAGAGAGTAGCGTGGGTTGATCCCAGAACAATGGGGTCTCGTCCACGGGAGCACAATTCCTAGAGAGTGGCCTAAACCAACATACTCTGTTTGATTGAGAGGAATTGTGAATGGCATTGGATCATGGCGATCTATGGCGTCAAGATGCTAGTGTTTGCAGTCTTTCGGCTCATAGCGGAGAGAGTCAATATCACCATTTGTACAGTGATGAAAAACTGGTGCATTGATCTCATATCGCAACCTCCACTTTGGATTATTTCTCTGTGGAATGTGGGGTTCTGATACGAGTTCGCTGTGAACGAGGCTCGTATTTGGACCGTTCGTCTCGATTCGATTGGAAGCTCCACGAGTGTATCAATGGCGGAAGTTCGAAGAAATAGATTCACGACTCAAGGACTTAGAAGAAAGAATGAAAGCGGAGTAGATTTAGAAGATGATGGCGCCATGCAAAAGCAATAAGCCTAAGGGAGAATCGCCACAAGGAAGAGTTTCCATGATAAGATTCAAGGTTCGAAAAGAAACCTTAGAGAGAAATCCACTCTCAAAGAATTAGCTCTTGCTAAATTCAATTCATTAAAAAAATGATTCAAAGATCCTTTTACAATTCAAAGTGCTGTGTGTTTATACTAGCGGGAGTTAGGATAGCTTGTGAAGGATCAGACGATACAAGCTTCAGACGCAAGTACTCGGCTGATGGAAGTCCAGACGAAAGAACGCAACTTGTGAAGGTCCAGACGAACAAGCTTCAGACGAAAGAATTCAACGTGTGAAGGTCCAGACGAAACAAGCCTCAAACGAAACTTGTGAAAGTTCAGACGAAAGAACTCAGCTTGTGAAAGTCCAGACGAAACAAGCCTCAGACGAAACTTGTGAAAGTTTAGACGAAACAAATCTCAAACGAAGAACTCAGCTTGAGGCATCAGACTAAAGTGCATCAGACGGAACAGTTCCTCATGTGAAGATACAGACGAAACAATCTTCAGACAGAAAAGTTCAGCATGAAGCATTAGACGAAGAAGAGTCTTAGGTATCGTCTATTGTAGCGCTTGTGATACTCGTCTATGGTAGTCGTCTGTGGTATTTGACTGATTACCACTCTGGAAACATTTCAAGGCTATCATGATTGATTACTATCCTGGAAGTGTTCCAATGTTATCGTCTGTGGTATTTGATTGATTACCACCCTGGAAGCATTTCAAGGCTATAGTCTGTACGCTATCGTCTGTGGTATCATTTGTAGGTATCGTCTGTAACGCTATTTTCTCACAAACACTCCTACACTTTGATACAATTTACACACATAAAGGTCGCGCACTTATTCACTAAGCAAGACCCAAAAAATTAAATGTTCCTAATCTAATTACAAGTTCAAATGATCCTAAGACTATTACAAGGTTTGTTGACCAAGAAGACTTGTTGACCTTCATCTTGTATTCTCTTGAGCATTGACCTTGTAATTCTTCTAGAATCATTGACTTCCATGTTTGTGGTAGATGGACCTCCATCAGGTTCATAGCCAAGCGCTGGTCCTTCAATCTCCGACGCAACAAGATGATCCTTATATGCCTTTATGTTTTCTAGTCCCTTGATATTTAAATTAGCCAGAGTGTCCCAGGGCAGACGCTTCAACCAGTTGCGTTGCTCCTCTGGAGAATAAACAGCATTTTCATCAAAATCAGCTGGCTTCAAGGGCTTATTGTATATAATGGGGTTGACAAATCTCCCCAGCTAGAATCCCTTCTTTCCTCTATACTGATAAGGGTTCTTCAGCTCTATGTATGGTGTATTTTGTATGTACAAGTCTTCATCGTCTGCTAATGAAGCAGGCTCAGACGATTCAACTTCATTGGAGGCTTCATCAGACTTTGCTCCAATGATCCAATCTGGCTTGATTGGTTTCTCAACACAAGTGCTTTCAGCGAAGCGCTTCATGACTAATTCATTTAAAAATGAATAGTCCATTTTGTGCTTTGGGGGTAAATCTTCTGGATTGATCACCACAGCATGTGATCTTCCCCTGTATGTAACCACAGAGTCTTCATCAGATGAAGAACTTGCATCTTCAACCAGTACAATGCCTTCAGACGGAATTTCCATCGTCTGACTGTGGAGTACTTCTTCTTCAGACGCAACAGGGAACGTCTGTGCTGGGCAAGCATTTAGCGGAGACGCAACAAGTGGCTCAGAAGAAGTTGCCATTTGTTCGTCTGGGAGTATTGTATATGGAAGAGTCTCCATTGTAGAGGCTTCTTCGCTTAACATAGTTTCCAACTCCTCCGCTAGTTGGGCGTTGTCTTTCTGGATCTGGGCAGTCTCTTCACTATCCATGCCCTCTGAGGTTGATTGAGCAGGTGGTCCCTCAGACGATCCAATGCCCCTAAAGCTTTCTTGAAAGAGCCTTTATCTTTCAGCTTCGAGCAAGATGGAGGCTCTTCTAGCCTCTTTGAGTTGTTTTTCCTCTTCTGTCTCACCAACAATGACAGAAGCCAACTTTTGTTTCATCTTCTCCTTGCCCTTAGTAGCTTTCTCAAGCACAAGCTTCCTAGCTTTTGCTTTTTCTTCTGCTTCTTTCCTTTGTTTTTCTTCATCTGTTAGTACCTTCACAGACGGAACTTTCTCAGACGGTATGGTGACCCTTTCGTCTTCACTTGGGGATACCGTCTGTGTCTTTGTTTTAGCACCAATGTGCTTGATTCTGATAGTCCTTTTCTTTTTCTTAAGGGTTTCCTCAAGAACATCCTCAAAAGGAACTTCATATATTATCACAGAAGGAGGAGGTTGAGGTTGGTTTGGTGTTTGGGCTTGTGTTTGGGTTTGTGTTTTGGGTTCTGTTTGGGATTGTGTTTCGGACGGTGTTTGGGCTTGTGTTTGAGGTTTAGCGCGCTTGATACGGGCTCTGTGTGGTTCTTTGGGAATGGGTGATAGAGGGGTGTCCTCATTTGGTGAACGAAGTAGAGAGCTTGATGTGAGATGCATCTTCGCAAAGGTGCTAGCTTTCACTTCTTTTCCTTCAGGGTGCCATGTGACTCCAGTGGCATCGAAACCCTGGTTGATGATGATGGTGGAGAAGAGAGTGGCGTAGGGGATACTGCTCTTCCTACGAATGTTTCGATTCTTCAAAGCACTCACCCAGTGGTCGAGAATGACGTGAGGGAGGCTCATCCTTCCTTTTCTCAGACAGTAGAAAATACAAAATCTGTCTCGAGCACTCACATTATCACGAGAGCCTGTTCTTGGTGTGAAAATGTTGAATAGCAAGTTATGGATGATTCTTGCTGTGGGAGTGAGAAGTCCTGCTCTAAAAGACTTGGGATCTTTAGAATCTGGAATTTTCGAGTAGAGAACTTTGTTTACATGTTCCTCTGACTCGTTCTTCATCCAGTTAGGGGAGTAGAAGCGCCCTTCGGCCTTGCAGTTCCCGGCCTCAGCAATAGAGTCCACCGTAATGATGTACTCTTTGTTGTCAATGGTTCCAACGATACCATCATCAAACTCCTTGGCATCGCTCCAGATCTCGGCGTATGCCTCCATCAGCCATGGGCCTTTCGTCTCAGCGAAGCCCATCCACCCAGTGTGGTCAAACATCTTCACCACTCTGTTTGAAACTATCTCCAGAGTTTCCCTTGATATCCACTTGCTTGGCAAGAATAAGTCTTGAGCGAAGAAGGTGGCTTCAGAGGTTTTGGTTGTTTTGGTGTTCTTGGCGGCCATTGTTGAGAATTTGAAAAGAGAGAATGAAAGCTTAGTGAGTATTTAGGTTATAGAGAGTTCAAACAGTTTCAGATTGTAGTAAAGAATGAAAGAGTTATCTTTCACAAGTATTTATAAGTAAAGAATAAAAACGGTTGCAATTCATCAGACAAAAGAGATTTTGAGAAACTGCCCCCTTTTTTTTATGACGTGTCCATTGAAAACTGTCCTTGATTTGACATATCCAAATCATTGCCTTTTCGATAATTGATTTGACCTCTGCAATTCACGGCGCGTGCTTATCATTGTCCTAGAATAGTGCAATAAAAGACAGACACATTTATTGCTCTCTTTAATTTGTCCCTGCACACTTGAGATAAACTTATTAAAAAGTAACAGTTGCGTCTGTTAAATTTTACCACAGTAACTATTCAACTTGATCAGACGCAATGTTTCGTCTTAACACGAAATAATGTACAGACGGAACAAAATGTACAAACGGAACAAATTCAATCAATAACTCAGACGAAACAATTTTCAATCATTCAAAGAAATAATTCCAAGATTTTCTTTAATGAAATTGAATCGTGTTTCATCTAAAGCTTTTGTAAATATATCTGCCCATTGAAAATCAGTTTGAACAAACTGTATATCGAAAATACCTTTTTGGACATAATCTCTTATGAAATGAAAACGAATTTCAATATGTTTAGCTTTTGAATGTTGAATAGGATTTTTACTGAGATTGATTGCACTTGTGTTATCACAAAATACTGGTATATGATTCTCAAACCTAGAATAATCTTCAAGTTGATGTTTAATCCATAGTAGTTGTGAACAACACCCTGCCGCAACAATGTATTCTGCTTCAGTTGTTGAAAGTGCAATGGAGTTTTGTTTCTTGCTTGACCAAGATATTAGTGATGATCCAAGAAATTGGCATCCACCACTTGTGCTTTTTCTCTCCACTTTATCTACAGCATAATCAGCATCACAAAAGCCTTTTAAACTGAAATCACTATTTTTCTTATAAAATAGAGAGAGATTAGTTGTTCCAACAAGATATCTAAGAATTCTCTTTACAACTTGTAAATGAGATTCTTTTGGATCAGATTGAAAACGCGCGCATAGACAGACGCTAAACATAATGTCAGGTCTGATCGCGGTTAAATAAAGGAGTGAGCCAATCATACCTCGTATATAAATCGATTCTGAGACTTACCGACTCATCCTTGTTAAGATTAGCTCCATTCTAATACGAATGCATTGGGGTCTTCATAGGCTTGGAATTTTCCATCTTGAACTTCTTGATAAGTTCCTTTGTGTACTTCTGTTGATGGATGTAGATTCCTTCTTTCGTCTGTTTGATTTGAAGTCCTAGAAAGAACTTCAATTCTCCCATCATACTCATTTCAAACTCGTCCTGCATTAGCTTTGAAAAATCCTTGTAGAGAGAGTTGTTAGTAGCTCCAAAGACTATATCGTCTACATAAATCTGGACTATAATAAAGTCTTTTGAAACGCTTTTCTTGAAGAGAGTTGTATCAACCTTTCCTCTTGAAAAACCATTTTTAAGAAGGAAAGTACTGAGTCTGTCATACCAAGCTCGAGGAACTTGTTTAAGACCATACAGTGCTTTCTTGAGTTTGAAAACATGATCTGGCTGAGACAAACTTTCAAAGCCAGGTGGTTGTTTTACATATACTTCCTCTTCAATAAAACCATTTAAAAAGGCACTTTTTACATCCATTTGATATAGAACGATATTCTTGTGAGCAGCAAAAGCAAGTAATATCCTAATAGCTTCTAATCTAGCTACTGGTGCAAAGGTTTTTAAAATCAATACCTTCTTGTTGATTGTACCCTTGTGCTACTAACCTTGCTTTGTTTCTTACCACTTTTCCAGCTTCATCAAGCTTGTTTCTGAGCACCCATCTGGTTCCGATGATGCTTTTGTTCTTTGGTCTTTCAACAAGGGTCCATACATCATTCCTTGTGAACTGATTGAGTTCTTCTTCCATAGCCAAAATCCAATCATTGTCTTGAAGAGCATCTTCAATGTTATTTGGCTCCAAAGTTGATACAAGAGCATAGCTTGAAATATACTTCACTTTAGATCTTGTTTGAACACCTTGAGATCTATCTCCAATGATGAGATCTTCTGTATGATTTGATGCAAACTTCCATGTTTTTGCAGGGGCTTGATCTCCCTGTTGATGAGTATCAGACGAAGAGGGTTCGTCTGTGCATCTATCGTCTGTCCTTGTATCGTTTGACCCTGTATCGTCTGACCCTTGTTTATCATCTTGTCTTGAATTGACGAAGAAGGGTTAATGCAAGTTATCAAACAAATTTTCTAGGTCTGATATTTCTTTATCAGCCTTTGAGTTATCTTGGAACTTTACATGGATTGATTCTTCTACAACTTGCGTCTTAGAGTTAAATACTCTATAGGCCTTAGATGTATTGGAATATCCAAGAAAGATTCCTTTAACCACCTTTGAATCCAACTTTCCAAGTTGATCTTTGGTGTTTAGGATAAAGCATCCACATCCAAAAGGATGGAAGTAAGAAATGTTGGGTCTTCTTCCTTTCCATAATTCATATGGAGTCTTATTCAAGATTGGTCTTATCAATATTCTGTTTTGAATATAACAGGAAGTGTTGACTACTTCTGCCCAATAATATTTCGGGAGAGAGCTTTCATGCAACAAAGTTCTAGCAATTTCTTGTAAACTCCATTTTGTTGAGGAGTTCTTGGAGACGAAAAATTGTGAAATATACCATTTTCAAAACAAAAGGCTTTGAACTCAGAGTTCTCAAACTCTGTTCCATGATCGCTTCTCACAGACGCGATACAAAATCCTTTTTCTTTTTGAACACGTTTACAGAATATTTCAAAGACCTTGAATGACTCATGTTTATGGGCTAGAAAGTATACCCATGTAAATCTAGTATAGTCATCTACAATGACAAATCCATATCTCTTCCCTCCAAGACTTTCAGTCTGAGTAGGTCCAAAGAGATCAATATGTGAGTTTAATGGTCTTGTCGTGGAAACAACATTTTTAGATTTGAAAGAAGCTTTGAGTTGTTTCCCATGCTGATAAGATTCACACAGACGATTGGTTTTCCAAGATATTTTTGGCAAACCTTTTACGAGATCTTTCTTAGAAATTTTTGAAATATACTTGAGACTTAAATGTCCAAGCTTTTTATGTCAAATATCTCGTTCATCGTCTGCTGAAATCAAACATGTTACATTCTGATCACTTAGGTCAGAAAGGCAAACCTCATAAAGGTTGTTCTTTCTTTTCCCAACAAAAAGAATGGATTTATCTTTGTTCTTCACTATACACTCATCAGAGTTAAAAGCTACTTCATATCCACTATCACAAAATTGACTTATGCTAAGTAGATTGAAGTTAAGACATTTAACGTATGATACGTTTTGGATAAGGGTATTGGGTGTCTTACCAACAGTCCCAATGCCAAGAATTTTACCTTTACCAGAACCGTATGAGACAGACCCTTTACTTGGTCTGAGGTCTTGGAACATAGACAGTCTCCCGTCATGTGTCGTGAGCATCCTTTGTCCGGGTACCACTTGAAGTCTTGTCTCTTCCCATTGAGGATATCGCAATGGGAACAATAAGTGACTTTGGTACCTAAATCTTTTTGGGTCCTTTCTTGTTAGTTACAAAAGGCTTCTTTTTGTTTTGAGCCTTTTTGTAGATGTTAGGAACCTTGTTGTAATTCCTCTTCTTTTTATCAGACAAAACAGGTTTATTTTTCCTTTTTAAATGCATCGATTAACATAACCAAGTCCACTTTTATCATTTGGTGATCTCCCATATTTTAAAATGTTTTCAAGAATGGAGGATCCCTTTGTAAACTTGGTTAAGTCATTGAGTAAGGACTCATTTTCTTTCTTTAACCTTTCGATTTCAAGAATGAAAATGTCCTTCTCAGACTCAGACGAAACATCACTTGATATTTTCTTGTCTAGAAATTCAATTTCATATTTCAAAACTGCATTCTCTTCCAAAGCTTGTCTTAGCTTGGTTTTGCAAGTTTTGTATTGTTGAGCAATAAAATGAGAGTTAGCTAGAAGAGTATCATATGATATTTCTTGATTCGACTCGGACTTTCGAGAAGAAGAGGATGAAGAAGTTTTATTGTAATTTACCTCTGTTGAGACATGATCTCCAGCCATGAGGCATATGTTTGCTGTTTCTTCTTCTTCAGAGGATTCCTCTGAGCTTTCACTGTCAATGTCTTCCCATGTCAGTAAACTTTTCTTTCCTTTATCTCTTCTAGAGCTCCACCTCTTTTTCAATCTGGGACATTCTGATCTCATGTGTCCGGTTTTTCGCACTCATAACACACAATCTCTCGTGTTATCTTCTTTGGTTGATGACTTTTCAGGGAGCTTCTTCTCCTTTTTCTTGAAGAAGCGTTGGCCTCTTCCCTTCTTCATCATCATTCTTTTGAATCGTCTGGCCATGAGAGAGACTTCGTCTTCAGACGAACCATCAGACGATTCTGATTCAGTTGAATCAGCCTTTAAAATCTTTGCTTTCTTTTCACTGTCCTTCTTGACAGATTCTTCTTTAGGAGCGTTGTTGACAGACGGAAGAGCTATAGGTTCTTGAACCTTGATTTTCTCCCTTTTACATAAGAGCACTTCATGCACCCTTAAAGCTCCAATTAACTCATCTAGAGTTAATGTCTTCATATCTCTTCCAACTGAGATAGCTGTGGACATAGCTTCCCAAGGAGGTGGGAGACTATCCAGGATCTTCATGTTGTTCTGGGCCTTTGTGAAGGTGATTCCCAGAGCAATAAGTCCATTTAATATGGTTTGGAATCTTCCAAACATCATATCAATTGACTCTCCTTTCTTCATAGAGAACATTTCATATTCTCTTTGAAGAATGGCAGCCTTCCTCATTCTCACGTCTTCAGTGCCTTCATATGAGATTTTGAGAGCATCCCATAATTCTTTAGCAGTTTTGTAGGCACAGAATCTGTTGTACTCTGTTCTGGATAGAGCACACATAAGAGCATATCTTGCTTTATTGTTTAGCTCCATCAGAGAGTATTCTTCATTTCCCCATTCTCCTTCAGGCTTTACAATGGGGATATCTCCTGTGGTGATTATGTTCCATAATCTGTATTGGGTTGACTTGATGTACATCTCCATCCTATCAGCCCAGTAGGGATAATCATCTCCAGAGAAACATTTGGAGGTTTGTTCATGGAGGCTCCTGGGATAAGAATGATGGTCCTTGTGAGTCCATCTTGGATCTTTTCCTCTAGCAGTACATTAGCGCTCAACCCTTAGAGGCTGAGCTCTGATACCAAACTGTAAAAGATAAAACACAAGAAGGGGGGTTGAATTGTGTTAATTAAAAAATTTATCCCTTTCTTCTGTGGGTTTCAAAGCTGTTCAGATGAAACAATATTTATGTTGAAAGATTGATTTTAATGATCAGACGTTATAGTGTGATTATCCTGTTAGTTGATCGGCGAAACAAAAATAAACACGTTATTTTTATCTTGGTTCGTCTATTCAAGACTATGGCGTTACCCAAAGAACCGCCGAGTTTTCACTACCAACCGTGAAAGGGTTACAAGTATTCTTTGATCCCGGCCACTTACGGCTATACAGATATTCTTTGCTCTCGGCCTTCTCAGGCTAAACCAACAAGGTATTCTTTGAACCCAGCCTCCACAGGCTATTACAAGAGGTATTCTTTGGAACACAGCCTCCTTAAGCTAAAATGTCACAAAAGTGGACTTTGAAAGGTGTTTTGAAAAACAAAGTTTTCCTCTACACAGAGAGGTGTTTACAATAAAGCACAATTACAGATTTGAGCGAATCCTTAAGAGATAGATTAAGATAAGCGTATTCGCCAACTTGTTCTGGTCGTGGTGAAGTCCTTCTATAGGCATCTTCTTCAAATAGCCGTTAGACTCATTTGAATGTCGTTGAGAGTCATTGAGAGATATTCTAGAAAGCTTTCCAAAAAAGTTGTCAGTTGTACTTGATTGATTGATAAGAGTCGCAGCGGATATAGCGGACTAGGTTGTCTGTCTACTATTTCTGACTTCTACAGAGATGTGACAAAAGGTTAAGACCTTTTTGACTTTGGTGTGTAAGCTCGAATCTCTATACTGATCTTGGATGCTTCTCATGATTGCTTCTTTAGATTTGAAATCTTGGCGCGAGACTCCAATCTTGACTTCACTTTTGGATAGACGAAATGTGTAATCAGTTGAAGTTGTTTTGTCTCATCCTTTCGTCTTAAGGCTTCACTCTTGGACAGACGGAGACTTTAGCTTTGACTTTGATCTTCTTCCGTGTGCACGTTAAATCGATGTCTTGGCTTGTGGACAGACGCAACACTTCAAACTTTGAAGGGCCATCTTCCGTCTGAGCTGGTTTCGTCTTAGCAGGTCTTGATAGCTTGATTTCGTCTGTCTTGTAATAATCAAAATCTTGAGGTGTTAATCTTCCTTGATCTAACAATCTCCCCCTTTTTGATGATTACAGACCATACCACGAAATTCTGCATAAGACATAGTTAGACAGAAATAACAGTTTTATAAGCCAGATTTACATCAAGACGATGTTTTCTGAGAAATACCTCTTTATAAATGTTTGTTACATCAATGTGATGTAATCAGATTATTACAATGGTATCCAAAACAGAAAACAATAACGAATTACAATGTATATGATAACAGATGAAATAATAAACCAATACACTCAAAGTTCCAGTGATAGGGACAATTGGTTTTTCACTTATTTAGGCTTGTAATGAGCTTAAGTATCCAAGAAGGAAAGGGTTAATTCAGGCTCAAAGGGGCTAGCAATGGAAAGTGTGAAGGTTAAGGCTATTTGGTTCAAGGCTACAAGAAAGAAATTTGCCTTTATCATTTGTGTCCACATCTAAATGTATGCAATTTTGACCAAGAGTTAAAGCAAGTTCTGGAACAAACACATCACATGGTAAAATAGAACACTCAAGAATAAATCATGTTGGAGGCCCAAATTCTTATCCAGGATTAATCATTGCATAACATTGCTAAGTCCACTAATCATGTTACAACCTAGAAAATTGTCATGCCCAAATTCTCATACAATGACTCTTCAAACATTTTGAAAAAAAAAAACATGCAACTTTGTCATAGAACCTCAAATTGAACCTAAGTGCCAAAAATTACACAGTTCATTCTACTGGACTACAGAGTCAATGTTATACTAATGCAATTAACCTTCATAAGATGGTGCAACAAAACAGGGCATATACTCTAAACAAACATGAATTAACAGTTAAAACAAAAGAGTATAAGAATGCTCCCTGTTGAAGACTTAGCCAAAATGCTCAAGGTTCTGCACCAAGTGCCCAAAATTTCCATTTGCTTCCAGCAGTGCTCAGCATCTAAAAATTCACATCAACAAAACAAACTAACAAGACAGTAAGATCTTGGAAATTTTACAACAAAAAATGAAAATCTAGGGTGAAGGGGATGAAGAATTTAATTCAAACTACTTGCAATGTGAAGTGGTGGAGATGAAAATGGATTAAAAATGGGATTGCACTCTTGGGAAATCACAAGAACAAGGGGAGAAGAATAAGAACAAGTGAACGCGCCTCGTGTTTCTGCCAAGGCGCGAGCTCGCCACCTTATTTGTGCCAGGGCGCAGCAAACGTGCCACCCTCCTTAATGAACTCACGCCAGGGCGCGTTTATGCCGCAACCAGCTCTAAAACGCGCCCCCCTGTTAATGTGAAGGGCGCCGCGGCGCGTTTAGGCCGCAACCAAGCCTCAAACGCGCCACCCTCATTCGCCAGGGCGCCCCAATTACGCCATCCTCTCAAAATTCATGCACCAAGGCGCGTTCTAACAGAGAAGACTTGTGATTTTTCACCTCCTTTTCATGCCTTGGTGCAAATTGATATCCCAAGAGGTCACAAATGAGGTTGCTTTGCATGTTCTCAATGTAAATTGCTCTAACTTGTGCACACACTCTAAGGCATTTTGTTTCTAAGTGGTCTATCTCTGCACAAGGATCATAGCTATAACGAACTATGCAATGACACCTCAAAATTTCCCACTACTGTGATTACACCTCACACCTCTCTGATTTCTATCACTCAAGACATTGTAATTTCAACTGTTTATTCATATATCTATTACTTATCAACAACACAAGAATCAAATGTATTTACACTTCTACTCTAATCTGCAAATTTTATTTTATTTTTGCTTTTCTAAACTTTTCAACTATTCACAAGTATATCACAATAAGAAGTTACAGAAAACTCCTCTCAATTGGGTAGGTTGCCTCCCACCAAGCGCTCCTTTAATGTCATTAGCTTGACATATGACCCTATCCATTTTCTGCACAATTTTCTGGTGTATTCTCTTTATTTTCTTTATTGGCCTTCAGGTTCCTCCAAAGCAGATTCAATGAATGAAAGAAATCACTGAAAACAAAACAGAACAACTATAGAAAACAAAGCAGAACAGTTATGCTACAAACGAAACAAGTGTGACACAGACAAAACAAGTATGAACAGACTAAACCAGTATGCACAGACGAAAAAAGTATGAAGAAAATAAGTATGAATATTAACAAATAGCAATGAAAACAATGAAAACAAAGAAAACAAAGAAAATAAAGAATTCAATGCAAACACAGAAAACAATGAAAACAAAGAAAAAAGAAAATAAAGAAATCAATGAAAACAAAGAAATCAAAGAAATCAATGAAAACAATGAAACCAATGAAAACAAAGAAAGTAAAGAAAACAAAGAAAGCAAAGAAGACAAAGAAAACAAGGAAGACAAAGAAAACAAAGAAAGCAAAGAAAACAAAGAAATCAATGGAAACAAAGAAATCAATGAAAATAAAGAAAATAATGAAAACAAAGAAAACAAAGAAAATAAAGAAATCAAAGAAATCAATGAAAACAAAGAAAATATATCATTCAAACCTATTTATAGACCTCTCACTTGAGTTTGTAGGGTACCTCTAACCCTTATTCATAGAGCAAGTGACAAATGACTGTTTTGTCATTACTTCACAAATCAATTGTGCACTACACATATGTGTATTTTCACTAACTACGAAACATTTGCACTAAACTGACTTCTTAGCATCATATGGAATATTATGGCATGTCCCTAGTCCCGATTTACAGAGAGGATGGTAAAATGACCATTTTGACCATACAAAAAATTAAGAATGTTACAGTTGATTCACAAAATGTCTAACCTTTTCAATTTTAGTTTTCTAATCACAATAAATGCAATAACTTGTAAAAGATTAAAGTGCATATATCACATTAATGTAAAATCTCCTTATCAGCATACTAGTTAAGATTTTGAATTTTACTTTTTCATGCTTGAGTACTAAGATAGAAAAGACAAAAGAAAGAGTACTTCCTTTGAACAAATATTTCATGAATTAAACACATACTTTCTTTGGACGTATATTTGTCTTTTTGATTATGATTAAACACATTGGACATTATTTCTCTTATTGGACGATTGTTTCCTTGTAGATGAAAATATGATTCACTTGTTTATTGGATTATGATTTAGTCTACTTTTTCATTGGACTGTAAAATATAACTTATAGTTTCTGTCCAATAGAAATCGAGACTTAATCATAATTTCTTATATGTTTGTTATCATAAAAACTTTTTGTCCGTTGATGAATTTAGGGGCTAAAGACTTGACATCTTAAGTTCTAATATTGTCTTTTTCAAAAACCAAGTTGAAAAACTTTGTAGGTTGTTAGCTCCCATAAAAGACTATATATGTTTTGTTCTTTCTCAAGAATAAAGCTCCGTGTGAAAATCCTTTCAATTTCTCTCTTGTGAAAAGATTTGAAGTTGAGTATATTTATATAAAATTCTATTATGAAAAATATGTAATCAATTATTTCATAATGTGTTAGATCAAGATGTTTAACGTCTCAAGTTTTGATTAATTACAGAACAGGCGAAACTTATTAGACTGAAGCATTGCAAGCCAAAGTCAGACGGAACAAGAATAGACGGAAGATGACTCCTCAAAGTCTATTGCTGATCAAGTCATTTGTCTATCCAAAAGCATGACTCAAGACGAAAGCATAAGACGATATGCTTAAGACAAAGTCTTCAGATCAAACTCATGAAGTCTTTTCAAGACGAAGTATCAGACTGAAGATTATGAAGACCCATCGTCTATGAAGTCAAGTGAAGTCTAAGTCTTTCATCTGAGTAACTCGCGCCAGATTTGAAATGTTTACGTTACTTAAGAAGCTTCCAAAGTCAGAATAGAAACTCATGCTTAACCTCTACAACACGAAAAGTAAATCTACTTTTCGTTTTTATCTCTGATAAGTCAGAAAAAGGCTCTGACTCCGCTGTGCAAAATTGTCAAATCCATGATTATACTCTGACACAAGTTGAAGACTTCAAGGAGGAAAGGACAACGGAAAAATTTTTGAGTCTAACGGATCTATCAAATCGTTGCCTATTTGACTTCGCTATCTTGTTTATGCTCTGAACTTCATTTGTAAAACCCTCTCTACGAAGAGGATCTTTGTTTCTTAGAAACTTCTTAAATCCACTGTTGTGGTACTTTAGCTTGAGGAGGCTGCGTTCCAAAGAATACCTCTTATATTAGCCTGGGGAGGCTGCGCTCCAAAGAATACCTAGTGGTTTAGCTTGAGAAGATTGTGTGCAAAAAATATCATTATAGCTAGGAGTGGCTGGGTGCAAAGAATACTTGTAACCATTTCACGGTTTATAGTGAAAACTCAGTAGTTGCTGGGTAATTGGACGTAGTCTTGAATTGACGAACCAGTATAAAAATATCTTGTGTTTAACTGTTATTTTAACTAACGGGGATAACTATCAAAACGTATTTTAATAAAAATCAACATCTAGAAGAGTTACTAGAAGTATGCAAAGGAGGCTAGAAGAGGAGGTGGGGAGACTTCAAGACCATGAAGCTAGTATAGGGCTTATCACTTGTAATTTACTTGTCAGTTCCTTTGAACATGATTCAAGCCCTACTTTGTAATAGCTCTAGGGAGATACTTGAGTTAAGCCCACGTATAACACCCCCCTTATTTACTTACTTTAATTATAATCTAAATAGTAATTTACAGTAGTTAATGATGCGAATAAAAGAGAGATTTAGGAAACAACATTTTTATTACATAATATTTAAAGGTCATTACATCTAGGTTGCATAACTTTGTCATTTTATTATTTTACATAACTACCTTTCTACTTCCTTATAACATCTACCCAATACTTCTACAAGCAAAACATAGCAAACATCTTTACATCAAGAGAGTAGCATCAACCATTGCAAAACATCCACATCTTCTTAACCCTGCAAATCTGCTCCTCCGAACG
Organism: Hylodesmum podocarpum; assembly: GCA_026586105.1. Lineage (NCBI taxonomy): Eukaryota > Viridiplantae > Streptophyta > Magnoliopsida > Fabales > Fabaceae > Hylodesmum > Hylodesmum podocarpum. The sequence goes on from JALJEV010000561.1 coordinate 85,604, forward strand.
TTGTTCGGGATCATCACAGGTGTTAAAAACACAAAACGCAAGGGTGAGCTTTCCTTAACCATAATTATAAACAATTGTTTGTATTTCAATGAAAAACCTTTTATTTTATAAATCTAGAATATTTTTCAAGATTTCATCGAAAATATCATTTTTAGAATAATACTTCAAATACTTATCCATGATCATCAAAGTATCAATCACAAAGTAAGGTAACCGACAACCATCCACCAAAACAAATAAACCATTAATCACAATCAATGATTCAGTCATGGATTCCAATGAATTATATATTCAATCAAACACACAATCAATAATGTATGCTCCTAGTTCTATATGATGCATGAACCTCCACCATGAATTTTCACTCTTTACTCAAAATGAAATGTGGCGCCCTCCACTGGAATAGCCTGTGGCATCTGATTCTCACACTCAACAGACCCACCAGAGGTAGACACTTCGTAATTTGTCGAGTTCCCTCAGTGTCCGGCAGGACCTCCCCTGCAACATGTGATCATCATGAGCAGGGCAATTTCCCCACCAAGAGAACCCCCAAGTCCACGACATTCCACTCACTCAGGCGGGAACCCGTTCAAGGACTTACGGACTTGGTCTACTACTATCCAGTCACCAATGCAACATGTTCTAGGACCTTGAATTGTATAATGACCTTCATCATATTTTAGGTATTGACCTTTCCATCAGGTCATCTTCATCTCACCTCATTCTAAGTATTGCCCATTCACCAAGCAATCTTAGAATATTGCCTCTCCACTAGGCATTTCCAATCGGTCATTAAACAATTCAAGTCCATCGTCATTTCAATGCAACCATGCATGTCACCACTTACTCACATCCAATTCACCAAGTAATTGCATATCATGCACAAGTCATACTTGAATGTATAATAAAACAATCATGTACCACCACAAATTTGTGTTTATGACATATATATACATGTTAATTTTCAAAAGAGGTTTGATCAAAAGACAAAAGATTAAAGTTGTTCATAATAAAAGTAAAATGCTTAATATCAATAATAAAGGTTTCTATTTCATTTACTTAGTTATAAAGTAGTCATAGTATTCAAAGAAATAGTTGAAAGAGGAAAACAACTTTAAAATAATCTTTCAAAGGGTAAAGAAAGCGCAAACTTAAAGAATTAAAAGGAGTGTAAGAAAGATGAAGAAAAGAAACATCAAGAATTCAAAGAAAGATAATGGAACAACCAAAGAAAGAGAGTGGAAGTAGTAAGAGAATCAAAGAATAGAAAAGGAGGATGAGGAAAGATCCCCTTACTGGTTTCTCCTAGCTTCTTATATTCTTCCTTTATCTACTTGCTCCTACTTTGATTGGAGAGATATCCTACTAATGTGGAAGTATTCTTTGGGTTATGTCTTCATTTGACACCCCTAAGCCCTATTTATAGACTTCCAAGGAATTCTCTAGAGTATTGGAGATTGTTTCTAAAAGAAAAATCTGAGTTTCTATAAAAATATCTTGGTTTCCATCAAAATATCTTAAAGAGAATTCTAGAATGGTTGAAAAGTCAAAATGATCACTTTTGGTAAAATAGGCATAACTTTTTCCACAAATATCGTTTTGAGCCCAGGTTTCTTGCAAATGAAAGAGGATTGACAGAGATACAAATGTCATGAAGACACAAAGAGCCAATTCGGACTGCATCTGGTGTGAAATTAGCCTTGAAAGTGGACCACGAACCAGTGACGTGAATATTTTTCCACATTTGACCACTCTTGTTAAATTAGGCATAACTTCCTCCACAAATCTCCAATTGAGCTCCGGTTTGTTTCTAATTAAAGAAGATTGAAAGATCTAGAAATGTCATGAAGACATTGAAAGCCAGTTTGGACCGTTTCAATGTGTAAAGTAAATTAGAAGTTTCTAGAAAAATTAGAATAATAAGGAATTTCTAGAAACATGTAGAATAATTAAGAATTGTCTAGAAAGAGTAGAGTAATCATGTGTCAGATCAAGAATAATTAACATGCATAATTTTGATAATTTCAGAGAAGATGACAGTATAGACGATTACCTCAAACAGACGAAAGATCAGACGACAGTATAGACGATAGTCAAGAGCAGACGACATAACAGACGACATTATAGACGAAAGGCATGATCAGACGACACAATAGACGAAGTCATCAGACGATCCAATACAGACGATACTATCAGACGATCCAATACAGACGATGCTATCAGACGATCCAATACAGACGATGCTTATCAGACGATCCAATACAGACGATGCTATCAGACGATCCAGTACAGACGATGCTTATCAGACGATCCAATACAGACGATGCTATCAGACGATCCAGTACAGACGATGCTATCAGACGATCTGATGCTTATCAGACGATCCAATACAGACGATGCTTATCGAAACTCAAGCTTTTGCATCGTCTGTCCCGGGAAGTGAAGATCAGACGATAGTTACTCCAAAATTTCAAATCCTAAGAGTTACCAAAATCTTTCAAGATTAGCATTTGAATTCTCACTCTCATAAGTTAACATTGGATGCTATCCCTGTACAAAGTTTGAAGAAGGGAGCAATCATTTAGCCGAAATTGTGGACTTCCAGTTACAACTATACTATTTGCAATTGATTGCACTTTGACACCTTTTTCAAACTTGATCATTAGATCCTTATTTAAATTTTTTGGGATGTTACAATACTCCCCTCCTTTTAAAAATTTCGTCCTCGAAATTTACCTTTATTGGAATAATTCAGGGTAGCTGCTTTTTATTTGATCTTCCAACTCCCACGTAACCTCTTCACTTGTTCCGTTTTTCCAAATAACCTTAACCAAGGGAATTTCTCTTCCTCTCAGGAACTTGATCCTCTTATCCTCGATCCTTACAGGTAGTGTTTCAAACGTGAGGTTTTCCTTTACTTGAACATCGTCAAGTTCCACCACATGTGAAGGATCATGGATATACTTTTTCAATTGGGATACATGAAAGACATTATGAAGGTTTGACAGAGTAGGTGGTAATGCAATTTGATAGGCTACGGGTCCAACCTTTTTGAGAATTTGGAAGGGTCCTATGAAACGAGGTGTGAGCTTGCGGGATTTGAGAGCCCTGCCAATTCCAGTCCAAGGTGTTACTTTTACGAATACATGATCCCCTTCCTCGAACTCAAGGTCCTTCCTTCGATTATCATAGTAGCCTTTTTTCCTATTTTGTGCTGCTCTCATCTTCTCTTGGATTAGCTTGATCTTTTCAATAGTTTGTTGTATTATTTCAGGTCCTAAGGTTATGTGATCTTCTGGCTCTACCCAACATAGAGGTGTCCTACATCTTTTTCCATATAATGCCTCATATGGGGCCATTCCAATTGAAGAATGGTAACTATTATTATATGTGAATTCTATTAAGGGCAGATAACTATCCCAATTTCCTTTATATTCCAAAATACATGCCCTTAATAAGTCTTCTAGAGATTGAATAGTTCTTTCAGTCTGTCCATCCGTTTGAGGGTGATATGCAGAGCTTAGTTTTAGCCTTGTCCCTAATGCTTCTTGCAAACTTTCCCAAAATCTAGAAGTGAATCTAGGGTCTCTATCTGAAATTATGCTTGTGGGTACACCATGTAATCGTACTATTTCACTTATATATAAATTGGCTAGCTTTTCTAATGAATATCTTACGTTAACTGGGATAAAATGGGCGGATTTGGTTAACCTATCTATTATTACCCAAATAGAATCTGTTCCTTTTGAAGTTCTTGGTAATCCTACTACGAAATCCATAGAGATACTATCCCACTTCCATTGGGGTATTTCTAAGGGTTGCAGCATTCCTGAAGGTTTCTGGTGTTCGATTTTAGCCTTTTGGCATACTAAGCATGCATATACAAATTCATTCACTTCTTTCTTCATTTTAGGCCACCAAAACAGGGTCTTCAGATCCTTATACATCTTGGTGGCACCAGGATGAATACTAAGCTTACTTTTATGTCCTTCCTCTAAGATTACCTTCTTAAGTTCCAATACATTGGGTATGCATATTCTATTTTGAAATCTTAAAATTCCATCAACTCCAATATTGAAGTTACTATTTTCTCCTTTTCTTATGGCTTCAATCTGATTCTTAAGAAAAGGATCCATTTCTTGTTTCTGTCTTATTTCACTCATAAATTCATTAGTTATTTTCAAGGCTCCTAACTTTATACTAACAGGAGTAAATTGACACGCAAGGTTAAAGTTCCTAAACTGCTCTATTAAATCCATCTCTTTGACCATTAAACTTGACATTGCTATGGTCTTCCTACTTAATGCATCAGCTACTACATTTGCTTTACCTGGGTGGTACTTGAGATCAAAATCATAATCTTTTAGAAATTCCATCCACCTTCTTTGTCTCATATTTAACTCCTTTTGGTTAAATAAATACTTAAGGCTTTTGTGATCACTAAATACCTCAAATTTTGTTCCAAAAAGATAGTGTCGCCATATTTTAAGCGCAAATACTACTGCAGCTAGTTCTAGGTCATAGGTTGGGTAGTTCCTTTCATGGTTTTTCAATTGTCTTGATGCATAAGCTACCACTTTTCCTCCTTGCATTAGCACTCCTCCTAAACCTAGTTTAGAAGCATCACAATAAACTTCAAACGATTCAGTTGGGGTTGGTAAGGTCAAAACAGGAGCAGTAGTTAGTTTTTTCTTAAGGGTTTGGAAACTTTGTTCACAGTTGTTATTCCATATAAAAGCTTGGCCTTTTCTAGTTAAGGTTGTAAGAGGTAAGGCTATCTTGGAGAAATCTTTTATAAATCTTCTATAATATCCAGCTAATCCTAGAAAACTCTTTATTTCTGTCACATTTTTTGGTCTTTCCCATTTTAGAACTGCGTCTACTTTATATGGGTCTACTGCAATTCCTCTTTGTGATATTACGTGTCCTAGGAAACTGACTTCTTCTAACCAAAATTCACATTTGGACCATTTCGCATATAATTGTTGATCTTTCAAGATCTGTAATACCACTCTAAGATGTTTAGCATGTTCCTCTTTGGTTTTTGAGTATACTAAAATGTCATCTATAAATACTACCACAAATTTATCCAAATATGGTTGAAATATTCTATTCATGTAATCCATAAATACTGCGGGTGCATTAGTTACACCAAAGGGCATAACCATGTACTCATAGTGTCCATGTCGGGTACTAAAGGCAGTTTTTGGGATATCTTCAGCTTTTACCCTTATTTGGTGGTATCCAGACCTTAGATCAATCTTGCTAAATACACAAGCTCCTACTAGTTGGTCCATAAGATCATCTATCCTTGGTAAGGGGTACTTATTCTTAATGGTTACCTTATTTAGTTGTCTATAATCTACACATAGTCTCATAGTTCCATCTTTCTTCTTTACTAGAAGTACGGTTGCTCCCCAAGGTGATACACTAGGTCTAATAAACTGTTTCTTCAATAGTTCTTCTATTTGTTTCTTTAGCTCTGCTAGTTCTAAGGGTGACATCCTATAGGGCGCCATAGAAATTGGTCCAGTCCCAGGTATCAGGTCTATAGAAAATTCAACTTCCCTTTCAGGCGGTAGTTGGTTTACCTCTTCGGAGAATACTTCAGAGAAATCCTGTACTACAGGTATAGTATCGAAGGTGACCTTTTGTTCCACTTCTAGGTTAGAAAGGATCATGTACACGTTATTATTTTTCTTTAAGTCCCTTTTTACTTGGTTGGCAGAAATTATCTCCATATCCCTACTTGCTTCAGGATCAGAAAAGATTAAGGTTTTATCGAAGCAGTTTATAAGGACATGGTTGGAAGATAACCAATCCATTCCAAGAATAATATCAATTTGTTTTAGTGGTAAACAAACCAAGTTGACTAGGAAGGTTTTGTTATTTAGTTCTATTTGACAATCTGCACAGATGTAAGTAGTTGTAACTGACTCATTGGTAGGGGTAGTTATTATTAAATCAATGTTTAGAAGGGATAGTGGAAGTTGTAACCTTTTAGCACAATTTAAAGATATAAAGGAATGAGTGGCTCCAGAGTCAAATAGTACAAGTAAAGGAATTCCACGTATGGAACACGTACCTTGTACAAGATCATTGGCATTCGAGATCTCAGCTCCATTGAGGGTGAATACTCTTCCCACAGCCTTTGGTTTCCCTTGTTGATTGTTATTGGTGCCTTTAACGCTTCCATTGGTTTCTTCTTTTAGTTGTGGGCAGTTCCTTTGGATGTGTCCTTTTTGGTTGCACTTGTAGCAGGTAATGTCCGATTTAGGGCATTGAGGGGAGATATGCCCAAGCTCTCCACATTTGAAACATTTGGTTGGTGCTGAAAAGTTGCTATTGCCTCTTACTTTGTTGCCCATTTTTGCTTTGGTATACGGTTTTCCTCTATGTCTTTGTTCCTTGTTTCTTATGGGTCCCCCAGTATTCTTGCCTTTATAATAAGCTGCTTTAGCTCTAGAGTCTTCATCATATATTCTACACATATTTACTAAAATAGGGTATTGTCTAATACCCTGGTAGTTGATAGCTTGCTTGATCTCAGGTCGAAGTCCATTAAGAAATTTGACACATTTGGAACTTTCCCCGTCCCTTCCTTGGTAATGTGGGAAATATCGTACCAACTCCTCAAACTTGACTACGTATTCAGCCACAGTCATATTCCCTTGTTTAAGTTCTAAGAACTCCATCTCTTTTTTATTCTTTATGTCTTCAGGAAAGTATTTCTCCAGGAATACTTTCTTGAAGATTTCCCAGGTTATGACTTGTCCATTAATTTCTAAATACTGACGGTTGTTTTCCCACCAATATTCAGCTTCTTCTGTTAGCATATAAGTTCCAAATGCTAGTTTTTGTTCGTCTGGACAAGCCATAACTCGAAATATCTTTTCTATTTCCCTTATCCAACTTTGAGCACCATCTGGGTTGTAACCCCCATTAAAGGATGGTGGATTGTTCTTCAGGAAGTGATTCAACCCTTGGTACTCTGTCCTCCCTCTGTTATTTCCTCGATTCTGGTTTTCTATAGCTTGAGCCAGAGCTTGTAAAGCTTCTGCTATAGCTCTATCATTTCTTGCCGCCATACTTTTCTAATAAAAGTAGGGCATAGAATATCATAGGGTTAGTCTACCTCCTATTCTAAATTAGGTGACTATTCGAAGGTTTAACAATAGCAATTGTTTTGGGTTAATCAATTCAATCAATTAAAGCACACCGAATAATCAAACAAACAAACAATCATTCACACACAGCAAAAACATAGCAGACACATAACTCACAAGTCGAACTGGTTCGACCTGCTCTGATACCACTAATATAACACCCCCCTTATTTACTTACTTTAATTATAATCTAAATAGTAATTTACAGTAGTTAATGATGCAAATAAAAGAGAGATTTAGGAAACAACATTTTTATTACATAATATTTAAAGGTCATTACATCTAGGTTGCATAACTTTGTCATTTTATTATTTTACATAACTACCTTTCTACTTCCTTATAACATCTACCCAATACTTCTACAAGCAAAACATAGCAAACATCTTTACATCAAGAGAGTAGCATCAACCATTGCAAAACATCCACATTTCTTAACCCTGCAAATCTGCTCCTCCGAACGTTGTTCGGGATCATCACAGGTGTTAAAAACACAAAACGCAAGGGTGAGCTTTCCTTAACCATAATTATAAACAATTGTTTGTATTTCAATGAAAAACCTTTTATTTTATAAATCTAGAATATTTTTCAAGATTTCATCGAAGATATCATTTTTAGAATAATACTTCAAATACTTATCCATGATCATCAAAGTATCAATCACAAAGTAAGGTAACCGACAACCATCCACCAAAACAAATAAACCATTAATCACAATCAATGATTCAGTCATGGATTCCAATGAATTATATATTCAATCAAACACACAATCAATAATGTATGCTCCTAGTTCTATATGATGCATGAACCTCTACCATGAATTTTCACTCTTTACTCAAAATGCAATGTGGCGCCCTCCACTGGAATAGCCTGTGGCATCTGATTCTCACACTCAACAGACCCACCAGAGGTAGACACTTCGTAATTTGTCGAGTTCCCTCAGTGTCGGCGGGACCTCCCTGCAACATGTGATCATCATGAGCAGGGCAATTTCCCCACCAAGAGAACCCCCAAGTCCACGACATTCCACTCACTCAGGCGGGAACCCGTTCAAGGACTTACGGACTTGGTCTACTACTATCCAGTCACCAATGCAACATGTTCTAGGACCTTGAATTGTATAATGACCTTCATCATATTTTAGGTATTGACCTTTCCACCAGGTCATCTTCATCTCACCTCATTCTAAGTATTGCCCATTCACCAAGCAATCTTAGAATATTGCCTCTCCACTAGGCATTTCCAATCGGTCATTAAACAATTCAAGTCCATCGTCATTTCAATGCAACCATGCATGTCACCACTTACTCACATCCAATTCACCAAGTAATTGCATATCATGCACAAGTCATACTTGAATGTATAATAAAACAATCATGTACCACCACAAATTTGTGTTTATGACATATATATACATGTTAATTTTCAAAAGAGGTTTGATCAAAAGACAAAAGATTAAAGTTGTTCATAATAAAAGTAAAATGCTTAATATCAATAATAAAGGTTTCTATTTCATTTACTTAGTTATAAAGTAGTCATAGTATTTAAAGAAATAGTTGAAAGAGGAAAACAACTTTAAAATAATCTTTCAAAGGGTAAAGAAAGTGCAAACTTAAAGAATTAAAAGGAGTGTAAGAAAGATGAAGAAAAGAAACATCAAGAATTCAAAGAAAGATAATGGAACAAACAAAGAAAGAGAGTGGAAGTAGTAAGAGAATCAAAGAATAGAAAAGGAGGATAAGGAAAGATCCCCTTACTGGTTTCTCCTAGCTTCTTATATTCTTCCTTTATCTACTTGCTCCTACTTTGATTGGAGAGATATCCTACTAAGGTGAAGAAAGTATAGAAAGGTTTTTGTAATGAAGATAGTGAATGTGGAAGTATTCTTTGGGTTATGTCTTCATTTGACACCCCTAAGCCCTATTTATAGACTTCCAAGGATTTCTCTAGAGTATTGGAGATTGTTTCTAAAAGGAAAATCTGAGTTTCTATAAAAATATCTTGGTTTCCATCAAAATATCTTGGGTTTCCATCAAAATATCTTAAAGAGAATTCTAGAATGGTTGAAAAGTCAAAATGATCACTTTCGGTAAAATAGGCATAACTTTTTCCACAAATATCGTTTTGAGCCCATGTTTCTTGCAAATGAAAGAGGATTGACAGAGATACAAATGTCATGAAGACACAAAGAGCCAATTCGGACTGCATCTGGTGTGAAATTAGCCTTGAAAGTGGACCACGAACCAGTGACGTGAATATTTTTCCACATTTGACCACTCTTGTTAAATTAGGCATAACTTCCTCCACAAATCTCCAATTGAGCTCCGGTTTGTTTCTAATTAAAGAAGATTGAAAGATCTAGAAATGTCATGAAGACATTGAAAGCCAGTTTGGACCGTTTCAATGTGTAAAGTAAATTAGCAGTTTCTAGAAAAATTAGAATAATAAGGAATTTCTAGAAACATGTAGAATAATTAAGAATTGTCTAGAAAGAGTAGAGTAATCATGTGTCAGATCAAGAATAATTAACATGCATAATTTTGATAATTTCAGAGAAGATGATGATATAGACGATTACCTCAAAGCAGATTTAAAGATCAGGCGACAAGATAGGCGATAGTCAATAAGAAGCCAACGACATAACAGGCGACATTATAGGCGAAAGGCATGATCAGGCGACACTATAGGCGAAGTCATCGGACGATCCAATCCAGGCGATACTAAAGGCGATCCAATACAGACGATGCTATCAGACGATCCAATACAGACGATGCTTATCAGACGATCCAATACAGACGATGCTATCAGACGATCCAGTACAGACGATGCTTATCAGACGATCCAATACAGACGATGCTATCAGATGATCCAGTACAGACGATGCTATCAGACGATCTGATGCTTATCAGACGATCCAATACAGACGATGCTTATCGAAACTCAAGCTTTTGCATCGTCTGTCCCGGGAAGTGAAGATCAGACGATAGTTACTCCAAAATTTCAAATCCTAAGAGTTACCAAAATCTTTCAAGATTAGCATTTGAATTCTCACTCTCATAAGTTAACATTGGATGTTATCCCTGTACAAAGTTTGAAGAAGGGAGCAATCATTTAGCCGAAATTGTGGACTTCCAGTGAAATAGAAGAGGCTTCTAGTGTAAGTTTCACATGAACATGCATTTAGTTAGCTTCTAGAGCACTCTTTAGGTCCAATTTGTATAGAACCTTGTGACTTGTCTTTTGGGTTTTAGAAATTGAACTTAGAGGTTGCTCTTCTTCATTATTGGTTTCGGTCCAGCCATACATAGTGTGTAGAAAAAAAAATAATATACAAAATCAAAACAAAGAAAAGAAACAAGTGAGAAAAACAAAAGAAAAAGAAGTAGTGGTGAAAAGTGAAGTGTATGGGTCCAAAAAGAGTAGAAATTGATTAAGGACCATACAAGAGCAAAGTCAAAAGAACCAAAATAGCAAGAGAAAAATTTGAAAGGTGAAAAGAATTGGCAATTAGACACACCCTTGGACTTAGTTTTGAGCACACATCACCCAAGTTGAATTTCTAGTACCTTGTTTTTGGACTTGAGGTGTAGTGATCTTTGGTGTGAGTTTCACTTTAAAATTTTACTGCACTTGCTGGAATTTTATAATACTATGAATATATGAACCTTATTTGGCATTTGGATTGATTTTTTTTAAAGGTTGCATAATCATAGAATTAAGTTTCATTTCGGTTTTTACAACGGATTCTAGAATCCGTCGCTAAATTGGTGAATTTTGGTGGATAACTTGTTTTGTGTGTGGCGGTACTTTGTGTTCCTCATACTCTTAGTCTCGGTTTTGGACTTGTTTTCCCTGCAAATTCATGATCCTTTGCTGTCCATATATGTGCCATTGTCTCATTAAAGTTTACTCCAAATTTGATTAGTCTTTCTTTCATTTTTGAGCCTTTTTTTTGCTTGTCTTTCTTGGACTCCTAGTTTTGTCTTTAAGTATTTGTCTCTTTGGACTTCTTAAGCCTAGCTAGGGTGCTGTTCCTCTTTCACATTGGCTTGGTAGGAACTTGATAATTGATTTGAGAATAATTTCTAAGTGAGAACCAAGAGATAGAGAGGAAAAAGGCAAGAGAGTTTCATTAGAGAAAAAGCCACTAAGTGTGAAACACGAGTTGATTGAGTGGATACACTTAGAGAGTGGTGAGATTCTTTATTTCCTATTATATTTCTTGAACACTAAACTTTTCTTGCAGCGATGGCTAGTTCTCCTAGTGTTGGCAATGACTTGTCACCCAAAACTCTCAAGATGATGGATATTATCCTAAGTAGAGTGAATACCACCCTTGATGAGAGGATGGGAGAGTTTGAAAGGAGGAGGGATAGTGAGAGGAGGCATAGTGGAGAGTCTAGTAGGAATAGAGAGTAGGAAGAGAGGAGGAATAAGGAGGCAAATGATAGGAGAGTAAGAAAAGAAAATGAGAGAAGAAGAGAGAACAATAGGGGAGGTTATGAAGATTCCATTGGGAGTGATGGAGGAGAAAATGGGGTGGATGATTTCGGTTTTGATGAGCATGGGAATGAGAGGAGAAGGGAGAGAGGTGGCGGATACCATTTTAGGAGGTATAGCCGAGACTCAAGGAGGCCATACCATGGTGATGATCCAAGGAGGGATGAAGGGCTACCTAAGGTGAGGCTTCCTAAGTATAGTGGTGAAGGAGGGGCCGAAGGGTTCCTTGATTGGGCCATGAAGGTAGACCAAACTTTCTTGTGTTATCCTAACTTGACTAATGAGATGAAGCTCAACCTTGCTACTCTTGAGTTTGAGGGCTATGTACTAGTGTGGTGGCATCAAGTGCAACAAGACATAGCACGCATGAGGAGGCCTATGATCAACTCTTGGCTCGGTTTGAGACAAGCTCTCAAAGAAAGGTTTGTTCCACCTTCTTTTACTAGAGACCTACACATTCGGCTTCAAAGGATGATCCAAGGTACAAGAAGTGTCCAAGAGTATTATAAGGACCTTGAGGTTACCTTGTTGAGGGCCGAGTATCAAGAAGATAGGGAGGCCACCCTTGCTAGATTTACTCATGGCTTGAATAGAGACATCCAAGATGTCTTGGAGCTTCAAAGTTACCATACTTTGGAGGAGGCAGTGCATAAGGCCGAAAGAATAGAAGGCCAACTTAGAAGGAGGGCTACTTTCAAAAGAACTTCTACACCTAGTTCTTCTAGTTGGAGGGATAGAGGTAAAAGGGAGAATGCTCCTATGGTGAAACCAAGGAGTGACCGTGAGCCTTCCAAGCCCAAAGAGGTACCTTTTTCTTCTAACTCTTTTAAATCTAGTAACATTAAATGTTTCAAATGTTTAGGTAAGGGACACATAGCATCACAATGCCCAAACAAGAAGGCTATGTTCCTAAGACAAGATGGAGAGATCACAAGTGAGGATTCTCAAGCCTTCTCAAGTGAAGATGAAGGCCAAAGTGCAAGGAGTTCCACTTCTAGCCAAGAAGCCGAGGAGGGTGATCTTTTAATGGTAAGAAGGTTACTTAGTGCATGCCATGATATGGATGATAGTCAAAGGGAGAACATATTCCATTCAAGATGTAAGGTAAAAGACCAAACTTGTTCTCTTATTATTGATGGTGGCTCATGCACTAATGTTTTGAGTGAAAGGTTAGTCTCTAAACTTAACTTGAAAACTATTCCTCACCCTAAGTCTTATAGATTACAATGGTTAAGTGAGAGTAGAGAGGTTAAAGTAGATAAGCAATGCATGATTAACTTTTCTATTGGTAAGTATAGTGATAGCATATTATGTGATGTGGTTCCCATGGAGGCTACACATTTACTTCTTGGTAGGCCATGGCAATATGATAGGAATGTAATTCATGATGGCCTTGCTAACACTTACTTGTTTTCTTTTGAAGGTAGAAAAGTACTCTTGAAGCCTCTATCTCCAAGGGAAGTGTGTGAGGATCAAGTTAAAATGAGACTCAAGAGGACCCAAGAACAAGAGAAGCCCTTGGCCGAGACATCTAAGCCAAGCAAGGCTTTGACCGAGAAGCCTCCCAAAGGTAAAGGTGTCTTGAAACTTAAACCGAGCAAGCCTAAGGGTAAGGATGAAATGAAAAGGAAAGAAAGCTTGCTTATTGAAATTAAGGAAATCAAGAGGGAGTACTTGGTTAGAAAATCTATATTTTTATGCTTACCAAACTCTATTTCTTTGAGTTCTCCTCTTGTAGGTAATCATGGGAGCAAGGAAAGCTTGTTGATGGAAAGACAATTAAAGGGGAAATGTGAACTTTCTCTTAAATTTGATACTACCTTTGATTGTATTAACCCTTGCTTTTATAATTTTGTAGGGGTCATTTCCAAGATGCGATGGCCGAAGCAATATGAATACCTCTATGGCCAAGACTTGGAAAAGAAAAGACTCATAGCACATTGTGAAAATCCTAAAGACTTCACTTTTGAGAATTCTTGTGCTTTAGGTTCAAGTAAAGAATTGTGCATCATGGAACCATGGAACAAGCCTTGTGGAGAGAAGGAAGTGCTTATGAACATCAAGCTACCTTTTGGAAAATCTTTCTTATCTCTTACTTATCCTAATAGTTCCAATTTGCATGATATTATTTGTTTAACACTAGAATCTCAAGGCATTAGGCCTTGGGGAATACTTCAATTTGCTAAGTTGGAATTCTTGATTGTGCCAAATGATTGTTATCTTAATCATGTTGAATGTCCTTCTAGGTTGATGGAAGAGTTTAAGAAGGAGGGTGCAATGCAAATTTCTACACCTAGAAGAAGAATCCTAACTAAGAGTTCCAACCAACACATGCCCACACTTGAAGAGATGCTAGTATCAACACAACTTGAAGTAGAAGCCCCAAAGAGCTTCGGTTATGCTTTGAAAAACAGAATAAGTTCTTCTTTTACTTCCTTAGATTGTGTTATTGATATTAGAAAACAAATTATCTTGTTGTTATATGATTGGAAAATAAATGACTTAGGTAAATCTAACAAGTTAGAGGAGTGTTTGAATAGAAAGTATCATTTGCTTTTACATCTATGCAACCACTATAAGAAACAAATTTACCTATATTTTGCATCATATAATAATCAATGTAAAGAACCTTGTTTAGTCTTTGATCCCGGTGAAATGTGTTGGTAGGTCAAGACCAAGGTAATTTGGATCTTCCCATGGATTATGGAGGTAGTAATTCTTAACATAAGTGATCTTTCTTTGTTTAATGTAGGTTCCAATGGTTTGAGAAACTTGAGGACAAGTTCAAGTAAAGAAGGAGGGTTTGATGTAGGAACATCTCAAAGGATTACTAGAAGTATTGAAAGGAAGAAGTGGGAAAGCTCCAAGACATGGCACAACCTCAATCAAGCCATAGTTTAGGACTTACTTTTTGCAATATGCTTGTAAACTTGTTTGAATAATTCTTCTAAGTGTGTACTTGTGTAAGGCCTTGTTAGTGAGCCAAAAGAGCTCACGGCCAAGCTTGTTCTTTTAGTTTGAATGCTTTAAATTTGTGTTTAAGATGCCTAGCTTAAGGATGCAAGTAAGGAATTAATGCGGCACTAAAATTCACCTAAGAATTTCAAGTTAAATTTGAGTTTAATTAGAAATTCTTTTGTGAATCCAAGAGCTTTGGTTTAAGTAGAGTTCTTGCTTAAGTGTTGATCCATGTCTCCACTTAAGAAAGAATCTCCACCCTAGATCTCCCAAAGCCCTTCAAGGGTTTAGATCAAAGATGGGTGACATGTCACTTGAAAGTGACATGTAACTTAATCTAGTTACTCATTAATTAGTTAGTTGTTTACCTTAAGCCTAGGTTAGTTTTGGTTAGTTAGTTTAGGTATGGTTAGGATTAGTTTAGCTTGTTTTCCAAGTAGCCTAGGGTCTATAAATACATGTAAAAACAAAATTGTAGAGAACTTTTGATAATTTTGATAATTGAATAAGCTTTGAGCTTTTCTTGAGAGAGGTTTTCTCTTGTCTTGCTTAGCAAGGTTTCTTGAATCTTATCAATGGATTCCATCCTCCATTGTGGCGGTTCCTCCTAGGCTTATTGGCTTGCCATGGCGCCACCCTCTTCCATTCCTCACCCCCTTCACCTTTTCCTTTCTCGGTTTTCCTCCACCATTGAAGCTTGACCGAAGCTTCCTTTGTCTTTTGGGTTGGAGTTGCTTGTCTTGAAGAAGCTAGAGAGGGCAACACAAGGACTCTTTGGAGAATCTCTAAGGAGGCCTATATCAATAGATGAAGTTAAAGAGGGAAAATGAGAGAATAAATGCCTTGGCCGAGAGTTGTAAACTAATTACAAGAAATGCCACTACACATTCTAAAGGTAAAAACAAGTGTGAAAAGTTGAAAGGAAAAGGAGCAAACTTGTGTATAGCTACCCATGAGTTGAAGAGAGAGATCCTCATTAGGAAATTCATATTTCTATGCTTACCTAACCCCATTTCTTTGAGCTTGCAATGTATAGGCAATCATAAGACAAAGGAGGACTTGACGATTGGGAGATCAACTATAGGGAAGTTTGAGCTTAGTTCTTTATATGATGCCCTTGTTTTTGCTTATGCTAACTTTTGTCTTAAAAATGATGTTAGGGTGTTATTTAGTGGAGCATGGCTTAACCAAATGAGTGTGCTTGTGTGCAAGGCCATGAAGGATACAAGGCCAAGGATACCTTGTGAGGTGTCTAAAGGAATCACTTTCAAGAAGTATTGTGTTCTAGGACCAAGTGAGAAGTTGTGCATAGAAGAACCATGGAGGCACTTAGATAGAGGAAAGGAAGTATTTGGGAATTTTTTATTATCAAAGAGGGAGACTTCTTTAA
Organism: Hylodesmum podocarpum; assembly: GCA_026586105.1. Lineage (NCBI taxonomy): Eukaryota > Viridiplantae > Streptophyta > Magnoliopsida > Fabales > Fabaceae > Hylodesmum > Hylodesmum podocarpum. The sequence continues at coordinate 101,615 of JALJEV010000561.1, forward strand.
CTCTAACTTATCCTCTTATTTCTAATTTGCATAACACTTTTTATGACACAATAGAATCTCAAGGCATTAGGCCTTGGACAATGCTTGATAATGATAAGTTGCATTCCTTATTTGATCCCACTAATGAATATGTTTTTGATGTTAAGTATCCTATTAGGTGGAAGATTGAGTTTAAGAAGGAGGGAACATCACTAACTTCCTCACCTAAAAGATGTATATTAAAGAAGAGTTTCAACCAAGTAGATTCACCATGGAATGAAGGACTAGTATCAACATATCTAAAGGAGGAATTAGAAACTCCTTGGCATTTTGGTTTATTCATAGAAAATCACTTGATTTCCTTCTTCACTTATCTACATTTTGATATTGATATTAGTGGGCACAACATCTTGATATTCAATGATAAATTTAATAAGGTTTGCTTGATCTTTGATCCGGGTGGAATTTATTTTGTAGATATGAAACTAAGGCAACTTGAGGACAAGTTGGCCACAAGAAGGAGGGTTTAATAGAGGACCATCTTCAAAAGCCCAACAACTCTCCAACTCAAAGTTAGAAGAGGAGGTCAATGCTCAAATCAAAGTCAACAAAGAAGGAGGACCTTACTCTTTTAAATTGGGCTTAAATAAAATTCGTTGTTATTTTATGTGCCTAACAAGGTTTAGTATTTAGGGCATAAATCGAGCTACACAACTCCAATTTAGTTCTTCTTTTTTCCTTTTTAAAGATGACTTAAATTTCTACAAAAGCTATGAAGACATCAAAGCCTAGTTCGGACTGCATCTAGGAGAAAATGGAGCTTGAAGTTAACGTTTGGATACTGTCACGATGTTAAAGCGAGGTGCTGACTAGGTTCAGTATTTCGAGCATATCATGGGCTACACAACTCCAATTATGTTCATCTTGGTGGTATTTTAAAGCTAACTTAAAGGGCTACAGATTCTATGAAGACACCAAAGCCCAGTTCGAACTGAATCTATGAGTAAACGGAGCTTGAAGTTAACGTTTGGAAGCTTCCAGGATTTTCCAGCGAATTAATTAAGTGTTTAGGCCTATTAGTTTCTTTCAATTATGTATTTGTTTTAAGATTTGAATTTGGGCCTTGTAATTGTAAAGTGTGTTCACCCTAGGGTGCCTCTCATCTCACAATTGATCACTCATTTCATCCTAGGGTGGAGAACGTTTCAGATTTCTAACCTTATGTCCATTGCACTTTCATTTAAGTTGGTCAACTTTCTCATTGTACTCACTTTGGTCAAAATTAATGAAATAGAATTTCTAAGACTTGTGTCTTGAGAAAAGGAGAGAGCTCTCCTTGGGGTTTCTTCCAAGAAACTTGAATCTTATCATGGATCCATGATCCAAGTGGCGATTCTCCAACCAAGCTTATTGGGTGCTTCATCCATGGCGCTTACCACACTTCTTCCTTCTTCCATTTTTGCTATTTCTTCTTCTTTGTCCTAAATCGTGAGTTCTAGTGTTAATTCTGCAAGCTACTTCAAATCAATTGAGTGTTGAATGATGGGTGAATTAAGATTGTGCACCCATTTGCTTATCCATGAAGATCCCTTACAAGTTCCTTATGGGTTTGCATCATATACTTGCCATAGCTAAAGTATGTGTTTGGTGTAATTATCACGCATATATTTTACGTATCAACATTCCCCTAACCAAGCTAGAATCAAAATGGGGAATACTCAATGATGGAACTCAACAGCAAAGCATGTTATGTCGTAACGTGTGTTTTATCTAGGACAGAATACAATAGATTATGCGCCCTACAAAACCACCAAGGAGCCTGGGACACACTAAAGATCTCCCACGAAGGAACTAAAGATGTCAACTAAGAAAAGCTGCCACACATCAAAGGGAATATGAAATGTTCTCCATGCAAAAGGGAGAACCAATAGACAAAATGTTTGGAAGATTCCAAACGATTCTCAATGGGTTGATTGCCTTGGGAACTACCTTCACAAGGGCCCAAAACAACATGAAAATCTTAGACAATCTTCCTGCTCCATGGGAAGCCATGTACACTACAATATCAGTTGGTAGAGACATGAAAACCTTAACTCTTGATGAACTTATTGGTGCATTGAGAGTGCATGAAGTTTCTCTATGCAAAAGGGACAAGATTAAAGTTCAAGATCCCACTTCTCTACCATCTGTTGATAAAAGTCTCAAAGAAGAGTCCAACAAGAAAGACAAAAAGAAAAACAAAATTCTCAAAGCTGACTCAACAGAGTCTGAGGACTCAAAAGAATCGTCTGATGACGAAGTCTCCTTAATAGTAAGCAGATTCAAAAAGATGATGATGAAGAAGGGCAGGGGCCAGAAATTCTTGAAGAGAAAGGACTAAAGGTTTCTTGAGAAACCATCCAACAAAGAAGAAGGATCTGAAGTTGTTTGTTTAAGTGTAGAAAACCTGGGCATACGAGATTAGAATGAGATTAGAATGCCCAAGGCTGAGAAAAAGGTGGAACTCTAAGAAGGACAATAAAAAGAAAAGTCTTATCACTTGGGAGGACCTTGATACTGAAAGCCTAGAGGATTCTACTGGAGATGATTCTACTAGAGAGGATACCACCAACATTTGTCTCATGGCAAGAGACACAACTAAATCTGAGATATCCTTTAAACTGGTATCTAGACAGTAGATACTCGCGACACATGATAGGAAATTTGTCTATGTTCCAAGACCTCAGACCAAGTACAGGGTCTGTCTCCTATGAAATTGGAAAGGGTAAGATTCTTGGGATTGGGATTGTTGGTAAGGCACCCGACCCACTTATTCAAAATGTGTCGTATGTTAAAGGGTTAAACTTCAATCTGATTAACATAAGTCAATTTTGTAACAGTGCATATGAAGTTTTCTTTAATTCTGATGAGTGTATAGTTAAGAATAATGATAAATCCATTCTGTTTAAGGGTAAAAGAAAGAACAATCTCTATGAGGTATGTCTTTCTGACCTTAGTGATCAGAATGTAACATGTCTACTCTCAGTAGTCGATGAAAGAGATATTTGGCATAAAAAGCTGGGACATTTAAGTCTCAAGTATATTTGATGGAGGACCATCTCCAAAAGCTCAACAAACTCTTCAACCTTACTTTATAATAAATTGAGGTTCTAATAAAATTCGCTATATTTTTTACTGTCTGACCAGGTTTAGTATTCAGAGTATAACTTGGGCTACACAACTCCAATTGATATGTTCTTGGTGTCTTTTCAAAGCTGGCTTAAGGGGCTACAAAAGATATGTAGACACCAAACCCCAGTTCGAACTACATCTAGGAGTAAATTTGGCTTGAAGTTAACGTTTGGATACTGCTAGGATGTTCCAGCGAGGTGCATGACCAGGTTCAGTATTTAGTGCATAACTTGGGCTACACAACTCCAATGAATTTCGTCTTGGTGGCATTTTAAAGCTAACTTAAAGGGATACAAAAGCTATACAGACATAAAAGCCCAGTTCGGACTGCATCTAGGAGGAAATGGAGTTTGAAGTTAACGTTGGAATACTATTAGGATTTTGTAGCGAGTTGCTTATTTGTTTAAACCTTATTAGTTTCTTTCAATTTTGTATTTGCTTTTAAGACTTGAATTGTGGGTCTTGTATGTGTAAGTGTACTCAGACTAGTTGACATTAAGTGAACTTATTCTTATGATCCAAGTTAGGACAGTGTAATACACTCTCTTAAAGGAGAGTGGATGAGAAATGAGAGAGAGTTAGTGGAATTTCCACTAACTTGATTTAAATCTCCACCACTTGATTAATTCATAATCAAGGGTGTAAATTTAAATCAATCATCTAGGATTTAATCTCTCATTCAAGATGAAATTCTAGCCTTAAGATTAATTCAAATTCAATGCATAGAATTCCATCTTGCTTCTCCCATGATCATCACTTCTAGCTTGAATTATAAGCCTTTTAATCACACTTTTCTAGATCCTTCTTGATTGATCAATTGTGAAGGGTGCCTTGCTTCACTTGATAGATTAATCAAGGATCTAAGGGTGCTGAATTATTCATGGCTCAGTGCTTGGGAAAAGGCCTTGCCACTTATATTGGTCAATACTTTCATTTGTACTCACTTTTTAGTCAAAATGAATGAAAATTGAGAATTGTTTCTCTTGAAAGGAGTAGAGCTCTCTGATGCAAGCCTCGAGAGAATTGCAAGCGGACCTTCATGCTTCAATTGTGTTCTAGGGTTTGAATTTGGGGAAATTCGAGAATGTAAACAGAAAATGAAAGGAAACAAACATTTTAGAAGATAAATGGAAGCGCCATGGCAAGTGTCAATAAGCTCAAGATGGAATCGCCACAATGGATCAAGAAGCCATTGATAAGATTCAAGGTTCTTCACAAGAACTCAAGAGAGAAATGCTCTCACTCAATTTCTGAATTCAATATTCAATTTATCAAAAGTTCCTTACAAATCAGAGTGTTAAGTATTTATACTAGCTAAAGTGGGCGTTAGCTTGCACCCCAAGCTTCTACTTCCTATACATCATCTTCCTCAGATGGAGAAACAACCAAAGGCTGGAAAAACTGAGAAAATGCAAGTGGTAGTCGATTACTTAGTCGTGGTAATCGATTACCGGGGTCTTTGGATGTCCAAAAATGAAAGTGGCTCTGTGGTAATCGATTACTTGGTCGTGGTAATCGATTACCAGGCCTTTGGAGCTCGAAAATGAGAGGATGGCTTTGTGGTAGTCGATTACCAACAGTTGGTAGTCGATTACCATATTGGAAGCATTCTAATGCTAACTTCAAGATGGAGGCCGAACTGGGCTTTGGTGTCTTCATAGCTTTTGTAGCCCTTGAAGTCTTCTTTAATTTACCACCAAGAACGCCTCAATTGGAGTTGTTTAGCTCGAGTTATGGTCCGAATACTAAAACTGGTCACCCTAGTCAATTACCCAACTCTCTCACAAAACACTCCTAAATTTTGGTTCAATTACAAACATAAGGCCTTGCTTCAATCATCAAGCAAACCCCAAATTAAATGTTCCTAATCTAATTACAAATTTACAAAGAAAATTACAAGCTCAATTTGAAGAGTAAGGTCTTCTTCTTTCTTTGACTTTTGCTCCTTAATTTTGACTCTCATTTCCTTGACTTTTACTTGAGCATTGACCTCTCTTCTTGCTTCTAGGGTCCCTTGGATAATTTGTTGAGCTCTTGGAGATGGTCCTTGATGAGTCATTATTTTCCCCTATTTAATTGTCTTTGTGCACCTATTTTGTTTAGTGAATTGTGCTTAATTACCTATTAATATCTCATTTTCACTATTTGGGCTTGATTGTGCCAAAATCCGTTTTTATTATTAATTCGGAATTTCTTTGAGCTTAATTTCATCATTATTATTTTTCAGGGAAATTCTCGGATGATTAATAGAGCTTGGAATTGTTTCTAGACTTGAAGAGGAGTTGTCACATCATATTTTTTATTTTATTTCATTCCTTGTAATTTTCTATGCATTTTGTAATTAGATTAGGAACAATTAATTTAGGCCTTGCCTAGTGAATAAGTGCACGGCCTCATGTTTGTAAGTAAGAACTCTTCTTCCGTCTGTGTTCCGTCTGACGCTGAGTTGTTCCGTCTGACGCTGAGGATGTTCCGTCTGATGCTGAGAGCGAGTTGTTCCGTCTATGTTCCGTCTGACGCTATTCCGTCTGAGGCTTGTTCCGTCTGTACTTGTTTTGTCTGAGTCTTCAGTCTGATGCTTCCGTCTGTAGACACGACAGACGATACCGGAGACAGACGAAACCACAGACGAATGATCAAATTATTACTTACATTTTTAGCTTTTGGTTGTTTTACAACTAGTATAAATACTGAACACTCTCTGAATTCTGAAGGGAGGAAGAGTTTTAGAAACCCATTTTTTTTCTCTCGCTTGATAGTTGTTATTCCATTTTTTTGCACAAGTGAATTACAGATTTTATTCCATTCATTGTTTCACTCGTCTTCATTCTCTGCAATTTCGTTTCAGTTTATTTTGATTCAATTCATTAAGGTTTAATTTCATTTTCATGGAAGGCTAATTAGTTAAGGATAACCTCTTGAATTGGGTTGTTTAAAAACTTTGAGGTTGTCGTTCTGCAATGTTTATGTTTTGGCAATGCTTAACTCTTCACCAATTATTCAATTGCTTAATTGCCCCAATTGCTGCACATGCTTAATGTTCAGTTCTTAGGTAATTTGTGTCTCTATTCATGCTTAATGGATTGAGTTATGAATTATTGGAATTGGGATAATTGGTGTATGTGGATGCTTAATCCTCATAAGGAGAACTTGTGATTAATTCACGCCTAGTAAATTAATCTAAGTTTGATTAAGAGTCTAGCAATTTGAGCATAATTCTTTGTAACCAAGGATGAGTAATTTGCAACCTAATCAAGAGGCTAATCCTATTTCAATTTCTTGTTTCAAGTTGTTTTAATTGCCCTGTTTTACAATTCTGCATTTCACAACCAAACAAACCCCCCATTGTGTCTTGTCTTTGATGAAAACCCAATGATGGTCCTTGAGAGACGATCTAGGAGTCATTCCCTAGATCGCATTTAATTGCATTATTTTGATAGCTTGCGACAAGCCGTATCAAAATTTGGCGCCGTTGCCGGGGACCATCGGTTTTTGTCATAGATTAGTGTTTTGTGTAGTGTAATGTGTAGTTCGTTGTGTTGTGTTGTTCTGTTTTAGTGTCTTGTGTTGTTTTGTGTTTGTGAATTTTTATTTATTTATTTATTTATTTTTTTTTTTTTTTTTGTCTACTTCTTTCAACTTATATTTTGTAGGAAAAATACTAGGAACTCTTAGTTTGGATCTGGTTCAGTGGGTCGAAAATTTATGAATTCTAGTTTTGGTGACTCTTAAAACAGATATAACTTTTTTGCTACGATTATCGAAATTGGGCAAATTATATGTTTTTCGGGTAGAACAGGCCATTGAAGCCGTGTGCATCGCTACACCGTCTGTCAATTAAGTATTTTTCCACTTTGGGAGGCACTTTCTAGAGGTTTTCTAAGACACTAGTTTTACCTCAAATTTTGCTTATGTGTAAAATGCATTGTTTATTACACATAATGCATGACTAGAGGTAATCCAAGTGTTTTGCTACCTTTTGACCCTGAAATAGATCGAACCTTTCATAGATTAGATAGATTTTCCAGGAATTGGTCTTTAGAGTCTTTAACCTTAGATAGTGTTAGTTTGAATAATTCTGAGCATTCTCCTTCTGAATCTACTAATTTCAATTCTGTGAATATTGATTCTGAATATTCTATGCGTACTGATACTGCTGAGAACAATATGGCTCAACCTAATCCTCGTGAGAGGACTCTTAGAGAGTTGGCTGCACCTGATTTCACCTATGAAAGTCTGTGCATCCAATATCCTGATGAGGATGTTCCATATGTTCTAAAACCGGACTCATACATCTCTTGCCCAAGTTCCATGGACTTGGGAGAATGTCCTCATAAACATCTAAAGGAGTTCCACATTGTCTGTTCTACAATGAAGCCTCCAGATGTTTTAGAGGACCACATCTTTTTGAAGGCATTCCCTCATTCTCTAGAAGGCGTAGCTAAGGATTGGTTGTACTACCTTGCGCCTAGATCTATTACTGGCTGGAATGACCTTAAGAGAATGTTTCTGGAAAAATTCTTTCCCGCGTCTAGGACCACTGCAATAAGAAAAGATATATCGGGCATTAGACAACTTGGTGGGGAAACACTGTATGAGTACTGGGAGAGGTTCAAGAAACTTTGCGCAAGCTCATCCACATCACGATTTCGAACAACTCCTTCTACAATATTTCTATGAAGGCTTGAATAGTATGGAAAGGAGTATGATAGACGCATTGCTAGTGGTGGAGCGCTTGGTGATATATTCTTCTTGAAGCCAGACTTTTGATTGAGAAAATGGCCTCTAACTCCCAGCAGTTCAGTGCTAGAAATGATGCTATTGTTGTTAGAGGAGTTCATGATATAGCTGCTGGATCATCTTCAGAGACCAAGATAGAGAGCAAGCTTGATGCTCTTGTAAATTTGATGACACAGATGGCTGTCAATCAAAAATCTTCATCTGTTGCTAGAGTGTGTGGGGTATGCACCTCTAATGATCATCATACAGATTCATGTCCTTCTATACATCAATCTGTTGTCTCTGACTCCCAATCTCCTCAAGCCTATGCTGCTAACATCTATAATAATAGACCCCAACAGCAACAAAATTATGACTTGTCCAAGAATGATACAATCCGGGTTGGAGAAATCACCCGAATTTGAGATGGTCTAACACTCCACAAAGAAATAAAGAAGAATCAGCACCCCCCTTTCAGAATTCTGCTAGTCAGAATAGACCTTATGTACCTCCACCTATGCAACAGCAGTATCAGAGGCAATCTGAGACATCTGCACCACCACCAGCCCCTCAACCTTCTGAACCTTCACTTGAGGAATTAGTCAGGCAGATGACTCTTCAGAATATGCAATTTCAACAAGAGACTAGAGCTTCTATTCAAGAAAATAGAGCCTCTATTCAAAGCTTGACTAATCAGATGGGGCAGATGGCTACTCAGTTGAATCAGGCATTGTCACATAACTCAGACAAGTTGCCTTCTCAGACAGTGCAGAATCTAAAGAATGTTAGTGCCATCACACTGAGGTCAGGTAATCAGATGAGTGACCCAATATCAGCATCTTCTTCTTCACCTGCACCTACTCCTACACATGTACCTGAACCATCCTCTATTCCTTCTTCAACTCCACATTCTACACCAGTTCCTAGTGCTAGTTGTGACTTGCATCAACCTCCTGTACCTCTTCCATTTCCTCCTAGATTGATTCCAAGCAAAAAGATGGAAGAAATAGATAAGGAGATCTTGGATACCTTCAGAAAGGTAGAGGTGAACATACCTCTGCTTGATGCTATTAAGCAAATTCCAAGATATGCAAAATTTTTGAAGGAGCTGTGTACACACAAGAGGAGGATGAAGGGTAATGAGCGAATTAGCATGGGCAGAAATGTATCTGCATTAATAGGAAAATCTGTTCCTCATATTCCTGAAAAATGTAAGGACCCAGGTACATTCTGTATACCTTGTGTTATTGGAAATAATAAGTTTGAAAATGCCATGCTTGATTTGGGTGCATCCATTAATGTCATGCCTCTGTCCATTTTTAAATCTTTATCTCTTGGACCTTTGCAACCTACGGGTGTGGTAATACAATTGGCAAATAGAAGTGTTGCCCATCCCACTGGTCTCATTGAAGATGTCTTAGTTAGGGTTGGAGAGCTTATTTTCCCTGCTGATTTTTACGTCCTTGATATGGAGGAGGGATTCTCCCATGGATCCGTTCCAATTATATTGGGTAGACCATTTTTGAAAACAGCCCGAACTAAGATAGATGTGCATGCAGGTACTTTATCTATGGAGTTTGGTGACAGTGTTGTCCATTTTAACATTCTTGATGCCATGAAACATCCACCTGAGGATCATTCTGTTTTTCGTGCTGAGATTATAGATGATATTGTGGATGGGTACTATACTGATTTTAACTCTTTGCATCATATGAAACATTCTTTTGTTTCTGATGTCGAGTGTGATGATGTTGAATATGATGATTATACATCTGAATCATGTTCTGAGACTATTTATGATGAACCTTTAGGTGTTGTACCTCTAGACATTGAATTCTTAAAGTCAGATTGTACTAACCATGTCACAGATAGTACATCTAAATCTGACTTACAAGCTGAGGTACAAGCTGTGGAACCTGTTCTTACTCCTTCTTTGGTTCCTACTGTTCAGCCACCACCCAATCCAGAACTGAAACCTTTACCAGAAAACCTCAAGTATGTTTACTTAGAGGATGATAAGAGGTTTCCTGTGATTATTTCCACCTCCCTTGATGTTGTTCAAGAGGAGAAGTTGTTGCAATTGTTAAGAAAACATAAGAAAGCCATCGGTTGGACCTTGGCGGATATTCCTGGTATCAGCCCATCCACATGTATGCATAGAATATTATTGGAGGATGGTGCCAAACCAGTGAGACAGCCACAAAGGAGACTGAACCCGGTGATTTGGGATGTAGTGAAGAAGGAGGTGACCAAGCTTCTACAAGCTGGGATCATCTATCCTATCTCTGATAGTAAGTGGGTTAGTCCAGTCCAAGTAGTCCCTAAGAAGACAGGCCTGACTGTTGTTAAAAATGAGAGGAACGAGCTTCTCCCAACGAGAGTGCAGAACAGTTGGAGGGTCTGTATAGATTATCGAAGGCTTAATTTAGCAACAAGGAAAGATCATTTCCCATTGCCTTTCATTGATCAGATGTTGGAGCGTCTGGCAGGCAAATCCCATTATTGTTTCCTTGATGGATTTTCCGGTTATTTTCAAGTCCATATTGCTCCTGAGGATCAAGAAAAAACCACATTCACCTGCCCCTTTGGCACTTTTGCCTATAGGAGGATGCCTTTTGGTCTATGCAATGCCCCTGGTACTTTCCAGCGGTGCATGATTAGTATCTTTAGTGATTTTCTAGAAAATTGCATAGAGGTGTTTATGGATGATTTTACCGTGTACGGATCCTCCTTTGATACATGTTTGGATAGCTTGGACAGAGTTCTTAGTAGATGCATTGAGACTAACCTTGTTCTTAATTTTGAGAAATGTCATTTCATGGTAGAACAAGGTATAGTTTTGGGGCATATCATTTCTACAAAGGGCATCGAGGTAGATCCTGCGAAAATTTCTGTTATTTCACAATTACCTTACGCCTCTTGCGTGCGAGAGGTTCGATCTTTTCTTGGACATGCAGGTTTCTACAGGCGCTTTATCAAAGACTTCAGTAAGAAGGCCCTTCCACTATCCAAATTACTTCAAAAGGATGTCGACTTTGATTTTAATAATCAATGCAAAGAGGCTTTTGACTGCCTCAAGAAAGCACTAACCACCACCCCTATCATCCAAGCACCCGATTGGACAGTTCCTTTTGAGCTTATGTGTGATGCATCAAATTATGCATTGGGAGCTGTCCTTGCACAAAGAGTAGATAAGCTGCCTCGGGTGATATATTATGCTTCCAGGACTTTGGATGCTGCCCAAGCAAATTACACTACTACAGAGAAAGAGCTTCTAGCCATTGTTTTTGCTCTTGATAAGTTCAGATCATATTTGCTTGGTTCTCGTGTTATAGTGTATACTGATCATGCAGCTCTGAAATACCTGTTGAAGAAGGCTGAGTCAAAGCCTAGGCTGATCAGATGGATGTTATGGCTCCAAGAGTTTGATTTGGATATCCGTGATAGGAGTGGAGCGCAGAATCTTGTAGCAGATCATCTCAGCCGGCTTGAAAGATCTGAGGGTAAGGATGACAAATTGCCCATCAGAGATAACTTTCCAGATGAAAGTTTATTATCAATATCTGCTTCTTACCCCACCACCCCTTGGTTTGCAAATATTGTTAATTTCTTAGTTGCTTCTGTTTTTCCTCCCTTAGCATCTAAAGCTCAAATTGATAAGATTAAGAGTGATGCTAAGCATTATATTTGGGATGACCCCTATTTATGGAAGTTGTGCAGTGACCAGGTAATTAGGAGATGTATTCCAGATCATGAGATTGATTCGGTCCTGCAGTTTTGCCATTCTTCCGCACCAGGTGGTCATCTGGGCATTCAAAGAACAGCTCGCAAGGTGCTAAACTGTGGTTTCTACTGGCCCACCATCTTCAGTGATGCGTGGAAGATTTGTAGCACTTGTGAGCAGTGCCAAAGAGCAGGAGGATCCCTTACATGGAGACAACAAATGCCTCAACAGCCTATGCTGTTCTGTGAGGTATTTGACGTCTGGGGCATAGATTTCATGGGTCCCTTTCCTGTTTCTTTTGGTTTTATTTACATTCTCTTAGCTGTGGATTATGTTTCGAAATGGGTAGAAGCCAAAGCCACAAGAACTAATGATGCTCGAGTGGTTGTGGATTTTGTTAGATCTCACCTATTTTGCAGGTTTGGAGTACCCAGAGCCATTGTTAGTGATCAAGGCACCCATTTTTGCAACAGATCCATGCAGGCTCTGCTTAAGAAGTATGGGGTTGTGCACAAAGTTTCTACACCATACCACCCCCAGACAAACGGGCAGGCAGAAATCTCCAACAGGGAGATCAAGAGAATATTGGAGAAGATTGTTCAGCCTAATAGGAAAGATTGGAGTCTTAGACTGGATGATGCTCTTTGGGCACATAGGACTGCCTACAAGGCACCCATAGGGATGTCTCCTTATCAGGTTGTCTTTGGAAAGGCATGTCATTTACCCGTGGAGATAGAGCATAGAGCATATTGGGCTGTGAAGACTTGCAATTTCTCCATTGATGAGGCTGGTGAGGAAAGAAAGTTGCAACTGAATGAGTTGGATGAGATCCGTTTGGAAGCCTATGAGAACTCTAAGTTCTACAAGGAGAAGACCAAAAAGTTCCATGACAACTTGATAGCTAGGAAGGACTTTGTGGTTGGGCAGAAAGTGTTGCTTTATAATTCCAGACTCAGACTCATGGGTGGTAAGCTTCGTTCTAAGTGGATTGGACCTTTTGTTATTACTAATGTTTATCCTTATGGTACAATTGAAGTCAAAAGTGAGTCCACAGACAAGAGCTTCAAAGTAAATGGGCACCGGCTGAAACCATTCCTCAGCAATCCATCTCTGTTAGAGACAGTTGTGGAGGAGATTTCTCTGATTGATCCCATTTCTCTCCCACCCTTCACCATGCCTTAGAGGAGTTTTCTTTTCCCTCTTTCCCTACTTTTATTGCACTTGTCTGATCATTTTGATGATTTAATTGATTATTCTGCTGATTGGAACACATTGGGACAATGTGTGATTTAAGTGTGGGGGGGAGACTAGTTTTGTTAGGTTTATGTTTTATGTGCAGTTTTGCATGTTTTTCCAGTTTTCTGGACATTGTATAGGCACTAGGTACATGCTTCACACTTGGATATGACTTGCTTGATACTTCATGGATTGAAATTCTTGTTTTTCTTTGCTAGTTAATTTAATCATGAGGTTCAAAAGGTTGAATTGAATATAACAGATATACCCTATGTGAGATTTTGAGCCATTCTCTGTTATTTCTTTCTGTGTGTTATGCCTATTGATTACTTGCACAATGGCCTTGGCTTGACTCTGTTTGATATGACTTAGTTCACATGCATATTTTGAGATGATTAAGGCATTTTTGTTCTGAAAAGCCTCTAGCCAAATAAGCTTACCTTACATTATTTCCTTTGATTAGCCACTTTGAGCCTACATTCCCCTTTCTTTGTTTTGAAGCTCATTACAAGCCTTAAGTGAAAAACAATGATTTCCTTAACCTTAGGAAGCTTGGGAGCTTTGGAATTGTTTTAGGAATAAGTTCTTGAATAAATGTGGGGGTATGTTTGTGTTTCATTGGATGATGCTTTTGGCTAGATAGTTGTTATATAAGTTGTTTAAGAAAGCTGTTCATATATACATACAAGAAAAGAAGAGATGAAAAGAAAATATCTAAGTTTTGATATAAGGTAATCGATTACCTTGGTTTTTGAAAAAAAAAAAAAAAAAAAAAAAAAAAAAAAAAAAAAAAAGTGAAAAAACACACCATTGGGTAATCGATTACCACCATTGGGTAATCGATTGTGTTTTTGTTTAAAAAAAAAAAAAAAAATATAAGAAAAAGAAATATATAAAATAAGTGTGTTGAGGCAAAAAGATGGATGATTGATTTTAGATGTTTATTAGAGGTTTTGGGTTTACATATGTTTATATTGACTTGTTTCCCATTGCTCCTCTAGTTCCTTTGGTCTTAGCTACTTATCCCATATTTCATCCTCTACCTTGTCCTTAGCCTCATTACAACCCTAAAAGACCTTATGATCTTTATGTGTGTGTGCATTGGGTGTTGAATTTAGAGGATTGCCAAGTCTAACTGTTGCTTGTTTTTCAATAGTGCTTTGAGAGTATATATATACAGTAGCCTAAACACTTGAGAGATACAGTGATATAGTGCATCTTGTGAGGATCTGTTGATTTTGATTCACCTCTAGATTTGATTGATTTTCTTGCTATGTTTGGGATTACTCGGATAATATTCATATGTATCGTGCTTCTTTGACTCTTTGTGTGTTGGATGTTACCTATTCATTTCTTTTCGAAGTCGGTCTTTGATATGCAATCTGTCTTTTTCTTTTTGGTGTGTCACTAGCTCTGATGATTTTGGATTAGTTCTTTGCTCTAAATTCTGATTTTTGCCCAGGAATGCAAAAGGCTAAGTGTGGGGGAATTTGATGAGTCATTATTTTCCCCTATTTAATTGTCTTTTGCACCTATTTTGTTTAGTGAATTGTGCTTAATTACCTATTAATATCTCATTTTCACTATTTGGGCTTGATTGTGCCAAAATCCGTTTTTTATTATTAATTGAATTTCTTTGAGCTTAATTTCATCATTATTATTTTTCAGGGAAATTCTCGGATGATTAATAGAGCTTGGAATTGTTTCTAGACTTGAAGAGGAGTTGTCACATCATATTTTTTATTTTATTTCATTCCTTGTAATTTTCTATGCATTTTGTAATTAGATTAGGAACAATTAATTTAGGCCTTGCCTAGTGAATAAGTGCACGGCCTCATGTTTGTAAGTAAGAACTCTTCTTCCGTCTGTGTTCCGTCTGACGCTGAGTTGTTCCGTCTGACGCTGAGGATGTTCCGTCCGATCTTGAGCGAGTTGTTCCGTCTATGTTCCGTCGACGCTATTTAAATCTCGAGGCTTGTTCCGTCTCGTACTTGTTTTGTCTCGAGTCTTGATCGATGCTTCCGTCTGTAGACACAACATTTTATACGATCTGGAGACAGCACGATATCAGGAGGACAGACGAAACCACAGACGAATGATCAAATTATTACTTACATTTTTAGCTTTTGGTTGTTTTACAACTAGTATAAATACTGAACACTCTCTGAATTCTGAAGGGAGGAAGAGTTTTAGAAACCCATTTTTTTTCTCTCGCTTGATAGTTGTTATTCCATTTTTTTGCACAAGTGAATTCTGATTTTATTCCATTCATTGTTTCACTCGTCTTCATTCTCTGCAATTTCGTTTCAGTTTATTTTGATTCAATTCATTAAGGTTTAATTTCATTTTCATGGAAGGCTAATTAGTTAAGGATAACCTCTTGAATTGGGTTGTTTAAAAACTTTGAGGTTGTCGTTCTGCAATGTTTATGTTTTGGCAATGCTTAACTCTTCACCAATTATTCAATTGCTTAATTGCCCCAATTGCTGCACATGCTTAATGTTCAGTTCTTAGGTAATTTGTGTCTCTATTCATGCTTAATGGATTGAGTTATGAATTATTGGAATTGGGATAATTGGTGTATGTGGATGCTTAATCCTCATAAGGAGAACTTGTGATTAATTCACGCCTAGTAAATTAATCTAAGTTTGATTAAGAGTCTAGCAATTTGAGCATAATTCTTTGTAACCAAGGATGAGTAATTTGCAACCTAATCAAGAGGCTAATCCTATTTCAATTTCTTGTTTCAAGTTGTTTTAATTGCCCTGTTTTACAATTCTGCATTTCACAACCAAACAAACCCCCCATTGTGTCTTGTCTTTGATGAAAACCCAATGATGGTCCTTGAGAGACGATCTAGGAGTCATTCCCTAGTACTGCATTTAATTGCATTATTTTGATAGCTTGCGACAAGCCGTATCAGTCCTCCATCACTCTCCTAGGGTTTTTCTTCTTGAAACCTTGAATCTTATCATGGATCCTTGCATCCAAGTGGCGATTCTTCCTAAAAGCTTATTGAATTTCTAATTCATGGCACTCCCCCATTCTTGTCTTCTCCATTTTATCTTTTCTTCTCTCTTTGATTTAGTTCCATTATTTAGCACCTTGACCTTGAGCTTCTTGCTGCATTTTTGTGAGATCAAGAGTGTTTAAGAGTGATTGAAGTTTGGTGAATGAAGATTGGGGTAACAACTTGCTTATCCTTGAAGATCCTTTCCAATTTCCTCATGGGTTTGCATCAAATTTGGTATCAAGAGCTTGTTCTTCACCTAGTTGTTCTTCACTTGTGGTATCAATTCGTCTGTATGTAGAAGCATTAATACAAGAACACTTCTATACTTGAGAGAATTTCCCGATCTTCAATTCTTCAAGGAGTTCTTCACGAATCTCTTGTGAAATTTAGTAGACAAACATCAACAAGAGATAAAGGACATGGTGTTAGTGTAAAAACATATCAATCAAGAAAGAAATGTAAAAAGCGGAAAAGATTAGAAATGGAATGACACCATGGTGAAACACCAATAAGCCAAGATGAGGAATCGGAACAAAGAAGGATCTTTGATAAGATTCAATGGTTCAAGACGCCATGGACTAGTCCAATAAGCCTTGAGGAGTCACCACCATATAAAACTATGGATAAGATTAAACCCCTTCACTAAGAGAACTCCTTCTCTTGAGCAAAAGCATAAAGCTTCAATTTTATTTCATCAAAAGTTGTTTACAATGAAAGGAATGAGGTCCTTTTATAGATGAGGAAACTATGAGAGAATGCTATCTAAGGTGAAGAGTGGAAGGGGAAATGGGCCTTGGATGTAACACCCCCCTCTTATTTACTTATTTTACTTATATTTTGTAATTTAAAGTGGTTAATGATATAGTAGATAAAAGAGAGATTTAGAAAACAACACTTTTATTACATAGGTTTTAAAGTTCATTACAACCAAATTACATAACTTTGTCCTATTATTATTTTACATAACTACCTTTCTACTACCTTAGAACATTTACTCAACACTTCTACATGCAAAACATAGCAAGCATCTTCAACAAGATAGTAGTAACAACCATTGCGAAACAGTGACAACTTTTCAATCCTGCAAATCTGTAAAAATAGAATTGCAAGGGTGAGCTTTCCTTAATCCTCAAATAATTTTAATTATAGTAAAACTTTTGAAAATAAGGAAAAATATTCATAAAACCAATATTCTTTAAACCATATATAATATTCTTCAATTTCTTTAAAAATAGTAATTTATTGATATAAAACCTGTGTCCAAACCATTAATTCAATTCACAAGGTAAAACCACCAATCAACCATAAAACGAATCAGTAATTTATCACAATAATCATGTATTCAATCAAAACACATAATCACTATTGCATGCTCTTATTCCTATATGATGCATGTATCCTCACGATGTACTTTCCTATTTACTCAACATGCAATGTGGCGCCATCCATCGAAAATAGCCTGGGGCATCCGGGGTCCTCACATCCTCCGGGACCACCAGGGTGGTAGACACTCCGTAATTGTCGAGTTCCCTCGTGTCCGGCAGATCTCCCCGCAACATGTGATCATCATGAGCGGGCAATTTCCCCACCAAGAGAACCCCCCCTCTAGTCCACGGTATTCCACTCACACGAGACGGAATCCGTAACTTACGGACTTGGTCTACTACTATCCAATCATCATGCAACATGCTCTAGGACCTTGAATTGTATAATGACCTTTATCACATTTTAAATCTTGACCTCTTTACTAGGTCATATTCATTTCAAAACCTTCTAAGCATTGCCTATTCACCAAGCAATCTTAGAATATTGCCTCTCCACTAGGCATTTCAAATCGGTCATTAAGCAATTCAAGTCCATCACCAATTTCATGCAACCATGCATGTCACCACTTATTCATATCCAACTCAAAACCGGACATATTTCGATATGAAATCAACACCAAGAAACACCAATAAACACCAATAAATCAAGAAACCAAGAAACAAGAAACACCAAGAATTATCAAGGAAACATCAAGAACCAATAAACAATTACCACACTTTTCCTCGTAACAAGAATAATTACGTTTCGATGTGGAAGATCGGACAAAACCGCAACCACAGAGCATACTAAGAATTATCTTCGCACCTTAGTATCCGAAAAACTAAAGAAATATAATGAAAGTAACAACAAAACAAAGAATAGAAGAGTAGGATAAGGACGGCTCCCTTACGGGTTTCTCTCGCCTTCCTATACTCTTCCTCTACAAACTTTCCTATACTCTTCCTCTACTTACTTGCTCTCTTTTAGAGATATTTCTTCCTAAGAGAGAGCTTGAGAGAATATAGAAATGTTCTTTGGTTTGTTTTCTCATCGAAATCCCTAGCCCTATTTATAGAATTTAAAATCTTATTTCTTCTGAGAATATTCTACAGAATATAGAATATTCCACAGAATATTCCACAGAATATTCCACAGAATATTCTACAGAATATTCCACAGAATATTCCACAGAATATTCTACTACAGTAATTTTACTATTTACCTTAGTGATTTTACTATTTACCTCAGTGATTTTATTATTTACTACAGTAATTTTACTATTTACCTGATAATTTTATTATTTACCACAAGTAATTTACTATTTGTACGGTAATTTTACTATTTGCACAAGTAATTTACTATTTACACGATAATTAACTATTTTAATGATAATTTACTATTTACACGATAATTTACTATTTACTACTGATAATTTCAAAAATTCATAATTTTTAATTATTTTTATATTTCTCTCTGTTATAAAAACCTCTCTTAAACTATATTTTAAATTTTTGGGATGTTACATTGGACCCTTGGGCCTAAGGGTATAGGCATGAAGCCCACACTCACCTTTAAGGCCCTACCTCTTGGATCCATAACTTCAACTTAACTAAGGTTAAGTCTGTTGGACTTGAAGCTTGAAGAATGCAGTTTGTGTCTCTCTTATGTGTTTTGGTTTTGATGAATGTATTTTCGGTTTTCCATAGATGAATGTAACTAGGATATAACTATGTATTGTGTGTTGAATTCTTTGTTTAAAACCCCAGAGATGTGCATAACTTGTGTATGATTGATCATGTGAAGAATGATTGATTTCCATTTGAGAAAAACAGTTTGAAAAACCTTGGAAATCCATTTTTCACTGATGTAATCGATTACAGCCCTGGTGTAATCGATTACATTGATCAAGCTCTCTGGTGTAATCGATTACATGGTTGATGTAATCGATTACATGCTCTGAGCTCTCTGGTGTAATCGATTACATCCCCTATGTAATCGATTACATGGTTTGAAAATCACCTATTTTGGGTTTCCCTCTTCAATGTAATCGATTACATGCTCGTGGTAATCGATTACATGCCTGGAAAAATCAAATTGGAGGGTTCTAACGGCTAGAGTAATCGATTACATGCTTTTGGGATCAATTACATGGACCGTTATAGCTCAGATTTGCACGTTTTCTCCCTCCAAATTGATTCTATAAGTACATCCTTGATGAAGCATATGAGAGAGCTGAAAACCTAACTTCTTGAAACCATTCCTACACTTTCATATGCTCTAAACTTAGAGTTCATCAAGGTTTTCAAAGACAAGGGGAAACTTGATCCATATCCTTGTTGGGTGAATTTCATAAAGCTTGTTTGTGATCGATTCCCGCACTTAAGGTGTATTCTTTCTTGATCTTTTGTATTTCCAATTTTGGGTTGTTGCTCTAGGAGAGAGGTCTCTCTAGATAGAGCATTGTATTTGAGAAGTGATTCTCAAAGTTTGATCTTGGAGGTGCGAGGTCTTGGAAGTTTGTTCTTCAGGTTGAAGAACAGTTTTGGGTGTTTTGATTTTTGTTTGTATTGCTTGTTGCAGAGTGAATGTAAAAGGATACGAAAGAAATCATTTGATAGTGGAAAGCCAATCGCAATGAGTTGTTGGGTTGGATTTGGGCGTAAGCGATTTGGCGAACAAGATATATATATGTGCACTCATCTTCTTCCTTACTCTCTTTACAGTTTTCTCTATATTGTTATTGATTATATTACGCTCTGTATTTAGAAAGCGTATTGATAATCAACTCATTAATTGGTTTAGGAATAGAGTCAGTAATTGAACTGTAATTGAATCTGTAATTGAAAGGTAATTGATAGGTAATCAAGATTAGCTTTTGGTGAATTAAGAGGAATTAGAAACACGCGAATTTGGGGTAAAGTTTAGCAAGAATCTATTCACCCCCTCAGATTCATACATAGGGACCAACAATTGGTATCGAGCTACTTCTAGTAAGTTGCTCTAGAATTTGATCCATAATGGCAAGTAATCAATTACCTTTTTTTGCTGAAGGTGCATCTATTAATAGACCTCCTCTGTTTTGTGGAGATAACTATCCATTTTGGAAAGTTAGAATGAAAATCTTTATGGAATCTATAAATAGAAACATTTGGCGGCTGTTTAACTGATTTTAAAATCCCCACATATATAGTTGATGGAAATGAATTAGAAAAACCATTTGATAAGTGGGAACGAGAAGAAATTAGGAGAGAGAAAATGATGCTAAAGCTTTAAATATTATACATTACGCATTAAACTCGATGAATTCTTTAGAATTTCAGCTTGTATGTACAACAACAAAGGAAGCATGGGATCTTATCATGGTGACTCATGAAGGTACTCCACGAGGTGAGAAGAGCTAGAAAGAACACACTCATCCAAGAGTATGAAATGTTCAGAATGGCACAAGGTGAGTCTATCATGGACATGCAGAAGCGATTCACACACATTGTGAATCACCTCAAAGGACTCGATAAGGTCTTTGTTGAGGAAGAGGTAAACATAAAGGTGCTGAAGTCTCTAAGCGAGAAAATGGCAACCAACGATCCACAGCCATCACAGAATCAAAGAACTTGGCCTTAATGACAAGTGCTGAGTTGTTTGGTAAGTTGAGAGAATATGAGATGGATATGTCACGTATGGTGATGAAGAGCAAAAAGACAAGAAGGCTAAGAGTTTAGCACACTTAAAATGGAGGACACAGCTAGTGATAGTGATGCATCATCAAGTGTGGAAACGAACTGAACAAGAAATGAATCTCATCGTCGAGAAAGTTCAAAAGGTTTATGAGGAAGAACAACAACAAGAAGAGATTCAACAATGTTAGAAAAGGATCATCTTGAAGGTCACATGCTATGAATGTGGCAAAATTTGGACACTATAGATCTGAGTGTCCAAACTTGAAGAAATCAAACAAGAGTGAGCCTAGAAGAGTGGAGCAAGAAGAAAAACCCAAGAAGGACCGGTATCGGAAGAAAAAAGCCTACATTGCTTGGGAAGAAAATGACTGCTCATCATCTAGTGAAAGCGAAAATGAGGAAGCCAACTTATGTCTTATGGCTAAACCAGAATCGGATGATGAGGTAAGTGATTTGACTCCTCCAAAAATGATAATGATTATGATGAATTATATACTTGCTTTTTGTGAGTTATTTAAAGAAGCGAGAAAAATTTGAAAAACTAAGTAAGGTTTTGAAAAAACGAGTTCTTGATTTAGAAAAAGAAATTTGTTTTGAAAACCAATAATCAAGAATTAAAAGATGAAAATGATAAATTGAAATTGCCCTGTTCAAAGTGTAAATCTTTTCTCGCCCCTTTGAAAAAGAATAACAAGAAGTTCCATACATTTAAACAAACCAAAGCAAGTATAGAAACTTCTCATGTAGTTATTGTATGCAATCTGGACATAATCATTATAACTGCATGATTAGAAAGAAAGGCTTAGATAATGGATTGTTTAAATGGATAAAGAAAGATAGTCACAATTCTAACATGAAAGGACCCAACAAGATTTGGGTACCAAAAACCAAATGATATCTTTCTATGTGTAGGTGTGCTTGAGAGCCAAACACTCAACATGGTATTTGGATAGTGGCTGCTCAAGACATATGACGGGTGACAAGAGTAACTTTATCTCCTTCAAATCAAAGAATCCGGTTCGTAGTTTATGGAGATAATAACAAAGGCAAAATTAAGGTATTGGTGATGTTGGAGACAAATCCAACTCCGTGATTGAAGATGTCTTGCTTGTAGAAGGTTTGAAGTTTAATCTTTGAGTATTAGCCAATTATGCGACAAAGGCTACCAAGTTTCATTCGACAAATTTCACGCAAGATCAATAACAACTAATCGAATGAGGTATTGATGGTAGGTAAGAGAAGAGGTAACATCTATACACTTGAACTTGATCATTCATCATCATATCATGCATGTCTTACGTCTAATGATGATCTATCTTGGCTTTGGCATAGACGTATAGCACATATTGATGTTCATCAACTTAATAAACTGTCATCTAAGAGCTTAGTAGAAGGACTACCTGAATTAAAATTCAAAAGAGGCCTATGTGATGCATGTGGAAAGGCAAGCAATCTAGAAACTCTTTCAAATCTAAAAATGTTGTTTCAACTTCTAGACCGCTTGAATTGCTGCACATGGATCTCTTTGGTCCATCTAGAACTGCTAGTTTAGGTGGAAATCTATATGGATTAGTTGTTGTAGATGACTACTCTCGTTTTGCTTGGGTTGCTTTTATACCAAGTAAAGACACCACTTTTAAAGTTTTCAAAATACTTGCTAAAAAGATTCAAAACGAAAAAAGATTTGAAAATCAAGTCCATTAGAAGTGATCATGGAGGGAATTTGAAAATGAACATTTTGAAAAGTTTTGTGAAAAATATGGAATCGATCACAACTTTTTCCGCTCCAAGAACTCCACAACAAAATGGGGTTGTTGAGAGGAAAAACAGATCTTTAGTAGAACTAGCAAGAACTATGTTGAATGAAAGTGATTTGCCTAAATATTTTTAAATTTTGATGCAGTTTCCATCGCATGCTATGTTCTAAATAGAATTGTGATTCGACCTATTTTAAAGAAAACCCCCTATGAACTCTATAAAGGCAAGAAACCCAATATCTCTCATTTTCGGGTATTTGGGTGTAAGTGTTTTGTTTTGAATAATAGCAAAGAGCCTATTGGTAAGTTTGATGCCAAGGCTGATGAGGGTGTGTTTATTGGGTATTCATCATCAAGTAAAGCATATAGAGTCTTTAATAAAAGGAGAATGTGCATTGAGGAATCTGTGCATGTTAAGTTTGATGAAACTAACAATCCCAAAAGGGAAGTGTGTTTGTTGATGATGATGAGCATGTAGGTGAAGAAAGCATAAGCAAAGAAGAAACAGCTAGAACCACCAACTACTTCTCATGAGCTTCAAAAAGAATGGAGGAAACCAAGAGATTTATCTCTTGATAACATCATTGGTGACATCCATAAGGGAGTATCTACTAGATCTACTCATAACATGTTTTGTGATGATTATGCATTTGTGTCTCAATTTGAACCTTCTTGTGTTGATGATGTTATAAATGATGAATATTGGATGAATGCTATGCAAGAAGAATTAAATCAGTTTAAAAGGAATAACGTATGGGAGTTAGTACCTTTTAAAAGAGATATGAATGTGATTGGAACAAAATGGGTATTTAAAAATAAGTTAGATGAGAATGGAGTTGTGGTTAGAAATAAGGCTAGACTAGTAGCTAAGGGATATAATCAACAAGAAGGAATAGACTTTGGTGAAACATATGCCTGTTGCTAGACTAGAAGCTGTTAGAGTTTTACTTGCTTTTGCCTGCATACATGATTTCAAGTTGTTTCAAATGGATGTTAAAAGTGCTTTCTTGAATGGCTATATCAATGAAGAAGTTTTTGTTTCACAACCTCCTGGATTCATTGATTTCAGATTTCCTGAACATGTGTACAAACTCAAGAAGGCCCTATATGGTCTAAAACAAGCCCCTAGACAATGGTATGAAAGGCTGAGTAAGTTTTTGTTGTCAAAAGGGTTCTGCAGAGGTAATGTTGACAAAACTCTTTTCATAAGGAGGAAGTCAAACTGTATTTTGTTGGTTCAAGTCTATGTTGATGATATTATTTTTGGATCAACTAACAAATCTCTGTGTGAAGAGTTTGTGAATAGCATGCAAGGGGAGTTTGACATGTCTATGATGGGAGAACTCAAATTCTTCCTAGATCGCAAGTCAAACAACCGAAAGATGGAATCTTCATACATCAAGCAAAGTACACCAAGGAATTGTTGAAGAAATTCGACATGGAGAGTTGTAAGATCTCAAACATTCCTATGTCAACTAATCTCTACTTGGATAATGATGCAGCTGGACAAAGTGTAGACCAATCAAGATATAGAGGGATCATTGGATCACTCTTGTACCTCACAACAAGTAGGCCGGACATTATGTTAGTGTATGTGCTTGTGCAAGATTCCAATCTGCACCAAAAGAATCACACATGGCAGTTTTGTGAAGAAAATATTGAAGTATCTCAAAGGAACTACTAATGTGGTTTGTGGTATCCAAAAGGTACGTATCCTACATTGGTTGGTTTTAGTGATGCTGACTTTCTTCGGGTTGTAAAACCGATAGGAAAAGTACTAGTGGAGTATGTCATTTGTTTGGAGGAAGCTTGGTCTCATGGTATAGCAAGAAACAAGCTTGTGTAGCTCTTTCAACTGCAGGTAAGTAGTATATAGTAGGTGTTGTGTGTCGAGACCATTTGGTTGAAGCAACAACTGGAGGATTTTGGACTTAAGCTTGATCATATTCCAATCAAGTGTGACAACACAAGTGCCATTAGTATCACGAAGAATCCAGTTTACACTCAAGGACAAAGCACATCGAGGTGCGTCATCACTTCATTAGAGATCATGTTGAGAAGGGAGATGTTGAGGTGGAATTCATTGACACGAGAAAATCAACTCGCGGATATCTTCACCAAACCTGCGCGAGGAGAGGTTCTTCAAACTTAGAACCAATCTTGGTATACTAAGTGAAGAACATCTCACATAAGTATTGTAAGTATGTTAGTTTAATCATTCATTTATGCTTAAATATGATATGAATTCATTACATAACATGATCTTGACCTTTTATATGATGAATCAAAAGCTTTTCAATCATCCTATATGTGAAAATCATTAACATTGCAGTTCATAGATTTATTTCATCTTGATTTTTGATTTTCTATAGGATGTAATCGATTACAGCATGTATGTAATCGATTACAATAGGTTTTTTTGGTGTAATCGATTGATTTCAATGTAATCGATTACATGTGTGAGAGCTCGGTGTAATCGATTACAAGTCCAATGTAATCGATTACGATTGTGTTTTCATTCGATGTAATCGATTACATCACGTGTAATCGATTACATGAGCTCGGAAGTGTTTTTCAGAGCTTTGTTCTTCATTTTCAGGCTTTGTGTTCCATGTTTTGGAAGCCCATTGCACACATTCATTGAATCTAGTCTTTTATGATCTATATTAGTCTTTGTATTAGGGTTTTAGCTCTCACATTCACATTCTCTAAACCCTAAGAATACCAAGAGCCACCTTTGAAATCACCTTTCTCTCTCGTCTCACCACCGTTCTTCATCTTCAAACCATGGACGGACAAGGAAGCAGGAAAAGGATGAAAGCAAGGGCTAACCGTGATATTCAAGAAGAAAGACGTAGCAAGAAGAGGCAGGAAACCTCTTCCAAAAGGAAGACTCCTGAAGAATCCGTGCGTCACAACCCTTGGTTCACCTCGAAGGAACAAGAAACTCGTTTCTTCACTGATTTTGCAAACCGGGAACTCGTAGCCCCAAAGATTGTCAACTTCAGATGGTTAGACCATGAAGGATTTACCTTTCAATCCATGCTCCGAGATCAGAACTTGGAGAAATTCGTTGGGCTAAGGGGTCACATTTACCCTGATTTGGTAAGAGTTTTCTATTCCAATCTGAAATATCACCCTGGAAGGATTTTATCCGAAGTTAAAGGAGTGAGTATTGTTCTGACTCACGATTTGTTTTTCGAACTCGGTGGTATAACTAATGAGGGGATAGTCCCTACTTTGGAAAATTTGGCTGAGGAAGGCTTTGAACTACAAAAGGATGCCTTTTACATGAGCATGTTGAAAAATCCTGAGTCTTGGGAGGCTGAAATGGCAACAAGAAAAGAAAGAGGTATGAGGAAGACCTTTGGTATAGGTGGTCTCAACACTGACGATCGTCTTCTTCATTATGTTATTTGCTGGGTATTGGCTGCTAGAGGCACGAACCATGCTCAACTCATGGAAGAAGATATGCTTTTGATGTCTGCCCTGAAGAATGGAATTCAGGTTGATTGGGGTCAAGTTATCATGGACAACATGACCAAAGTAAGGAAATTCCATGACTTCAAGTGTCCTTATGGTCTGTTCATATCACGTGTTCTTGAGATATGTCAAGTGGATGTTTCCAATGAGCACAGAGAATTGGCAAGGGATATCCATGTGCTTGGTGATATGATGCTGAAGAAGATGAGATTGACCAAGACATCTGAGGGCTGGGTATCAAGAGATGAAATACAACAACAATGAACAACAAGACCAACCACAACAAGCAAGAACAACCACAACATCCTCCTTCGATGATGATGGAGATTAATGGTAGGGAGTACACCCCCAAGTCTCGCTTTGAGTCCATTGTGCTAGATAGGTGGAAGAGATGGACAAGCGCCAAGAGCTTCTAGGAAAGCAAATCAAAGACTTGGAAAGGAATCAGAATCTGCACTTCCTTGACATGAGGTCTTTGATGGAGACCATCATGGAGCGCCTCAATCAAGATGATGATGATGATGGCGATGATCAGTGATCTCTCTTTTTGGTTTGATATACCAAATAGGGGGAGAAATAGTTAGGTTATCCTAAGGAGAGTAACTAGATAGGGGGAGTTGAGAGTTGAAATTAGCTTTGTTAGGTTTTTAATGTCTTTACTGTTTTATTGAACTATGTTACTGTTTTTGGATAATGAATAAAACTTGTTTTGAAATTCTATTATGATTCATTGGTCTTGATCTATATTTGTATTTGAATCATGTCATACATACTTGAATGAATGGTTAATTAGTAGTGCATATGCATTTTGTATTTTTCTGGAAATTCTAACATATACGGGACTTTCAAAGAACAACACATATCCTAAAAAGCTCTAGGAAAACCTCTTATGTGATTTGGTACATCAAAACCAAAAAGGGGAGATTGTTGGACTTGAAGCTTGAAGAATGCGGTTTGTGTCTCTCTTATGTGTTTTGGTTTTGATGAATGTATTTTCGGTTTTCCATAGATGAATGTAACTAGGATATAACTATGTATTGTGTGTTGAATTCTTTGTTTAAAACCCCAGAGATGTGCATAACTTGTGTATGATTGATCATGTGAAGAATGATTGATTTCCATTTGAGAAAAACAGTTTGAAAAACCTTGAAATCCATTTTTCATCGATGTAATCGATTGACCCTGGTGTAATCGATTACATTGATCAACTCTCTGGTGTAATCGATTACATGGTTGATGTAATCGATTACATGCTCTGAGCTCTCTGGTGTAATCGATTACATCCCCTATGTAATCGATTACATGGTTTGAAAATCACCTATTTTGGGTTTCCCTCTTCAATGTAATCGATTACATGCTCGTGGTAATCGATTACATGCCTGAAAAAAATCAAATTGGAGGGTTCTAACGGCTAGAGTAATCGATTACATGCTTTTGGAATCAATTACATGGACCGTTATAGCTCAGATTTGCACGTTTTCTCCCTCCAAATTGATTCTATAAGTACATCTTTGATGAAGCATATGAGAGAGCTGAAAACCTAACTTCTTGAAACCATTCCTACACTTTCATATGCTCTAAACTTAGAGTTCATCAAGGTTTTCAAAGACAAGGGGAAACTTGATCCATATCCTTGTTGGGTGAATTTCATAAAGCTTGTTTGTGATCGGATTTACACTTAAGGTGTATTCTTTACTGATCTTTTGTATTTCCAATTTTGGGTTGTTGCTCTAGGAGAGAGGTCTCTCTAGATAGAGCATTGTATTTGAGAAGTGATTCTCAAAGTTTGATCTTGGAGGTGCCAAGGTCTTGGAAGTTGTTCTTGAGGTTGAAGAACAGTTTTAGGTGTTTTGATTTGTTTGTATTGCTTGTTGCGAGTGAATGTAAAAGGATCTGAAAGAAATCATTTGATAGTGGAAAGCCAATCGCATGGTTGTTGGGTTGGGACTGGACGTAAGGTTGATTAGCGAACAAGATATATCATTGCACTCATCTTCTTCCTTACTCTCTTTACAGTTTTCTCTATATTGTTATTGATTATATTCTGCTCTGTATTTAGAAACTGTATTGATAATCAACTCATTAATTGGTTTAGGAATAGAGTCAGTAATTGAACCTGTAATTGAATCTGTAATTGAAAGGTAATTGATAGGTAATCAAGATTAGCTTTTGGCTGAATTAAGAGGAATTAGAAACACGCGAATTTGGGGTAAAGTTTAGCAAGAATCTATTCACCCCCCCTCTAGATTCATACATAGGGACCAACAAAGTCCAACTTATGGATTTAAGTAGGTTCAAGGTTTATTTCCTTTCCTCTTCACTTGACCTTTTTATCGTAGTTTCTCTTCTAAGAAAGTCTTCAACCAAAGAAAAGGAAAACATACAATCATGATTACATATGAGCTACTTCTAAAAGAATACAAGGTTTTATAACTAAGGGCATGTCTTCAAGAACTCCTACAATCTTCAAGAGCTCCCTCTCCATTCCCTCTTCTATCTTCTTCATCATGCTTCTTGTAATCCTTCTAGTGGAGTTGCCTTCTTTAGATGATCCTCTATCAAACCCTCCTTCTTGCAAGCAACTTGTCCTCAAGTTGGTTTGACTTATACCATCTTTATGGCACAAGTTAGTCAAAATATAGAAAATTTTCATAATACTATTTTAAGAAAGATTAAGTTACAGAGGATTTGGGGCCCTTTAGATTCATGTCTTGTAAGGAAAATTTTTCAATGGACTCTTGCCCCTAAATGAGTCCTCCTTACCTACAAGAAAAAACCAAATAGCCACTTAGACCAAATATAACCATGTCATCATTAATGATGGATAAATCATTATTGATAGCCTTTGATGCAAGTGATTTATTGTGTTGGTATGATTGCAAGTTATAGAACAAGAACATGTATTTCTCCTCAATACCAACAACATCAATTAAAGAATGAAAGGAAAATTTTGAATACTAATTTAGAATAGAACCGAAACTCTTAGGAGTTTCTACCCCTTTTTCCACTTGTGTAGACCCTTGATTCTTATTCATCATTCCTTCTCTAGGTGTAGAACTTTGTGGTGTGCCCTCCTTCTTAACCTCTTCCATCAACCTAGGAAAACTCTCAACATCATGAAAAGAAAGGTTAATAGGCACAATTAAGAATTCCAAATCACCAAACTCAAGAATTTTCCAAGGCTCAATGCCATAACATTCTAGTGTATGGTATAGAATATCATTCTTATTAAAAGTAAAAGGAGTAGTAATTGATAAGGAAATTTTCTCAAAAGGTAGTTCAAATTCGAAAGGCACTTCCTTCTCTTGAACATAATTGTTCCAAGGCTCCTTTATGCACAACTCTTGATTAGGAATCAAATCAAAAGGAAGTTTGTAAAGATGATCACAAGCATCTTTATAAGAAACTTGAAGTTCATTCCTTTCAACATCTTCACACAAGAGATGATCAATTTGCTCTTCAAAATCCTCCTTTGGAACAACACCTACAACATCCTCAAAATAAGAATCAAAAGTGTCAAATAAAGGGTTAGCATAAACAAGTAAAGAATCACTTTTCTCTTTCATTTGTTTTTCCATCAACTCTAATTCTTTAATTTCTTTTCCCCTCAATTCTTTTTCTTTCAACTTTTTTTTCTTTCTCTCGTTTTCCCTTCTAAATTCATAATAATCTCTTTCAATTCTTTGAGGTGAATGATGGTACCTCCCTTGTTTTTCTCTTCTATCAACCCTTTCATGGTCATATCTCAACTCATATTCTTTTCTCCTCCTCCTTTCCCTCCTCTCATTTTCTTCCATAGCTTTCCTTTCCCCCTCCTTCCTTCTATCACGCTCCTCCAAGCAATGGGTGAACGCCTTCCCCATAAGCTTTATAAACTTCTTAGTCTTGAGAGATAAATCATCACCATCACTAGGTGGTCTATCCATGACTGCAAAGGAGGTAAGTCCAACAAAAAAAGAAACTCAAGAAAAAGGTTAGTCCATAAGAGTTAGTAAAATCTTAAAGAGACAATATCAACTCTAACTCAAGAGGTTAGCTACTCTGACTAAGAGAGATATATAGAAGCAAGATATAACCAAAGATATGCAAACAAATGGGTGATTATACAGCCACCTATCAAGGCTAAATCACACAAACATCCAATAATCAAAATGGAAAGAATAGCAAGAGATACAAAAAGCGTTTTGCTCGGAAACTGAAACTATGAGCAAGATAATGTCCATTTGTGTTCGTCAGCAAGAATTAAAGCGTCAATTGCACTTTGGTGCAGCAAGCAAACCGGATTTGAAGAGTCCAAAGTCCAATTACACATAATGAAAGCAAAATTACAAGTAAAGCTAACAAGTAGGAACTTTCAAGGCAAAGTGTATGCAACTAGGTGGTGTATCTTCCTTTGTTCTTCACTTGGATTCTACACTTGAATTCTTCCTTAAACCTCAAAGTTCAAATCTGTAAAGAAAAGTTCCAGAATTATTTAACGGCCAAGTGATACACAATTGGATATAAAAGAGTTAGAAAACAAGTTAGAAATTCCAATGGTTTCTTCACTTGATCTCCCTCCTTCTTATTTCCTTTGTTCTTCTTCTCTGTGGCCTATTTGGAAACTAAAACTGCACCACAAAGTATGTTAATGGTAGAAAATTTTGTAGCCAAAAATCAACCCAAGGTGTGGCACATATGCGGGCTATAGGCTAGCATGCATGTCACATATGCGGGCTAAAGGCTAGCATGCATGTCACATATGCGGGCTATGGGCTCTCCTATATGTGAGCTATGGATGCAAGGCACAATATGCACTATATGTTGCAGCAAATATACAAGAATACACATAGCATATGCAGCAAGTATAGGCTAGCATATATATATCATAGGAAAGGAACTATGAGCTAGAATGTATGGTATGTATATAGCATGCAATGTAGATACTTAGCATATGATTTCTACTCTATATGAACTTAGAAATAAGGCACATTCATGGCTGTCACGTACTGGAATTTACAGAGCAAGAAGAATCCACAATTTGAATCCAACTCATGGCAAACAAACATGCAATTCCAAGATGCAGTAAAATGCTTATGGCTAACACTTTGCATGCATGTATGATGTGTAAACAGCAAGGAAATCAAATGCAATTATGCCTTAACAGTAGAATTATGCAGCAGCAGTAAGAAAAATATGCAGAACAGATTTGCAGCAGCTTTAATATGACAGTAATGAATCAAGAACAAAGAAAGAAAACTGCAGCATGCTTAAACAATCCAATTATGAACAAGAACTCCAGCAGCCGCAGTAGGTTCAATTCAAGAAACTAATAACTAAGTGCAGTAGAAAAATAAATTTCAGCAGAACCTTGTGACAGCAGGAACTTTGAAATGAAGGTGCAGCAGGCAATGGATCCAGCAAAGGCGTAATTGTGATTCAGATGCAGATCATGCAATCATGCAGCAGCACAACACTTTGATGCAGCAGATTTACAATATGATGCAACAGATTTATCAATGGACAAGAAACAGAGTTTGTGAGCACTCTAACAGCAAGAACAAAATCAATGTGCAGCAGAATAACATGCGTGAAGTGCAGGGAAAAAAGAAGAAACAAAAAGCATGCAGCAAGAAAATAAGCAAAAATCTGAACACAAGGATCCTAATCGGTTAAAGCACCTAAATGTTAAATTTTCATGAATTTAGTGCATGTGATCATGGAGTTCTTACTAATACAGCAATGATATAGCAGAACAAATGCAGAATGTTGCAGTAACAGGTTTGCAGCAAGCTTTGCATAGAACTTCCAGTAGGCTTATTCAGTAGTTAAACGTAACAGCTGAGAAAAAAAAAGAAATTTGCAGCACCCTTAATCAATCCAATTGCAGCACACTTGTGACAGCAGAAACAAATGCAGCAGGAAATTTGTAACACACTTGTGACAGCAGAAAACAGAAACAGTTGCAGCAGATTGGTATCAGCAGTTGAAACAAGAACAAAACAAGAAGATATCACAGCAGATGCAGTAACTTTCAATAGCATTTGCAGCAGCAAAGATTTGTTCATGCAGTAGGGGTTTTTAAACCGAAAATGCAGTGACAGCTAAATGGCATACCAAGTGCAGCAAGTATAGGTGTAAAGTTTGGATTGGAGGCAAGCATATGCAGCAAATTCAATTGATTAAAGCAATGAGAATGCAGAGAAAAAAGGAACCGTGACAGCAGCAGGTTCAGCAGCAAGGATCAATGTAAAATGCTGGAAAAATTCGTGCATATGTTTTCTCAAATAGCAGTGGTGTTAATCCAGAACATGTGCAGCAACTAACCAAACTAGTATGTGCAACATGCAGCAGAATTATGCAGCAAATGAAAGGATGAGTGATGTTTACAGCATGCTTGCATATGCAGCAGAGTAAAAACGTAACAGCAGTGGTTTCAACAGAAATTGCAGCAGACTATTCAATCAATCCAAGCATTCAGCATGAGATATTGTAGCAGAATAATACATGACCATGCATCAGAAAAAGAAAAAAAAAGAAAGAAACAAGAATTTAAAGGAGATTCTACACGAAGAATGCATGAACAGCCATGTTCTTTATTTTGAAAATGCAGAAACCAAGTACTAGTGAACAATCAAAATGAAGGTGCAGCTGGGTTATGCACAAGATCAATGCAAGAAAATCATGCAGCAGAAAAATTTTATGCGCCAAGTGCTTGTAAAATCCAAAAAAAAATTGCAGCAAGAAGATCAAGAAGGCCATCTTTTATCATGCAGCAGCAGAAATTGGTTGATGCAAAGGTTTGGATTAAAATTACTTGTATCAGAATTGGTTATGTGCCAAGATTCATGCAGCAGTTGAACAATGATACAATGCACAGCAAGCTCAATTGGAAGTGACAGCAAGTTTTGATGCAAGAATGTGTTGAAGTCTACCATGCAAGGTATTGAAATCTTTGGTCCAATATGCAAGAAAATTCAAACAAGGCATTCAAAACAAAATATGACAAAGATGGATTGACTCTGACAAAGATGCATTCAAAGATGGATTCAAAACAAGGCATTCAAAACAAAATATGACAAAGAAGACAAGTTATGCCAAACTTATGCTCTAATACAAGTCTTCGACTCTGATACAAGTTTTGGCTTTGATACAAGATGAAGATCAAGCACTTGCTATGATAAAAAGCCAAGATCGTGGTATATGCTAAGATGGTGTGTAATCATCAAAAAAGGGGAAATTGTTAAGACTTAGCATCTTGAGTTTTGATAATTACAGAACAGAAATATCATACGCAGACGGAACAATGATCAGATGAATCATTAGTGAGCACAAACGAAGAATGCATCATCAAACATAGACGCACAAAACTCAAGACGAAGTATTCAAATCATCAAGTCTCAAAGCAATTACATCATATGAAAAACTTTCAAAGATCAAGACAAAGTGCTTAACGATACAACTCAACTTTAAGTCATGAGTTCAAGTATGAAGATATGAAGAATGAAGTTGAAGACAAAGAATACAGACGAATGACTGGAATATAAGCCAAATCATATTCATTCGTCTATTGAAGTTTAATGAAGTTCAGATGAAGAGTAACAAGTTCAAATCAAGCCATTACTCAGAAGCTTCGTAGAGAAACTAATTTAAGAATATTATTGTCTTTTTGCTTCTTTTATTAACTAACTTAAACAAAAGTTTTATTAAAGTTAATCTTTCAATAAAAACCATTTTACGTCTATTTTGAACTTTAAATTACAAACGTTAAACGTATCATCTAAATAGTAATTTTTACTCCAATATTAAGACCACCGAAGTTTCCATCTTCACGTGGTCTATTTATATTATCACAACGACAAAGTTAAAGATGTTTTTGATTTATAAATATCCAAAACTTTGCATTTAATTCATCATTTCTAAATAGTCCATTTTTATCTCTTTTTTTGAAATTGTGTTAAATTTTATTTTTTCAATAACTACTGTTAAGAGATTTAACTAAAAAATTAAAACAAAGCGATATTTCAATTCTTTACTTTTCATATCTATGCCATTTTAATTCCTAACTTCTAAAAATAAATAAATAATTACTAACTTTTATATTTATTTCTCATTCTAATACTCTATGAAATAATTTACATAATATTTATTAAATACTATCAAATGTTATCTAAATCTCTTAAAATAAATGAAGGATATAAAAACAATTATTAACATTAAAAATTAAAATAATATCACTCACTTCTCGGACTAGAATATACTTTCTCTAGGAAAAAAAATAAAAATTAATTTTATTCCAATAACATGACATCGAAGTTTCCATCTTATCCTGAAATAAAAGCGTGGGAGATTCTATATCTTTTTTTTCTCTTTTATTCTTTCTATATCTTTTAACTTAAAGATTCCACACGGTCCATTTATATTATTTCATAACCCTTTAGCCTCTCATTTTTGGTAGTCACATTTTTATTTTTTTTTCCAGATATCCAAATTACGATAGGGTGTGTTTCGAGTTCTTTAGCATGAATTCCCTTAATTTGTTAGTTTCATTAAGGATCTTCTATCCTCATTCTGGAACGAATCTCGGACTCGTTTCCTTCGCCAAAACCAAAAGCAAACCTTACACTGTGATTTGCTCCTGTCTCATTTCTAATAAGCTGAAAGTTTCAGCCCTAAAAAATGACCCTTCTGAGTCTCAATCACAACAGAGTCGCAACGTTGCCGATGACGAAGGAACAAACCAACCCTTACTGCCTCAAAACTGTGCCAAGTCTGATTCCGGATGGTTCTCTGCTTTTCCCCACGTTCTTGTTGCTTCGATGTCCAATTTTATATTTGGGTATCACATTGGGTCAGTTTAAACTTTCGATTTCTCTCTTCGTTTTTTTTCTTTTTTCTTTCCCTAGTAAAGTATAGTTTTAGTCCTCATTTTTAGGAGTCATCTCTAATTTCTAGAAAATAAATAAATCCCCAAACTTTACATTTGTTATTTAATTTGAAAAGTTTGGAATGAAAATGATAATCCACCCAAAATTCAAAGACTATTACTTATACTTTTTTTTTTTAATTGAAACAAATGAAAACTTGGTCATACAATGCCGTCCTTAATATTCAAAGGAAAGTAAAAATGTTGTTATGTTAATCATTTAAGGGGGAAGGAGCACTAGCATAGCTAGAAATATACTCTATGAGCAAAATAAATATATAATTGTGCTGAGATACTAAAAATGTTATCTTTATACGAATATTCAATGGCCAAATCTTTAGATAGAGTAGAATTTATGTCTTCTAGGTCAAAACCCTATCATCTTTTAAAACTATCTTAGAGAATAATAGATAAAGTTCTTAAATAATAAATAAGGTTTGGTATAGAAATCAATATTTCAATCTTGTTTTTGTTAATTATTCCTTATTTTGATAAAAAATATTCTCATTTCTTATCCTTATCTACTCCTATTGACATAAAATATTTTAATACTAACCGAGTTCCCCTTAGGAAATAAGAATACACTAGATCAACAAGATAAAATAAAGATTAGGATAAGCAAATCATATCTTGTTAGTGCACCGAATAATGGATTAGAGTAGGATAGGATATATTCTATCCCGTCCTTATCTATCCTGACCACCTAATGAACCCTAAAATGAACCTTGGAGTTAGAAAATACAATAAAATAAGTTTATAAACTATCAATTTGATATTTAATCTTGTCAGGTGCTACGATCTTACTCTCTAACATTTAAAATATAGCAAAAAGTCTCTCATTTCAAATTTCCTTAGTCACTTTGGTCATCTTGTCATCTAAATTGATAGTAAATTGTAAAAAATTAGGGACTATAGTGACAATAAGTTTGTATATGTCAAAGAATAAAATTATAATAAGTTGTAAAAGTTAGAGATTATAATGAAAGTGGAGGACATATTACTACTTAATGAAATCTATGCAATCTGAGGAAATCTGTGCAATGCAGTTCATGTTTTTTTTAGGAATAATTACTATAAATTGTTTCTTTGTTATTTAGGCTTTGTTTCCTTATTTATTACTTAGAATCATTATCTCTACAGAATCCCACCAGACAATAATGCTGATGGAAGTATCAACCGATTTAAAGCAAGACTAGTAGCTAAGGGATTTACACAATCCTATGGGATTGACTACCAAGAGACATTTTCCCTTGTAGCTAAACTCAACACAATTCAAGTGATACTTTCACTTGCCTAAAATCTAGACTGGCCTCTATATCAGTTAGATGTAAAAAATGCATTCCTTAATGGGGATCTTGAAGAAGAAGTCTACATGGAAATATCCCTAGGACTTAATTCACCAGCTACTACCAACAAAGTCTGCAGACTCTAGAAGTCTTTGTATGACCTCAAGCAGTCACCGAGAGCTTGGTTTAATAATAGGTTTACAAGAAGTTCGGGTATGAACAATGTTAGACTGATCACAAATCACACTATGTTTGTCAAACATTCATTGGTTGGAAAAAAGACAATACTCATTGTGTATGTTGATGACATCATTTTAACGGCGAATCATGAGGAGGAAATACTCAAACTAAAAGGCTTCTTGGCAAAAGAATTTGAGATCAAAGACCTAGGAAATTTAAGTATTTCCTTGGCATGGAGGTGGCAAGGTCAAAAGGAGGGATCGCATTATTACAACGGAAATATGTGTTAGACTTATTGAAAGAAACTGGGATGCTGGGATGCAAACCAGCTGACACTCCCATGGACTCCAACAAATTGGGAAGTAAAGATAACAGTGCACCTATTGACAAAGGGAGGTACCAAAGGTTGGTTGGAAAACTAATCTATCTCTCTCATACTAGACCTGATATAAGTTTTGCTGTAAGTGTAGTAAGCCAATTCATGAACAGTCCAACCGAAGAACACATGGAGGCTGAATATAGAATTTTGAGATACTTGAAGATGACACCAGGTCAACGATTATACTGATGCAGACTGGGCTGGATCATTAACCGACAGATGCTCAACTTTGAATTATTGCACTTATATTTGGGGAAACTTGGTCACTTGGCGAAGCAAAAAGCAACCGGTGGTATCTCGGAGTAGTGCAAAAGCTGAACTAAGAGCTCTAACACATGGTCTCTGCGAAGGAATATGGATGAAAATGTTACTAACTGAGCTAAAAGCTCAAATTATAGGTACCATGAAACTGTTCTGTGATAATCAAGCCACTATCAGCAGAGTAAAGGACCTAATACATCATGATAGGATAAAACATGGTGAAGGAGAAGATAGAGACAGGCTGGGTATCACTCATATACACTCCAACTAGCCAACAAACTGCAGATATTTAAACTAAAGCCCTCTACCTAGGAAGACATTTGATGAAATTAACTCCAAGTTATTTTAGGGAATAGTTACTATAAATTGTTTATTTGTTATTTAGGCTTTGTTTCCTTATTTATTTCCTAGAATAAAGGGATTCTGATATTATCTCCATGAATCCCACCAGAAAGTATTTTTCCTAATTTAATTCCTAGACTCAAGGGAGTAATTTACACCTTCTCCCTATTTATTCATGTACATTACTATTCAAAATTAAACGAGAAATATTCACAATATTTTTTAAATCTCAAGGATAAATATGGTAGCATCCTACAAAGATAAGGACCAATTTGCTACTTTACTCTAAGTTTATATATGTCAAACACTAAAATGACAATAAGTTGTAAAAGTTAGGAACTATGATGAAAGTGAGAGATTTATTTGCTAGTTTTTGAATGTTAGAGAGTTATATGACAGCATTTTAGGGACCAAATTAAGAGCATAGTTGAAGTATAAAGTATCAATTTGGTCTTTAAATTTGTAGGACATTATCATATTAGTTATTGACATTAAAAAAATAGTAAATAAGTCCTTCACTTTTAATACTTTTAGTCATTTTCATCTGAACATGGACTAAAATGATAGTAAATTGTAAAAGTTAAGGACTATAACAATAGTGTTTATGTCAAGGAATAAAATGACAATAAGTTGTATAAGTTAGAGACTTTAATGAAAGTGAATGACTTTATTTATTATATTTTGAAAGTTAAGCACTAATATGAAAATATTTCACAAAATCATGGACCAAATTGACAGGTTGTCATTTTAAGTGACTAAATCTGTGGTTGAGATTAATTTTGTGCTTATTTTCAACACCTCCCTCAGAGAGTTGATAAAAAGTAAAAGACAAAACTGTACACTTAATTTGAGATGTATAGGAAGTTTATTGTAAAAATGTTTGGTATGTAAACATGTTTGGTGTGTTTTAAATATTTTTAGTATGAAAAACATAATTATAAAAAAAATCCCCTTTCCTAGAAATCTTTTATTCTCATCTCCTCCTACAGGATTGTTTTAGTGGAAAACTTAGTTATGAAATTATTCTTGGGAATGAATTTTATAATTGTTGTACTAAATTTAAAAATTTTACATTCACAACCTAAGATTCCTAGGAAGCAAAAAAGTATCCTCCTAGCAAATACCTCCTAAAAGTCATAGCTATCTAATTGATTGACATTTTAAGATTAGTGTAAAAAAAGCATTCCATTACTGGTGCATAAAATTAAAACTCTATAAACAAAATAACTTGAACAAAATGTGCACTAATACTTTTTTATATTATTCCTTGATTCTTATTATGACATTGCTAAAAGAGATTGGTTTTTTATCAAATCTAAAATCATATATGATAAATCAATAATCATATATCCCTTAAAGCAAGAGTAGATTATTAACGTTGACAGATTATGCTGTAACCAAGCATCTGCTATTCTTTCCAGTGTTAAGCTGAATGAGGACAGCTTGATGAATTTTTGCAACTCTGGCAAATGGGTTTTATGTTTTCTAGCCTCCTGTGAAGTGTGAACTATTTGAAACTGGATTGCATATTTTGCAGAGTCATGAATGGTCCAATTGTTTCCATCGCTCGGGAGCTTGGTTTTGAGGGAAACTCATTCATTGAGGGACTTGTGGTTAGTATATTTATTGCTGGTGCATTTATTGGGAGCATAAGCTCTGGTTCATTGGTAGATAGACTTGGTTGCCGGCTCACATTTCAGATTGATAGCATACCCTTAATCCTTGGGGCAATAATAAGGTAGTGTTTATAGTTGATGAAATTTATTGATAATATCCTTTCTTGTGGATCTTGAAATTGTCTTGCTTTCATGTAAAAATTATGAAAATGAATCCTCTTAACTGGCTAACTCCTCAAAGTCAGGTTTTGAGACAGTAAAAGCTTCTTATAATATGATTTTCAAAAGTAATTAATTCATGTGCATGCTTCTAAGATCGATAGTTTTTTCCCCATGAAATGCCCTACACTCCAGGAACTGACTGCTGTTTTGTTAAAAGGATTTCAATTTGACCTATTTACTCAATTGTGTTTTACTAGAAATCAAAAGTCATACTTAGTACATGTTTGGTGAAAGCCTGTTTTTGAGTTTTCAAAGCTTTCTCTGTAAGGTTTTTACTATGAGCTTTTTGACCTCAACCTAAGTTAATTTAAATATGAACTTACTACAATGTTGTATCACCTTCTGGTTTCCTAGCACTATATAAAGTTTTATGGAGATTGTTGTCAAATTCAAACTTTATCATGAACAAAAGTATGTAAACTTAAACAACATCGCTAAGTTTGTAGAATACTCAATAAAACTTCTTCCAAATAGGGACATCAGTATTTATAGTACAAGACTAGGGAGAACAGTCACAAGTCAAACAGATTACAACTAAGGTAAAGCTCAGCAATAACAAATTATGCTTAGCTGAGCAGCATCATTGTTGATTGCATAATGGTTGTTCTGCTGAGGAACATAGTGAGGATTGAACCGATGATAGCATTGAAAGGTGTCAAAACTGTATTGTATATTTTAGGAGGCTGTTATATGTTATCTATTAAAGATAAGATCTGTTGATTAGGTTGTTATATCGTATCTATTAAATATAAGATTAGATTCTAACTGAGTAGGTTGAGTGAAATAAGGATATAGAATATCCTATCAGATTTTGTAGGGATTATTTAGTAATTTTGTTACCTTTATCATGTACACCCGGATTATAAATAAGATCCTTGTGTGTATGCTAAATATACGCAATTTCTCTTCTACTTTTACTAGAGGCATCATGACCAAACCGATTGCAGACCAGGCATTGAACATTGCTATGGCCACCACAGCCGTGACTGTCCCTGTTGGAGCATTCTCATTCCTCCACAATCAC
Organism: Hylodesmum podocarpum; assembly: GCA_026586105.1. NCBI lineage: Eukaryota > Viridiplantae > Streptophyta > Magnoliopsida > Fabales > Fabaceae > Hylodesmum > Hylodesmum podocarpum. Next base: position 141,894 of record JALJEV010000561.1, read on the forward strand.
TTCTATAGCCATAACCTTTTGATCATTAATTGAGCATAATTATTAGATGAGGGTGTAGAATTGGTGTTGCACTTGAGGTGCAGGATCAACATAAGGCGATTTAGAGGACGGAAGAGCAGTTGTGGAGTGTGTCAGAATCAACAAAGAGAGTGAATAGAGTAAATCTTTCTGCCTAGTGATGCGATTTTCATGAGCCAAAAGTAAAGATTCAATGTTGTTAAAATAACTTGCTTAGTAGGATCCTGTATAGTTTAATATTGTTTATCTGGTTATGATGTGAAAGCTTAGGTTGCATTAAGGTGGCACTAGGTCTTAGCCTTTTCAGACCTAATTTGTTTTGTAAAAGGAAGAATACATGGACATGTATAAAAGAAATGAAAAGCAGATCAGTTTGTGCAGAACACACTGTCTTTTTCCTGTTTATAAATTCAAGTAATGTCATCAAATTCAAACCTTTCTGGTTTGCTGGTTAATTAAGGTTACCAAAGCCTCATATTCACTTGGTAGATCGTCAAGAATAGCATTGAGCTGTTCTTGAGTAGAAACATGTTCATCAATAATCAAACGCTGAAACAGATTTTATTTGACTAAGGAAGTGAGCAATAGATGTATAACCCTTTTTGGGTGTTACAAAGCTTGTATCAGGGCTGATGAGCTTGCACCTTTGTCTTAGACTGAAAGTGATGATGAACTTTCTCCCTTAACTGCCAGGAGTAGCAAAATCCAATAACCTTGGGTAAAATTGAAGATGACAGTGAGAATTGGAGCCAAGCAAGGAGAAGTTGGTCTTGGAACTATAGACCTATACTGTTAGGAACCCACAATTGAAAGGAGATAGAGAGGAGAGAATTTTATTGAATAGGATAAAAGAACAAAGAAAATAGGAAAGAAAGCTCCCCTCACAAAGAGCTAAAGCTCAATTTACAAAATGATTAAGTCTACCCTTTCCCTTCTGCCCTTCTCATCTTATTTATATCTAATAAACTCTTCTGACTAAGTAACTAATATTCCAACTATCTTAACTAACTCCCTTATCCTTATAACAAGATCCTTCTGCAGTTCCTCAATTGCTACCTTACTGAATTTGGATTTTCAAAACAATGGGCAATTTCTGCATCTCCTCCTTTAATTTCCACCATGATACCAAAATTCTTCTTTGCCTCAACAACTTTATTTGAACCTTGGTCATTTACATCCAGCTCCTCTATGATGGGTTCCATGTTCTCTTTAATTCCGTGTACCTTTTTCTTGATCTTGATTTTCAGACGGTTGTGCCCCGTCTTTTCCACTTCCCTTCTAACTTCAAGAATTATTTCTGGACCTTTCTGTGGTTCATTTTTCAGCTCTGAAATGCTGACCTTGCAAGAATGATAGTGCAATCCACAAGAATTGGTTGATCTTTCCCCGAAGTTTCCTCCAAACCTTCTTATCAAAGCACCTGAGAATTCTTTCCAAGAGGGGTTCTTAGATTTTAGACGCTAGTTTTGAAACCAATGTACTACATTTCCCTCTATGCTAATGAATGCTAGCCTTAACTTCTCAGAGGGTTTAACTTGCTGCACCTCAAAGAATTTTTCAGTTTTGGCCAGCCAATTACTAATTTTGAGAAGTGTGTAGAGTAGGTGTTTCTAATTGTAAAGCTTAGAATATTTTTGAATAGAATTAGTCCCAAGGTGGTGATTGTTAGGAATGGTACTAATTCTGTTACAATGTATTAGTTTTTTGTTTAAGTGTATTTTTCTGTTAAAGCCTATGTTTATGAAGGCTTTGTTTAGGTTCTATTGTTTGTAGTTAGGACTAATTGTATTGCCCAGGTATGTTTATAAAATACCTGGGTCATTGCCTCCTTGGCAAGTTTTTTTATTTCCTCTCTCTCCACCTTTCATCTCTTTCTTGCTCTTTCTCTGATTCTTTCTATCTAGCTGTTTCACCATCAAGAATCAACTCTTTTGGTTATTGGAGAATTCTGGGTTAGGGTTAACACAAAGGATTTCTCCTTTCACAAAGAGCTAAAGCTCAATTTACAAAATGATTAAGTCTCCCCTTTCCATTCTGCCCTTCTCACCCTATTTATATCTAATAATCTCTTCTCACTAAGTAACTAATATTCCAACTGTCTTAACTAACTCCCTTATCCTTATATCCTAACATATACGTAGGATTTTCAACTCCTGCAAGTCAATCTTCTTCAGAGAGGAATCCACTAGGGTTTTGAGCTGCAGTGAAATCACGGGGATGGCAATGCACGAAAAGAACTGTCATAACTTGTTGGAGTCAAACAAGATAGTTATCATTGGTCAACTTTTCAGTGATCTGAAAGGAAAAAAGGCGATAAAGCATTAGAGAAACCAGTTGTAGAAGATTGATTCAGTGGTGCTAAAAAGGAGAAGAGTGGACTGGTGAAACAGAGAGGTAAGCAGCAGCAGAGACTGCGAGGCCAATAGGCATCATTTGAGGTTGGGACAATGAACAAGGGTGAGGACTAGTAACGATGCAAGTAGCTTCAAAGCTCTATGATACCATGTTTAGATCTAGGGTCTAGTGAATTTGGGAGAAAACTGATAAACTGAAATTCTTATTAATGAAGTTCTGACTCTCCAAAGAGAGAGACCAATATTTATAGTACAAGAGTGGTGAAACAGTTACAAACTGATTACAAATGAAAGGTACAGCTTAGCAGTATCAAACTCTGGTACATGCCTAATTAACTGATACATCAACAAGCTACTTGTACTGAAAGACAAAACATAAGCTATGTGTACACTATCACATTTTATCTTTTCCCAGCAGTTCTGTTTTTTTTTTTTTTTTCTTCCACCTTCCTTATATCCTGCATTGTAGAGAAAAATGCAAACAGAAATCTTATTTTTTTCTTTTAGTGAAGATAAAATCTGTGACTGTTTAGCCATTCGCGTCTATGGTCAATTATTGCTCAGTGTCAAACATGTTAATCACAGTTAAACTTTCATGAGGTAACCTAAATGTCTAAACTTATTTCTTTTGTGTTGAAAAGCATCTAGTGTATAAAAATTTTCTACTCGTACCTTAGCATTACTATCTTTGATTATAGCCCTTTGTTCTAAAACTGGATTTTATTATGTACAAGTGATTTATGATAACATGATTGACTTTTCCAATTGTTTGATCTTCGATACACATTGCCCATGGATTGCAAACACTTTGATTTGAGATTATTGTTTATTTGCTAAAAATCATTTTGTTAACATACCAGCTGTAATTTGTGACAGTGCACAAGCCCACTCCTTGAATGAGATAATTGGGGGAAGGTTTCTTGTTGGTCTTGGTATAGGTGTGAATACCGTTCTTGTTCCAATATATATATCTGAGGTACATGTTGATATCGACTTTAGCTTTGCACATAATCATTTTCTCATCCTCCAACTGTACTTGGTTGATCTAACAGATCTGTAGAGTCTATGCTCTACACCGTGAACCAAATCCATGTAATGTTTAAAACACAAGTTATGTTTATTTATTCGGTATAAAGGAAATAAAACAGGACAAGTTCTATTTAGTTATTTCTATTATAATTATACTTCATAGTCCCTCTTCCATGTAGAAACTATATTCATATTTCTTATGAAAATGATTTGTACTTACTAATATTTTCATTTTTTTATACGTGTGGAGGAGAGACATATTTAAACAGCAATAACATACCCTTCTCACTGATGTCTCCTTGCTATCATGTTGTGTAGGTAGCTCCAACAAAATATAGGGGTGCCCTAGGTTCTTTGTGTCAAATTGGAACTTGCCTTGGCATTATTACTTCACTATTTCTTGGAATACCTTCTGAGAATGATCCACATTGGTGAGTTTCTTTGTATTTCTTTACCTTGTAGATTCAATGATTTGGTATTTAAATCACAAATTTTAACTTGGAATGTATGGTTCTACTTGGAATGTAAAATATGTTGAATGTTAAATAAGAATGTGTTGAAGATAATTATTCCATAATTAGTGCAGATTCTGCTTTCTACTTGTTAGGACAGATTTGGTGGTGATTTGATTTGTATCACCTTAATTACTTATTTCCTTAATTAGGTCGTACTTAGTCTATAAATTCAGATTGGATTCATTCTTTGAATAAGATACACAAATAACATAAATTTGTTCTTCAATATGGTATCAGAGCTCCCGATCATGGGAGACTTTGCTTCCGTATCTTTTCTGGGCAGCCTTCATTGCTGCAACGGCATCTTTTCCGGGCAGCCTTCATTGTTGCAACGACATCTTTTTCGGGCAGCCTTCATTGCTGCAACGACTTTGTTTGCAGATAGCCTTTATTGCTGCAACTGCATTTTCTCCTAGCAGCCTTCATTGCTGCAACCGTATTTTCTCGATGCCTAGCCACTACTTCCGTCGGCCGGAAAATTTTCTCACAACGTTTTCGACCGGGACCACCACCATTATAAGCGGAATTCACCGATCTGCGAAGCCGAGTCAGCTTCATCTTCATCGGACAACCCAATCGTCTTCTTGATCTTGCAAACTGGGAATGATAGATATACATTCACCAGCTTGAGGGGGAGTGTTGAAGATAATTATTCCATAATTAGTGCAAATTCTGCTTTCTACTTATTAGGACAGATTTGGTGATAATTTGGGATAGATTTGGTGGTAATTTGATTTGTATGTTGTACTTAGTCTATAAATTCAGATTGGATTCATTCTTATTCTGAATAAGATACAGAAATAACATAAATATGTTCTTCAATAGAATGGTAAGGTTATTTAGGTATGCCTAGCTTGTAAATTGCAATTGTCCATTGATGTGAAAAACTTATAACTTTTGTTCGTTGAGGGGCATTTGGTGGAAAGGAAAACTTTAGTTTCCCAGGTTGGGATTTTGGTTCATAGTAGGGTATTGTTGTTTCTGATGTTTGGTTTATTATTTAGAAAATAGCATTCACATAAAACATTATTTCTTGAGAATGTTTTTAACCCATGTTTCCCACAAAATTATTCCAATATGGAGGCAGGAATCTTAATTTTTCAAGTTAAAAAAGAAAAATTAGTGCTCTAACTTAAGATTTGTAAAAGTCTGAAATTTTTATTATTCAACTACTACTCACATTGAGCTTAATACATACATATATGATACAAGTAAAGGAGAGAGAAGATGAGTGACAATACAAAGAGTGTAGCATAAGAAAGAGGGGAAGAAAAGCAAAATCTCCTAACAAATATAATTTTGAGTACATGAACTGTGAACTAATAACATGAACAGTAACTACTATTCTAATACTCTAAAAATATCATGTTACTTTTATTAGGTCATTTAATGTAGTAAATAATTAAATTTATGAGGAAAGTTCTATTAAAATTAAAACATAAAAATATTTGATTCCTGAGAATATTCATGATTACCCAAACAGATTTTACTCCTTTCCAGGAATCACAATCCCTGGGAGTCATGATTCCTGCATGAAAAAATTTTCCTTCTACCAAACACCCTAGGAGGTTTAAGAATTTGTATTAGGACTTTGTTTGAGTGAAAATTCGTTTATGACTAATTTAAGCAGGAATATTCTGTGTGATAATCTTTCTATTGTCTTGTTTTATTTCATGAAAATGCATATTGTTTTCGTAATACATTCATATATATATATTTGCATTTTGCAGTATTATATATTTTTTCTTTTCAAGAACAACTTGTCATATTTTTATTGCGTCACATGTGTGTCTTCTCTACCCCTTTTAATTTTTCATTGATTTGTGTTAAAATGAAAAGGCCAAGAATGTAGTTTATATCCCTATTTTCTGTTTTTGCGAATTGGACTTCAAGGATGTAGAGCCAGAGCCACAAGCTCGCTGCTCACAGCCTTGTTTTGTAGCATTGGAAAAAGCTGCGGTGAAAATATTGTTTGGTAACGATGGCCTTTGGACTCATCTTGATTTGAATACTGTATTTTGAACTTAATGTAACAGGAACGTGCTTTTTAAAGTTTCACTGAAATCAAGCCCACACTTACTATTAATTCACATTGATTCTTCCATCAATTATATGTTTATAGTCTTTAAAAACAGAAAATTGTTTTCCAAATAATGTCTATTTGGCACCAACAGTAACATATTTCAGGTGGAGGACAATGCTATATATTGCTAGCATTCCAGGTGTTCTTGTTGCATTTGGTATGCAATTTGCTGTTGATAGTCCACGCTGGCTTTGCAAGGTAGGAGCTTGTATTTTCTTAATTGATAATTATAAACTTTTCCACTGGCAAGATAACTTTATTGTTTCTTCTCAGGCTGGGAGAATAAATGATGCTAAAGTAGTAGTGCGTGAGATTTGGGGAGAATCTGAAGTTGATTGTGCAATTGAGGAATTTCAGTCAGTCAGCAAGGATGATGGTAGTGATTTGGACAGCAGATGGTCAGACATCTTGGAGGAGCCACATTCTAGAGGTTGTGTCAAGGTGGTTTTGGTTGTTACTATATTAGACAATATGCAGTGTTCTGCACTTGAATTATTCCTTCCTTATTCTAGTTCCCTAATAGATTGATTACCATGTCAGAATCAATATAAGCACATTATAAAATGCGCTGTGGATTTGCTTGTATGATTGCAGTTGCCTTTGTTGGAGGTACTCTTTTTGTACTTCAGCAGTTTGCAGGCATTAATGGAGTTCTTTATTTTTCATCATTGACCTTTCAAGAAGTTGGTGTTGAAAGCAGTGCCTTAGCAAGCTTGTTTGTTGGGCTTACTAACTTTGCAGGTTTGGACTCTGCACTACTTTTCAGTTTAATCTCTATAAATTTCTTCTAGGATTCTGATTCTAATTTCTCTGATCTGTTGTTTTTCTTCAGGTGCACTTTATGCTTTATACTTGATCGATATGGAAGGTAGACGAAAACTTCTAATAGGAAGCTACTTAGGAATGGTGAGCATGTACAAGATGTTCACAACTTCATGCTTGGTAATTTCATGTTAACAAAAGAAATCTGTCATCCACATGCAAGGATGCGTAGATACAAGCATATATGTGCTTGAGTCACACTTATGGATATTACTAATGTATATGTAGGGAAGGGATGGAAATAAAGGATTAAGACTTGTAAGTATTTCCAATCTGTATGGGAAAAAAAAAGGCCCTGTAGCCCAATGATATAATAAAGGTTTAAAATTGTGAGAGAAGTGAGGGGTCAAGCTGTAGGGGAACAATTCAGTTGTGAGGACAGGTGGCAATGAGGGAATGGGGGAAGGTGATGCTGGTAATTATTTTGAGAATGACAGAGTTGGCTATGAGAGAGGGTTAGAGCAGGGTGTTAGAAATGTGGGTTATGAGTCTAACTTAACCCTACAAAACCGGCTTTTAAGGTGAGAATTACTCCTCATTTATATACATGCAACAGCCCTATTCTGTAGGTGATGTGGGATTTCCAACGTACCCCCTCACGATAAGCGTAGAGACTAAACAAACGGGTGGTCATTAACCCAACAATCAAACCCCGACAACGGGGCAAACAATCCCTGACAGCTGGGCACAAGAAATCCCCGAAAACGGGGCAAACAATCCCCGGATAGGCTCTGATACCATGTTAGAAATGTGGGATATGGACCTAATTCAACCCTACAAAATCGGCTTTTAAGGTGAAGATTTTTCCTCAATTGTATATATGCAATAGGCCCTATCCCTAGGCGATGTGAGATTTCCAACACAGGGGATAAGGAACATTTGAGACATAGATTGGGCAGACCTGTTGGTCTAAGGGAGGGACATTTCTATCTTCTGTTTCATCTATTATTTTTGCTTCATTGTTCGACTTTTCCTTATTTTCATTTTCATAGATGAATTGGGATACAAGTCCTGAATCGGAAGATCCAGTTTCTGAATCATGAATTGAATTGTATCGTGAATCATAAGATTCATGATCATTAAGAAAACATAATATATGTGACTAACAAAGACATTAAGTGATTAGTAAGTAAAAAACATAACTCTAGGAATATTGGATGCATGAGTCTTGTTATAACAATAGTATTAAAATTTATAATAAATATTCTGGCATTAAAATCAAGGTTATCAAATCGTGACTTTTTATTCGATTTTCTGAATTGTTTCTTTCTTAAAATCCTTTTCATTTAACAAATTTAAGTTTTTATGACTTTTCATTTTTTCATGAGAATTGGTGAAATAAAGTCATTTAACATTTATCATAGGATATGCATTGTAGAATTTCTAAAATGAGAGAAAAGAGAGAAAAACTGTGTAGAAAGTATTTTAGTGAGAGAAAGTTAAAAGTCTCATTTCATTCTCATGAAAAAAAGTAAGTTACAAGGTAGGGTAAATATAAATATAAGCTATCTAAATGGGCTTAAAGCTCAACAACAATAGAATCAACCTTGGAAGTATTTTAACACTCACCTTCAAGCTAGAGTGTAAGTATACTACATATATCATCAATCCTAAGACCTCTTAAAGACTTAGTAAATACATTTAACAATTGGTCATTTGAGTTGACAAAGCTAGTGACAATGTCACCTGATAGAATCTTCTCTCTGATGAAATGACAATCTACTTCGATGTGTTTGGTCCTTTCATGGAAGATTGGGTTGGAAGCAATGTGCAAGACAGCCTAGTTATTACAAATGAGTGTCATATGTGAAATATCTCCAATTTTGAGCTCTTTAAGAAGTTGTTTGTGCCCAATAAGCTCATATTTTTCTCCTACACTAGATCTTGCTACAATAGTTTGCTTTTTACTCTTCCAAGAAATCAAATTACTACCAACAAGCATACAATACCCAAAAGTAGATATGCTATCAGAGGGAGAACCTGCAAATCTGCATCTGAATATCCCACAATTTTGGTATGACCTTTGTCTTCATACGAGAGACCTTTTCCTAGAGCCTCTTTAATTTATTTTAAAAATGCGAACAACAGCATCCCAATGTTTTGCACAAGGATTGTCTACTGACTTGGTAGTCAATAGCCTTGTTTCCTCTAAGATTTCCATGCCATACTTCCTCCGAGGGATCACTATGCCATTTTTAAACTGTGCCACCTTTAACCCTAGGAAGTAATGAAGTTTACCAAGATCCTTAGTTTGGAAATGATGAAAAAGGTGTTGCTTTATCTCTGTGATTCCTTGGATAATTGCTATTTGTAATGACAGTATCATCAACATACACAATCAAGTAAATACTCCCTGCATCTAAATGGCAATAAAACACTGAGTGGTCAACTTCACTTCAATGCATACCAAACTGTTGGACAACGATGCTTAATCTTCCAAACCATACCCTAGGAGATTGTTTAAGATCATAAAAAGATTCATTAAGACAACAAACAAACCTTGAAGACTCCTCCTAAGCAACGAACCTAGGAGGTTGCTCCATGTAAATTTCTTTAGAAAGTTCACCATAAAGAAAAGGATTTTTGATATCATGCTGATAGAGGGACTAGCGACGGATAGTTGCTATAGAAAAGAATAGCTGAACTGAAGTCATTTTAGCCACAGGAGAGAAAGTATCTCCATAGTCAAAGCCATATATTTATGTATAGCCTTTGGCAACCAAATAAGCTTTTAGATGATTAACTTTACCATTAGGGCCAACCTTAACATTAAAGATCCAGCGACAGCTAACAACAGTATTGTCAGGGGGTATCAGAGTGAGATGCCCAAGTATTACTACTCCGAAGAGCACACATCTCACCAAGTAAAGCTTGTCTCCATCCAAGATAAGAGAGAGCACCACCTACAGTTTTTGGAATAGAGACAAAAGACAGAAGAGACATAAGTGTAATGCATAAGGGATAAATGATGATAATTAACATTAACATAATGAGGGGAAGGATTTTTACTAGAATGAATACCTTTCCGAAGAGCAATGGGAAAATCTAGGTTAGGAGGCAGTGCCATAGGGGCAGGAACAATTGAAGGAGAATGTAGGACAATCTGAGTACCCGCCAGTGTTCGATGATGATAAACCCACAAAGGCCGAGGAGGAGCTCACCAAGTAGAGCTTGTCTCCATCCAAGATAAGAGAGAGCACCACCTACAGTTTCTGGAATAGAGACAAAAGACAGAGAAGAGACATAAGCATAATGCATAAGGGATAAATGATGATAATTAACATTAACATAATGAGGGGAAGGATTTTTACTAGAATGAATACCTTTCCGAAGAGCAATGGGAAAATCTAGGTTAGGAGGCAGTGCCATAGGGGCAGGAACAATTGAAGGAGAATGTAGGACAATCTGAGTACCGGCCAGTGTTCGATGTTTATAAACCCACAAAGGCTGAGGAGGAGGGGGACTAAGGGACTGGGTAGGAGGAGATTCAAGAGAAACAAGAAACATCTCTGGAGGAGAGAAATCGAGAAAGGCAAGAGGTATAAGAGTAGATGTATGTGTAGGTGAAGGGACATCAATGGTGGAAAGTGAGGAACCAAAGAAAGGAACAAACTCAAAGAAGGTAACAACAGCTGAGATCAATAGCGGCAAAGAGATGGTGAATTACTCTTGTAACCTCTTTGAGACTGAGTACAGCTAAGAAAGACACACTTATGAACAAACCAGGTAGATCCAAAGACACGTGGGGTTAATGGGTGGAATATTTGGCGAGGGAATAAAATAGTGAGGGATTTGGTTATCAAGCACATAAGATGGCATCTAATTGATAAGGTAACATGCAGTAACAATAGTATAACCCTAGAAACGATGAGGGACATTCCTATGAAGTAAAAGTGTCCGAGTGGTTTCAATGAGGTGTCTATTCTTACGTTTAACAACCCCATTTTGTTGAAGGGTGTAAACACAATGTTTGATGGAAAATGCCATGAGAAGCTATAAAACTTTGAAATTCATAGCATAAATATTCGCGGGCGTTATCATCACTACATAAAGTGTGAATAGGGACACCAAATTGATTTTTTATCTAATGAACAAAAGACTTGAAGATGGCAAACAATTCAGATCGATTTTCATAAAAAATTAAATGTTACAAAATATGTGAACCCTAAGGTAGACACAATATAACTTAAGCCCTGAACATCTAAGTGAACTAAAGCAAAAGGGCACGCAACCTGACGATTAACACGACTAGGAAAAGAACTACAAATATGTTTACCAAACTGATATGATTCACAAGACAAACTATATAACTTAGACAGACTCGACACCAATTGCTGAAGCTTGGCAAGACTAGGATGACCTAATTGAGCATGGATAAGGAGGGATTAGTGCACCACTGAACCAGCAACAACAGATGTTTTAAGCCGATAAAGACCTTGTGATTAACACATTTGGTGTCAATGGTCTAACCCGAACTCGATCCTATAAGATAACAACAGACTCTTTAGTGAAAGAAACTATATGTTGGGTAATGTAATTAGGAGATAATTATTCCATAATTAGTGCAGATTTTGTTTTCTACTTATTAGGACAGATTTGGTGGTGATTTGATTTGTATAGCCTTAATTACTTGTTTCCTTAATTAGATTGTAATTAGTTTATAAATTCAGATTGTAATCATTCTTTGAACAACATAGAGATAAAGAAATAATACATATTTGTTCTTCCAATTTGGTATCAGAGCTCCCGATCTTGGGAGACTCTGTTTCTGCATTTTTTCCGGGCAGCCTTCATTGCTGCAACTGCATTTTTCCGGACAGCCTTCATTGCTGCAACTGTATTTTTTTCGGGCAGCCTTCATTGCTGCAACTATATTTTTTCGGTGCCTAGCCACTGCCTCCATTGTCCGCCGCCATCTACTGACCGCCGCCGTCCGCCGCTGCCCGAAAATTTTCTGGCAACGTTTTCGATCGGGACCACCACCATTATAAGCGGAATTCGCCAATATGTAAAGCCCAGTCAGTTTCGTCTACATATAGGATGTGATTGCCAGGTGTACAGGATCAACCAAGAAATCAGCAGGTGCATGAGATACCTCCATATCAACAAAGTAGACCACACAAAATCCAAGTTAGGGATGGTGGGGACACCCAAAATCTGATCACAGACTGATGAATATTCGGTATCAGCCGGTAATCCATTCAACGCTAGCAACATGAAAAAAGTGAAAAGTGAAAAGTCTCATCTCATTCTTAAATATAGTTTCAAGAACTTGGTACTGCTCATCTGTAAACCATGTTTTAGTCAGAGAAAGTGAAAAGTCTCATCTCATTCTCACGAAAAAAGTAAGTTACAAGGTAGGGTAATTATAAATATAAGATATCTAAATGGGCTTAAAGCCCAACAGTAAAAGCAACCCAGTAACTATTCTAACAAAAAAAAAAAAAAGCAGGTAAACTCTGTTATTCAATATCTGACTCTAAAGAAGAGAATCCATGCTTTTATTGTACAAGATAAGGAAAGCTTCCAACGGAAGCTAGCTCAGGCTAAATAACTATATTGATCTAAAACAAAAACTAACTAAACAACTAAAGTTAGAAACTGACTAAAGTCTTAGACTAATGACAGTCAAGACATCACTCTATGAAATACAGAACATATATTTACATATACACTATCACGTATCCCCAGGTAGCCAAATTGCATCAAATTATAAGATTTGTGTATGTATCATAAGACGCAAAGTCATTTGAGATTCATCTTAGGATATATATCTGTAGGTAGTCAAATCGTATCAAAATGTTAAGATTCAAATCATGAATTGTAAGATTCTGATAACTATGATGTTGAGTAGCATAACTAAAGGCTAATGTGGCTATAGGAGAGAGAAGAGGGCCTGGATAGAGTGGGTGAGTGAGGGGGCTGTCTCATTAGTTAGGTAGATAAAATGTGATGGAGAAAGGAGACAGAGCTATTTCTTTTGTTTTGCTGTTATTTCACATTTATTTAGTGTATCTTCCCCTCCATTCTGTTCTGGTTTTTCCTGCTCATCTGTAACAAATGAAAAAATTGTTATTGTTGTTATAAATAAAGCAGGTTTGGTTATACTTACAAGTTCCTATAATGGGCACAGAGGCACACACTGAATTTATTTAGATCTTGCTTCCAACAGTGCAGCATTTTCTCACTAGAATATTAAGGAGGACTTTCATTTCTTTATCTTTGTAGGCAATTTCAATGTTTCTTGTGGCTTCCGCTATCATCTTTCCATTGGACGAGCAACTTACCAACAACTTATCAATACTAGGAACCATCATGTAAGCATTTACTTGCCGCTGCTAAGAATCTAGTGCCATATGCATTCTGCAATATCAATCTAGTTTTTTTATCCCCAATTGAAACTTGGGCGACAATCACTTGATGCTTGTTCAGATTAATATGCTTCTCTCTCTATTCTCTCTTCAAATACCTATTTTTCTTATTCATTGATTACCAGAGAGTAAAATGAGGGTATATGTAGGCAAAATTTGTTAGAAAGATTCTCTAACCAATCAGATTGGAAATAATTTAAATAAAATTGAAGATAGGAAGAATCAAGGGTCAAATCAGATCAGAATCGTATCTGACTTTATTCTATCCGAAATCTAAGCTTCTAGAAAGCTATTCAAAGTTGAAAGAAAATCTAAACAATTTTATTTGTCAGTAAAAGTTCATTAGTTGAAAAAAGTGGGGTTTTAAATTTGAGAGAATAGACTATGCACTGACAATGGAAAATGATTTTACACTGTCATCCAATCACAACTACTGTGTATGGTAAGTTGATTTTTATAACAGTTACCTTAAAAGTGATAAATAGTAACATTTGATTGGTTGACTATGTAAAACTTTTTACGCTAAAATTGTATAGCCTTTAACACTTTTAATTTAACTAGACTTGATTAAATAGCTGTATATGGTTTATGGTTTAAGTAATTAACTTACATCTAATTGGTTCTGCATGATACTTTGTTGTACCGTGCAGCATAGTTATATGACTTTCGGTCACACATGGCATCTATTATTGTTGAATTTGGAAACTTAGTTATTATCCCAGATAGAAGCACAGAAAAGCCAACCCTGAAAATGCCGTAGTGGATGGCTGCCTGCTGCTGTACAGAAGACTATAAGATATAAGTTAATTTATATTCTGTGCACAAATGCTCAAAAATAAAAATAATTTATATTATGTATCAGAAGGAAAAAAAAACAACCCATATCAGAACACAAGACCAGCCCACATATAGCCAGTAGGCCCAACAACATAATCAAAGTCTAGAATTTTGTTTTTGTTGAACTATTTTGTGTGTAGCAATAGCCGCCACCAATTGTATTTTTTCATTCCTGAATTCTTGTAACCTAGATTCCATCTTATCGTTTTGCTAACTGAAATGTTTAGGCTATATATATTTCTCTGTATGCAACTTGTAATTAATCAATGAGAAAAAGTCTTTTCCATTATTGTCTCTTGTTAAAACTTTTAGCCTTTCTTTTCTATATCTATTTTTATTTTTTATCATGCACGTAAATGCTTAAAAAAAAACAAGACAATGAGAAGAGCAATTATTATCAGAACACCAAAAAAAATTGAACGGTGACTGTGTGAAGGGCATGAATCATAAGTCAAAACAGAGCTGATGAGCTGAGCTGTGTAAATGGAGACTAGGATGAGCATGGGAAAGATCAGAGGAGGAAGCTGGCAAGTTGAGAGTGTGCCAGAAAATGCTGGCTCGTCCGGAAACAATGCCTGGGAGCAATTCAGGGGGCTGCTCCCGTGCTTTCATCAGATGAAATGTTTCATAACCTATAGGGATTTGTAATGAAAAAGGGAAAAAGAATCACAAAAACACCAAAACAAAAGGACATGATATTGGCCATATGATTTCAAGCACAACTTAAAATTGAACCTATGGCAGTTGCCCAACACAGTTGTAGCATCGCAACAGCATGCAATTGACACTCTTTGGTAGTGCACAATATCTTGCTGTTTTTTCTAAATCAATAATGATGAGCGATAATATTTTATCAATATATTTAGCATAATTCCTTTTATGTTTATTGACATGAAAATAGATTATAATATGAAGATGTTCCGAGATAGTTTCCTGCACTTTTTTTTTTAATTATTTATTTTTCCCTTTATACAATTTCACAGGTATATATTCTGCTTTGCAATTGGAGCTGGTCCTGTTACCGGTATAATTATTCCAGAGCTTAGCAGCACCAGAACACGAGGGAAGATTATGGGATTCAGTTTTTCTACCCATTGGGTTGGTATTGGAACCTCATGTTGAAAGCTCTTTCATGTCACATAAGTTGATACTTACGATGAAGCTTTTCTGGCCACTAATTTTAATGTGTCCTATATATCCAGGTTTGCAACTTTGTGGTGGGATTGTTCTTCCTTGAGTTGGTGGAGAAATTCGGAATTGCACCTGTATATGCCAGCTTTGGAGCAGTTTCCCTGTTAGCCGCAGTGTTTTCCTATTTCTTCATTGTAGAAACTAAAGGGCGCTCTCTGGAAGAAATTGAACGAGCCCTAAACCTGAAAGCTTGAACCAATGATGAATCTTATGATGTACCCACCATGTGTAGAATATTAAGAAGAGACTGATTTTGTTCTCATATTTTATCTTAAAGGGAATAATAAAATCCCAATTCTAAAATAACAAAATATAGGGATTGATATATTCCCAAATTATTCTCCTTGATTGTAGAAAATATGATTCTGTCATAATCTGCACTTAACAGCCAAATCTTAACTTTCCTAATTTACCAACACTCCTCTAAATTGATGCAAACATATTAACAGAGCCCAACTTGTTGACTTGTATTTCAAATGGCCCATCTGGATAGCCCATACGTCAATTGTGTCGTTGGTGCAAATTACATGCATATATTCGTTTAGTTTTTTCTGTTAAATGTTTGTCAATCGCAACATATTTCATTTTTTATTATGTGAGTAAAGTTGATGGTTGCTTTGTCAGTGCCATGTATAACTTTATCGAAAATCCCGATGAACTTTTGAATTGATTTTTAAAACTTTTTTCGGTCATAGAATTTTATAAATTCCGAGTCATTGATCTAACTTCAACCACAACATTACTTTTATCAACACTTTGCATCTTACTCATTTATGTAATCAATTATCTCCATAGAAATGTGCAATACTTAGATATAGTCCTATATTCGTAACAAATTCGATCTAGTTAGCATCAGACTGCACCTTGACTCCTTTATTGAGAGTGTGAAATAAACCTCCACGTAGGAGTGAAAATGACACGATACATATTTCTTCTATACTACTAACTATTAGAAAAACTTTTATCTAAGATTTTATGATAGTAGGAGAAAAAAGTTGGAATCATCGTTTGATCACTTAGTTGTTTTTGATCAAGCAGGGTGGGTACCTAATTACTCACTTTAGCGGAAAACTAAAGGGTGTCATTTTGAATTACTTAACTCATAGTAAAGAAATTATTTTCTTGTTAGAGATTTGCAACCTTGACAACGAAGAATGTTAATATGATTACAAATCACATCAAGAAAGGGGTTGAATTGATATCTTTAAAATTTTTACAAGTTTTAGAGTTTAAACAGATAGTTTATATGAGTATTAAGGCCACAATCTTTTCGAAGTTGTATTTCTCAAACTTGAAGTGCACAATTAATAAAAAATTAACTCAAAACAGCTAGTTAATGACAACTAAAACAATGTAAATAAATAACAAGTAAGAAAGAGAGCAAGAGAAATTAGGGGAGTGCATACAAGTTTATAGTCGTTCACCATTCAACAAAAGTTGCATCCATCTTTCCAAATACCTAACTAGGTACTGGAACTAACATTATAGAAGCAATAGTTTTACAAACAAATTCTAATGATTCCTTTCAAACCTAGAAAGAAAAGAAGACTTCTAAACCCTATAAAATTTTCAAATGAGTGAATGACCTAGATTACAAATACTTAATAAGCCCTTTAACTTTCTAGACTAGGAACACCTATCTTAGTTTTGTTTGAATAAACTAATCTATTTTACTATATGATTAACAAGTAATCAATAAAAAAATAAAGAAAGATTCAAAGATAGTACCTGATGCATGGTATGTTTTAGAAAAAAATAATCTACTATCTTTATAAGTAAAGATTCTTTAAAACAAGAATGGTTTCTCTTAATGATCAATACATGTGTATTTTTTTTTAGAAATCTTTGAATTTGAATCAATGCATAGTTTCTCTTAATGATCTATGCATGATCATTTAATGTTCAAACTTGTTAAAAAGTGAATGAAGTATTTCCTTTATATATGAAAACATAAAACAATTTTAACTAACAATAATCGATTCTCTTACTCTGTAATTGATTATTTTGTTCATTGTAATTAATTATGTTGTTTATGTAATCGGTTAAAGTGTTCCTCAATCTTTCGGGTTCATGTTCAATGAGCAATGTAATTGATTGAAGTAATTGATTATCCTAAGGAGTTCAATTCTTTTTTTGCTTATGGTAATTGATTATACACCTTTGTTAATCGATTACTCCAAAATGTCCATTTCTCATATTTTTTATGTAACTTCTAGTAATTGATTACTAACTATTGTAGTAGATTAAAATAACTAAGAATGCTTTTGTTTTTACTTTTGAAGACTCATGAGTGGTATGCATGAAGTCTAACTTATACGCAAAAATAAATTCTGATGTTTCTTATGCATAATCTTTCTATGTTATGTTAGGTGTTGTTTACCCAAATCATTCAATTTAAAACACATCATGAGACACCTTGAAAATATAAAACTTGAAAAATAATACAAAAGTCTTCGTAAAACAAAGACAAACTTTTTAGAGGGAATGATCTTCAAGCTTGACCTGTTTCTTCAATCTAACAAGCAGCATTATCTTCTTCCTAAGGAATTTGTGATACGTAGTTGGTGGGCCTTTGAAGGGCCACAACAAGCTTAACAAGAAACATGCCAAGTGAGTGGAATCCTTGGAACAATTTCCTTATGTGATTAAACGCAACCACGACAAGGCTTTGTAGTTTATGCTCTTTCTAGGAGATACTCTCTACTCTCTATGCTTGAAACAAAAATGTTTGGTTTTAATCATATAAAGGAATTGTATATCCAAGGTCATAACTCCTCAAATGCCTTTCAAATATGTGAAAAATATGTTCACAAATGATTCTTTACGCATGACAAATATTTATTCAAGGATAAAAGGTTGTGTTTTATTAAGAGCTCTTTGAGAAAACTTTTAATTAGAAAAGCTCATGAGGTTAGTTTGATGGGACATTTTGGGGTTGAGAAGACTTTGGATGTTTTACATTACCATTAATTTTGTCCTAAAATAAAGCATGTTGGACTTAAAGCTTGAAGATGCTTGGGTGTCTCTCTTGTTGTTTTGATTTTGATGCAATGTGATTTTGGTTTTCTTAGATGATTTGTAATTAGGTGTTTCCTATGTATTGATTGTTTAGTTTAGGCTTGCTTGTGTTTGTTCTTGGTTGGAATGCCTTAGAAAGCGAAGTTGATCTTGTGTGATTTCTCATGATTCAAATGTTTGGATTTTCCTCTAAATATGTTTACAAAAGGTTTTAAATACCAACTGAGGTAATAGATTACCAACAACAGGTAATCAACTACCAAAAATGGGTAAGAGTGGGAACCATCATTTGGCTATGGAGTAATCGATTAACCCCTCGGGTTAATCGATTACCTTGAGTAAATTCACCCAGATTGGCTTTGTTTCTCTGGTTCAATCGATTACCAGTTTGGGGTAGTCGATTACCACTATCAGAAATTCATTAAATTGCCTAAATTGGGTTTTTAAATGAAACTATAAATACCCCTGATAAGTGCTAAATTATACATGTTTTCCAAGGTGTTTTCAGTCCATTTCCATCTATTTTCAGTATGTTTAGTCATAGTTTAGACAAGAAAACAGTAAAAAGATCATATTTGTCTAATGTCAATCTTTGATTTAGTGTTTTGTTAGTTTTATAGAATTTTCGTGTATTTTTAAGTCATTTCATCCATTTTCTTGTTAATTGTAGATTAATTGAAGAGAAGATAGAAGCTTGGAAGGAAAGCCCACGGACATAAGACGAATAAATCCCATTGAAGCAAGAAAGTTCGTCCAATTCGTGCAAAGTCCCTCAAGGCTTGCATCAAATGAAGTGCAAGTGGTAATCATCTGTATCATCTGTGAAAGGCACCCGTGAATATCGTCTGTTGCGTCAACAGACGAAACAAGCATCAAGCCTCGGACGCAGCTGCATCAGACGAAACCGAGTTTCATCAGACGAAACCGAGCTACAGTAGACGAAAGAGCCGCATCAGACGAAAGACTTGACAGACGCAAGAACTCTTGTTCCGTCTGATGGGTTGTTCCGTCTATACTTGATTCATTTGAGTTGGTCGTCTATGCTTATTTCACCTGAAGAGCTATTCCGTCTGTGCATGCTTCTTATGGAGTTGCTTCGTCCATACCAGTATTTTCCAAGTCACTTCGTCTGTGCTTACTTCGTCTGAGAGTGTTCTGCCTATTTCATATGAGATGAAGCAAAGACAGACGAAGCCAAGACAGACGAAGCAAAGACAGACGATATGAAGATTTCATCAGACGAAAGCAATAATTTGCAGTTACAGTTGCTACGCTGTCAGAATCAAGCAAGTCTATGCATTCAAATTGTCACAATGCACCTGGACGTAATTCCAGTAAATGGGGGAACACTTCCTCACCTATAAAAGGAAGTATTGGGCGCGAAAAGAGGGGGATTTTATTTTTTGATTCGAATTGGGAGATCCACAACTAACATTACTCTGTTTTTCCTTCTTTTGCGAGTTTCTCTCGTTTTTCTCTTCTCCACTTTCATTCTCCTTTTTCCTCCATCAAATCTCGAGATTCCTTAGTTTGTGAGCTTGCGAGAGCAAGAATCAAGCGATTATGGAGTTTCTCTTGCGTTTGAATTCTGTTTTTCTTCGTTCTTTTCTCGTTTCCATGTTTAGCTAAATCTGTAAGTTAGGGATGGGGATTTTGATTCCAGAACTCTTGTAACGAATTCCTTATGTTAATTCAAGTGTAATTTCACCGAATTGATTGATCTCTTCCTTGCTTAATGCTTATTTTTGAGATTTAATTCATGAAATTCAAATAGAGATAGAGATATTAATGTTTGACTGAATTGAACTATTTCCTGAGAATTTGTATCTCGTATCAACTATGAGATCGAGAGATGAATAGTTGAAGAAGGAGAGGAAATGTATCAATATAGTAGTGCATGAGTCTAGAGATAGAACTTGCATATTATGAGATGTTGTAACGAATTCATCTGTTCGCTTCTTGAATGAATCTCTGTTTTCGCCTAAGAGATTAGGGATGATAGTAGGCATTCAAAGGGGCTAAGACCTAGAAATAGGATTAGTCTACGGTATCACGAATTCTAGTCTCCAATTGAGTGAGATTTGCTGGATTAACATAGGAAGTAGTTACTTGAGGAAGGAATCGATTGAACCAATTCCCTAACTGTCTTCATCATTTCTGAAACTTAAACATTTACTGCTCTTCATCATTCATTTTACAGCATTGATTCTCTTTTACCTAATTACTTAGTTTACACACATGATTCACTCAATCGTTAGTCCTAATAGCAAGCATATTAAGCATTTGGTAATTCACAATCAGTCTCTGTGGTTCGACATCCTTTTCTCACTATTTCTAAACTTTTGACGATCGGTACACTTGCCGAAAGATTGACACATACATACTTTTAAATAGTCAACAAGTTTATGGCGCCGTTGCCGGGGACTATTAATGAATATCGATAGTCTTAACGAGCTTGCTACTTAGGACAATTTTTTTACCTTCTTTGATTATTGTTAATGATTATACTTGTATCTTCTGTATCATACTTTTTCTGTTTTGTTTCATACTTGATCTGTTTTGTTTCATACTTGATTTCTTTCTTTTCTCTGAATTTGTTTCCTTTGTTTTCATAGATTTGTTTTCTTTATTTTCTTAGTTTTAATTGCTTTTCTTTTGATTTCTTTGATTTCTTCGTTTCATTGATCTCTTTGTTTTGTTGCTACTTTTGTTTTGCTTTTCTATAGTACTCGTATTCATAATTAGTTTGTTCATAATTGTTTCGTCTGTAGTATAGTGTTTCGTCTGTTCATTTTGTATCGTCTGTTCATTGTGTTTTGTTTTGTTTTATATAGTTGGTTGTTTTGTCTTGTTTTCATTAATTTCTTTCATTCTTTGAATTTGTTTTCAGTTTCCCCTGTCTCTTTTGATTTGTGGTTTATGCGAAGAGCTAAGGAAACTGATCTCTTGTTTGAACCAGAAATTGAGAGATTTTGCAGGAGAAATCGAAAAGCAAATAAAGAAAATAGAGAGCCTGTTCCAGAGACTATACTAGAAAATATGGATAACAACGCAAGGCGCATGACATTGGAGGAGTTGTACACTCCTAATGCTATGGGTTGCGGATCCAGCATTGCACCACCTATTATTGCAGCCAACAACTTTGAGATAAAACCTGCTCTTACACAACTGATAAGGCAAGAGCAATTTGGAGGATTAGAGGAGGAAGACCCAAACCAACATGTACATAACTTCCTTCAGATTTGTGGTACAATAAAAATGAATGGAGTGCCAGACGATGCAATTAGGCTAAGACTGTTTGAGTTCTCATTGAAAGGAGAAGCAAAAATGTGGCTACAGAGTTTTCCTTACGGTTATTTTACCACTTGGGATGACTTAGTAAACACATTTCTGGCTCAATACTTTCCACCAGAGAAATACAACTATTTCAGAGCAGAGATTTCTTGCTTCAAACAAAAAGATGGAGAGTCTATCAGTGAGGCATGGAGGAGATTTAAGTCCTTATTAAGAAGATGTCCTCACCATGGATTTTCTGATTTGCAACAAGTCCATATCTTCTATAATGGACTACGGACGCATACAAGACTTCTAGTGGATGCGTCTGCTGGAGGTTCATTAAGAAAGAAGGATGCGCAAGAAGCAAGAATGATCATTGAGACCATGGCGTCAAACCGCTATGATGCTCCCAGTGATTTCTATGGTGAAAGAAGAGGTATGATCGAGCTTGGAGCGAATGATGCTTTGTTAGCTCAAAACAAGCTGATGAATCAAAAGATGGACCAAATAATGAAGCAACTTCAAGTGGTCCAGCTGAATGCAATTCAGGCACCTCCTATCGTCTGTGAGTATTGTGGTGGAGGACATCAAGTAGAGTTTTGTGAAAGTTTAGGAGCCACTGCTGAGGAACATGCTTAAGTGAACTATATGGGAAATCCTCAAGGTAACTCTTATGCTAATACAAACAACTTCAACCCCTACAAT
Source organism: Hylodesmum podocarpum (assembly GCA_026586105.1). Taxonomy (NCBI): domain Eukaryota; kingdom Viridiplantae; phylum Streptophyta; class Magnoliopsida; order Fabales; family Fabaceae; genus Hylodesmum; species Hylodesmum podocarpum. Next base: position 164,113 of record JALJEV010000561.1, read on the forward strand.
AGAAACCATCCAAATCTGTCATATAGGAACAATAATTATCTACAACCCACTTCTGCCTCTTATGACCAGAATCATAAACAATCCTTCAATCCGAGACCACCTTTCAATCCAAACATGCCATACAACCAAAACTGCAACCAGCATCAAAACCATTCATCTTCATCTAACCAGTATTATAACCATAATGCACCACAAAATTCACCTTTCAATACAAATCAATCTAAATTCCAACCTAACCAGCCTAAAAACGCTCCACCAAGCTCTAGCATGAATCCTGCTCCTAGAGAAAGTTCCCCAAACTTAGAGAACATGTTCATGTCCTTTATGCAAAGGACTGAATCAATGTTTTCAAATCAAGAAGCTTCTATCTTTTGGAAATCTTTTAGAAAACAATTACAATTCTTGAAAATACACGTTTTTGAATCATTCTAACACTTTAATATTCTCTCTATCTTTTCTCTAAGAAATTCACAAAGAACTTCAAGGTTCTTCAAAGAACTTGTTTTCAAAAGACAATCTTGATTGAATGTTCTGATTGGTTGGCATCCTTAGTACTCATATGTGATCAGAATCTACACACACAAGTATTTTCTAACTGATCTTTTGTTTCCATTTTGGAATTGGGTTGATTACTCTAGGAGAGAGGTCTCTCTAGATAGAGTAAGGTTCTTTGAGAAATGTTTTCTCAAAGGTTTGATCTTGGAGGTGCCAAGGTCAAGGAGAACAGTTCTTTGGGTTAAAGAATTGGTTGATTGAGTGTTTTCATTTCATTTTTGTGTTGCTTGTTACAGAATGAATTGAAAGAACGCAAAAGGGATCATTATAGTGGAAAACTGATCGCAACAGCTGTTGGGTTGGGACTGGATGTAGGTAGTGGGCCAAACCAGTATAAATCACTGTGCAATCTTCTTCTCCCTTATACTCTTTATCTTTTGCCTTACGTTGATCTTTAACATTGATTAATCTCTGTTTTACGTTCGGTAATTGACTCGGTAATCAACTAAAACTGGAACAGTTAGATACTGCTATTGATTATGCATGCCTATTGATTACTAATGTGTTTCTTGATCTTTCTTTTGTGCTATCTGCTGTGCATCTTTGATCTATCTTGTTTTTCTGTCTTAAGATTAGATAGTTAATCAAGAATAGTAGAAACGCACGAAAATTGGGTTATCTTGGAACTAGAATCTATTCACCCCCCTCCAGATTCACCCGTAGGGACCATCAATTGGTACCAAAGCTTTATCTAGTAGGTTGTTCTAGATTTTTATCCATAGTTCCTTAGAATGGCCGGTAATCAATTACCATTCGCTGAAGGTGCCTCTATTAACAGAACTCCATTGTTTTGTGGTGACAATTATCCTTTCTGGAAATTTAGGATGAAAATCTTTATGTAGTTTGTGCATAGAAGCATTTGGCAAGCGGTTGTGACTGATTTCAAGGTCCCCACATTCATAGAGAATGGGAGTGAGGTTGAAAAATCATCTGAGAGGTGGGAACAAGATGAGATTAGGAGAGCTGAAAACGATGTAAAAGCTTTAAATATTATACATTCTGCTTTGAATTCCAATGAACTTTTCAGAATTTCAGCCTACAACACAGCTAAAGAAGCTTGGGAATTAATAAAGCTCACACACGAAGGAATTGCTGAAGTACGAAGGGCAAGGAAGAACACCTTGATCCAAGAGTACGAAACTTATCGAATGACGCATGGAGAGTCCGTGATGGAAATGCAGAAACACTTTACACACATTGTGAACCATCTCAAGGGACTAGGTAAGGTCTTCATCGAAGAAGAGGTAAATGTCAAAGTGCTGAAATCCCTTAGTAGGAAGTGGCAACCGACAATGATATAGGCCTCCTTAGAGAAGATTCCAAAGAGCCCTTGATGTTGCCCTATCTAGCTTCTTCAAAAGCAACTCCAACCAAAGGTCAAAGGAAGCTTCGGTCAAGCTTCAATGGTGGGGAAGACCGAGAAAGAAAAACGGTGAGGGGGTGAGGAAATGGAAGAGGATGGCGCCATGGCAAGCCAATAAGCCTAGGAGGAACCGCCACAATGGAGGATGGAATCCATTGATAAGATTCAAGAAACCTTGCTAAGCAAGACAAGAGAAAACCTCTCTCAAGAAAAGCTCAAAGCTTATTCATTCATCAATTTGTCAAAAGTGTTTTACAAGTTTAAGAGTGGAGCCTATATAGCCCACGGTTTTAGCTTGGGTAGCAAGCTAACCATACCTAACCCAAACTTAACTAATCCTAACCGAATCCTAACCAACTAGCTTAAGGTAACAACCTAATTAATGAGGAGCTAGGTTAGTTACATGTCACTTTCCAAGTGACATGTCATCAATCCTTGATCTAGTCCCTTGATTAGGATGACTTGATCAAGGGTTGAGGCTTCTCCTTAAGTGGAGACATGGATCACCACCTAAGTAGAAGTCTACTTAACCTTTCACATGAGTTCACTTTAGAATTTCACTTAAACTCAACTTGACTTGAAATTTACTTGAAATTCTAAGGTGAATCTTAATGCACACCATTTTATTATTTGTACCCTTAAGCCATGTACTAACACAAGTGAAAGAAAAATTGTAAGTATGCCCTCAAACAATGTGGGCCGTTGATAATCCATTTTATATACATTTTCTTTACTTTGTTTTCGGTTCAATTAGCTGTCATATGTGTCATATTTTGGTAGTTTATCGTAGATATTGTGTTGAAGGTATATTTTAGTAGTAGTAGTAAATAATAGTTAAAATTCCATAAGTTCTTATGATTCTATATTGATTCTTGTGCAGTCGCTTTTAGAACTACGAGGAATAAAGAAGGTTCATTGAAGAGAAGATAGAAGCTTTGAATGAAAGCTATGGACATAAGATGAAGATGCCATCAAGAAGAACAAGGATGTAAGCTCAAATCAAGATCAAAGTAAGCCAAATGGTGCATCTTCACCTGTCAAAGCGTGCCAAGGCGCGCCAGGGTGGCGCGCTCATGCATTCCTTGCGGCCAAAACGTGCCAAGGCGCGCCACCTCATGCATTCTTTGCGGCCAAAACGTGCCAAGGCGCGCCAGGGTGGCGCGCTCATGCATTCCTTGCGGCCAAAACGTGCCAAGGCGCGCCAGGGTGGCGCGCTCATGCCCTCCTCTTCACTCAAAACGCGCCAGGGCGCGTTTCTCTTAAGTGGGTGGCGCATTTTTACTGCTATATATGGCTGTTTGGGCGCGAATCGAAGGAAACTTTTCATAATTTTGTTTTCTAGCTTCTTGTGGAAGTTTGAGTTGTGTGATTGCACAATTCTCTCTTCTCTTGTTTCGTTCTTCTCTGTTCTCTATTCTTCTCATGCTTTACTTCTTCATTTTCAATTTTCATGTATTCAATTTCTCCTCACAACTGTAGCTACTGCAACACTTGAATTCAGTTCTTGATCTCAATTCTTCTTCAATTCTGCAATAGATCTCTGGTTCAATTTACATTTACGCTCTATAATTCTGTTCTTGATCGTTTAGGTTTTCACACTTTATGCTACTGTGCTTGATTCTTTTTCTGCACTTCTCTTCTGTTTAATGCATTGTTTCAATTTGCTTAATTCACTGTTTTAGTTTACATTTCTCCATTCTATTCTCAATTCCTAATTCTCCTCAAGATTTACGCTACTGTTCATTTTCTGCATTTATCATTCATTGCTTCAATTTACACTTCGCTGCTCTATGTTTAAATTCCAATTCTATCTTTAGTTCTTCATTCAATTTTGTATTTTCTATTCCGTTTAAGTTTTGCTGCATTAATTCATGAAAATCCCCCTCCTAATAGTGAGCAATTCCGAATTGAATGTATGTATGTCTTCTAAGAGATGACCTAGGTTGATTCCTCTATATTACAAGTTTAATTGGGGATAAATCTAGCTTTTGATAGTCATTCGACAGTGGTTATCAAAATGGCGCCGTTGCTGGGGAACATACGTCATTCAGTTTAGAATTATCACTTCTCATGTATATAAATCTTGTGTGAATATTACAATTGTATAGACTAATCATAAATTCATATAGTAGTTGTTGTTTCTAGTGTAGGTATTGACTGTTTTGTTGAGTTTCTGCATAGATTCTAACTCTTTTCTAGATATTCTTGCTGTTAGTTGTTCTAAGTTTGTGTAGTATATGACCAGATCTAACATAGATAATTCACTAAAATTCGATCTTGAAATTGAAAGAACAATTCATAGGCTGAGAAATCGAAATAGGAATAGAAACCACACTTCTCACTGTGATTCTAACCTTGATTCTGTTGCTGAAAATATGGCAAATCCAATTGAAAGAACTCTAAAGGAATTGGCTACACCTGATATCAATTATCATCGTTTGTGTATCCAATTTCCCATACCAGAAGGTGTTGTTAACTATGAATTAAAATCTGGACTGATTCATTTGTTGCCTAAGTTTCTAGGACTTGCAGGTGAAGATCCACATAAACATCTTAAGGAATTTCATGTGGTTTGTTCTACTATGAGACCTCATGATGTTCCTGAAGAAACTGTTAAAATGAAGGCATTTCCATTCTCACTAGACGGCGCTGCAAAGGATTGGTTGTATCTTCAACCAACACCTATTACTACATGGAATGACATGGAAAGAAGGTTTTTAGAGAAGTTCTTCTTTTCGCCTCTAGACTGCAGACTATCCGGAAAGATATAAGTGGGATAAGACAACTGCAGGGAGAGACCTTATATGAGTATTGGGAGAGATTCAACAAGCTATGCTCTACATGTCCAAACCATCAAATAACTGAACAACTCCTCATTCAATACTTCTATGAAGGACTCATGCCTATGGAGAGAAATATGATAGATGCAGCAAGTGGTGGAGCTTTGATGGACAAGACAATTTCGCCGCAAGATATTTGATTGCAAACATGGCAGAGAATTCCCAGCAGTTTAGTTCCAGAAATTCCACCTCTTTCAAACATGTGAATGAAGCTTCCATAGCTGTTGCTGATACACATAGATTGGAAAACAAGTTAACAGAGTTAACTTCACTGGTGAGACAGTTAGCTTTGGGTCAACAACAAAGGCAACCCAATGTGAATGCAGTAAGCCAGATTAGGCAACCGTGTGGCATTTGTGGTGGAAATTTGAACATTTCACCGATGCTTGTCCGCAACTACAAGAAACCGAACAACAACAACAACTGGTCCAGCAGGCTGTGGATGTAGCTAGGATATATTCTGGACAACAGTATAGACCTCCAGCACAACAGTATAATCCATACTCCAATACTTATAACCCTGGCTGGAAGGATCATCCTAATATGAGATATGGTCCAGGGCCTAGCCAACAGCAAGCACCACCACAATAACCAAGGTTTCAGCCTCCTAACAAGTATCAACCTCCTCCCATGAGACAACAACAAATGGTCCAACCTGCTCAACCACAACCTGTGAATAGTACTGGACCATCCTTGGAAGATTTGATGAAAGATGGCAACTTCCAATCTGCAGTTTCAAAAAATGTAAGTGCTTCAATTGTAGATTTGAAAACTCAAATTGGACAGTTGGCCATCGTGAACCACTTGCAGCAACAAGGTTCGCAACATTCCTTCCCAAATCGTAGCTAATCCAATGGGGAATGTGAGTGCCATCACTTTGAGAAATGGTAAGGAATTACGATCAAAGGTTCAGATCTTGAAAAATCACAGCAGGATGAGGTAAAACAACTTCCTCTTCCTTTTCCTTCTGTAAATATACAGCCAAAGAAATTAGAATTAGAAAAAGAATTATTAGAAACATTCAGGAAAGTAGAAGTTAATATTCCTTTGTTAGATGCTATTAAGAAAATTCCCAAGTATGCCAAATTTTTAAAAGAATTGTGCACTCACAAAAGGAGATTTAAAGGAAATGAAAAGGTAAATTTGGGAAGAAATGTTTCTGCACTTATACAAAGCACACATGTTTCTCCACTCCCTCCGTCTAACCTTCCACAAAAGTGCCAAGATCCTAGAACTTTTACAGTGCCTTGCACAATTGGGGATCGTACTTTTGTGGATGCCATGATAGACTTAGGAGCTTCCATTAATGTGATGCCTACTTGATCTACAGTCATTGCAGATTGGTGAGTTAAAGCCTAACTCGGAGTCATTATTCAGCTTGCCAATAAGAGTGTTGTCCATCCACGTGGAGTTCTAGAGGATGTGTTAGTTCGAGTTAATGAATTAATTTTTCCTGCAGATTTTTACATTCTTGATATGCAGGATAGATCACCTTCACCTACATTAATCCTAGGGCGACCATTCTTGATGACAGCACGGACTAAGATTGATGTTCATTTCGGCACATTGTCTATGGAGTTTGGAGATGACATTGTGAAGTTCAACATACTAGAAAGCATGAAACTACCTGCTGAAGAGCATTCTGTTTTCTCTTTAGATTTAATTGATGATTTTGTAGATAGTTGTACAGATTTTAATTCTGAATTCGATTTTGATTTTACTAATTTTTCTGGAGTCAATTCTGATTTGGCTTGCTGCTGTGGTAATGGTGAAGATAGTGTTTGTACTATATGTGCAGAGATTAATACTGCCATTGCAGTTGCAAGTTCTAACTTGCATGTTGCAGACCTCAGTCTACAGATTCTTGCATCCACTGATATTGCAGCAAGCAAGCCATTACTACCTTCCGTTGAGCAGCCACCGAGCTTGTAGTTGAAACCACTGCCTCATCACTTGAAGTATGCCTACTTAGATGATGCTCATAAGCTTCCAGTTATCATTTCCAGTACCCTGCAAGGTGAGTAAGAGGAGAAGCTGCTGAAAATTTTGAAGGTGCACAAGAAAGCCATTGGATGGACGTTGGCCGATCTCCCTGGAATTAATCCAGCCATTTGCATGCACCGAATATTGCTAGAGGATGAGTCTAAGCCTGTGAGACAGCCACAAAGGAGACTTAACCCTACCATTTTGGAGGTAGTGAAGAAAGAAGTCATGAAATTGCTTGCAGCTGGCATCATCTACCCTATTTCAGACAGCACATGGGTTTCACCTGTGCAAGTGGTCCCAAAAAAATCTGGCATAACCGTGGTGCAGAACAAGGATAACGAGCTGGTGCCAACTAGAATCACCAACAGTTGGAGAGTCTTCATTGACTATAGGAGACTAAATCAAGCCACCCGAAAGGACCACTTCCCTCTCCCATTCATTGATCAAGTTTTAGAGAGGTTAGCAGGTAAATCACATTATTGTTTTCTGGATGGATATTCAGGCTATATGCAGATTCACATTGCCCCAGAAGACCAACATAAGACCACATTCACCTGCCCATTTGGGACTTATGCCTACACCAGGATGCCATTTGGCTTGTGCAACGCACCTGGTACATTTCAAAGATGCATGGTGAGTATTTTCTCTGATCTATTAGAGAATTGCATGGAGGTGTTTATGGATGATTTCACTGTATATGGTTCATCTTTTGACACATGTTTGGATAGCCTCTCTAGAGTTTTGAATAGATGTATTGAGACTAACTTGGTGCTGAATTTTGAAAAATGCCATTTCATGGTTAGTGAGGGTATAGTCCTAGGACATCTAGTTTCTAGTAGAGGTATTGAAGTTGATAAAGCAAAGATAGATATCATTACCTCTTTGCCTTACCCCGCTTCTGTGCGGGAAGTGCGTTCTTTTCTTGGAGATGCAGGCTTCTACAGGAGATTTATTCAAGATTTCAAGAAGATTGCCCGCCATTGTCCAAGCTCATCCAAAAGGATGCAGATTTCTCCTTCGACCAAACATGCATGAAGGCTTTTGATGAGCTAAAGATGCGGCTTACCACAACACCTATTGTGCAGCCACCTGATTGGGAGCTTCCCTTTGAGCTAATGTGTGATGCTTCTAACTTTGCAATTGGGGCGTTTTAGCTCAAAGAATTGGACGACACTCTCATGTTACCGCATATGCTTCTCGTATTAATCGGATGCTTTGCCCAAGCAAACTACGCCACTACCGAAAAGAGCTTTTGGCAATTGTTTTTGCTTTAGATAAATTTCGTGCTTACTTGCTTGGCTCTAAAATCATTGTTTTCTCTCGACCATGCACGAAATTCTGTTGAAGAAGGTCGATGCTAAGCCAAGGTTAATCAGATGGATGCTTCTTCGGGAGTTTGACATAGAAATAAGGGACAAAAGTGGTGCAGAAAACCTAGTTGCTGATCACTTGAGTAGGATTGAGGGTAACCTTGATCTTTTACCTATTAAAGATGATTTTCTTGATGAACATCTTATGCTGTTATACTCTTGTGATATAGTACCTTGGTTTGCTGATATTGTTAATCACTTGGTTACATCTGTTATACCTCCTAATGCATCTAGATCACAAATTGAAAAATTAAAAAGTGATGCAAAATATTATGTCGGGATGACCCTTATTTGTGGAGGTTTTGCGGCGATAGCATTATCCGCAGTGTATTCCAAGTCATGAGATCCAATCGTCCTCCGGTTTGTCATGCTTCACCAGTGGGAGGACACTATGGACCTCAACGGACAGCCAGGAAAGTGTTGGACAGTGGGTTTTATTGGCCTACTATTTTCAGGGATGCATATAAGCTCTTCAGCACCTGTGAGCAGTGTCAGAGAGCTGGGATGGCCATCACTCGAAGGCATGAGATGCCCCAACAACCTATTATTTTCTATGAAGTATTTGATGTTTGGGGTATTGACTTCATGGGCCCTTTCCCTGTCTCCTCTGGTTATTCATATATTTTGTTAGCTGTTGATTATGTATCAAAGTGGGTTGAGGCTAAGGCCACCAGGACTAATGATTCTAAAGTTGTTGTGGATTTTGTTAGATCCAATATTTTTTGCAGTTTGGAGTGCCTAAGGCCATTATCAAATGACAAAGGGAGCCATTTTTGCAATTTCAAGATGCGGTCGCTACATAAGTATGGGGTTGTGCATAGAGTTTCCACACCCTATCATCCCCAAACTAATGGTCAAGCTGAAGTGTTCAACAGAGATATCAAGCTCATGTTACAAAAGATGGTCCACCCTAACAGAAAAGATTGGAGCAAGCAACTTGAAGATGCTCTTTGGGCCCATAGAACAGCTTATAAAACACCAACTGGCATGTCTCCTTACAGGATGGTCTTTGGTAAAGGCTGTCATTTACCTGTGGAGATTGAGCATCGGTCGTACTGGGCTGTGAAGAAATGCAATTTGGAAATTGACCAGGCTGGTGCACATAGAAAGCTTTAATTATAAGAATTTGAGGAGCTCCGTTTGGAGGCTTATGAGAACTCCAAGATCTACAAGGAAAAAGTTAAGAAGTATCACGATAGTATGATTTTGAGGAAGGAGTTCAAAGTGGGCCAAAAAGTGTTGTTATTCAATTCTCGGTTAAAACTCATAGCCTGTAAGCTTCGTTCTCGATGGGATGGCCCTTTTGTTATTACTAATGTCTTTTCCCATGGTGCAGTTGAAATAAGAGATGAAGCTACTGGTAAGGTTTGGAAGGTAAACGATCATCAACTCAAGGAATTTCATGAAAGTCCGAAAGCGAAAGAAGCTGAGGCAGAGTTGTCCTTGGCTGAACCTAGCTGGCCGGACGTGCAGATATTTGGCCCTTGAGGGAGTTTTCTATTCCCTTTTCTGTCTTGAATTGCAGTTGACTTCATTGATGCACTCTATGTTACATTGAGGACAATGCAAATTTCAAGTGTGGGGGGGGATTTTGTGAATATTTTGCTGTTATGTTTTCTGTTCTGTTTTCTTTAATTTTTTGTTCTGTTTTTGTTCTGTTTGAGTGTTGAAAGGAAAATAATAGTAAATGTGAAACATACCTTTTCTTTGAAGTTACAGGTGTATAAACTGTGGAAGTTACAAACATTTTTAGTTGATAGATTTTTCAATCTTCTTATAACCTATGTGTGCATCTTTGAATTGCAATTGACTTGAAGCTAAAGTTTGGATAATTAGTGATAGAAAAATAAACCTTGTGAGAGTTTGAGCCTTATATGGAGGAACTATTCTTTCCTTCAAATTTCTTTCTTGTGTGACTACACTCATCTTGTTAGTTGCTCTAGATTTTTCCTTGACTCTTGTTGATATTTCTTGATCACATGCATTATTGAAATGGTCTAGGCAAATTTCTTCTTAAGCCACTAGCCAAATGAGCCTACCTTACATATCTGTCCCTTGTCATCCCCTTTTGAGCCTTTATTTCCCTTTCTTCAATTTTAAGCTCATTACAAGCCGAAAAATGGAAAACAATGATGTCCCCTAACTTTAGGGATTAAAGAAGCTTTGGAATTGTTTTGGGAATAAGTTTTAAATAAGTGTGGGGGTATAACCCTTTAGGACAATTCTGATATGTGAGTTGATGAATGGATTGGCATTGGTTATGCAAAAGAAAACAACTACACAGAAAAATGTATATGTATATATAGAAAAAGATACAAAGAATAAAATACCAAAAGCTGCAAAGAAGGAAATCTAGAAAAAGAAAAAAAAGAAGAAGAGAAAGCAAAAGAAAGAAGAAAAGAAAGCACCAAAAGTTATAAGAAAGCAAGAAAGAAAAGAGAAAAAGAGAAACAGAAGGAAATGAAAATCCAGGATGGAAATAAGTGGGAAACCAAAAAGAGGTAAGTGCTAGGAGGGTAATCTTCATGCTTATTAGATTTATTCCCCATTCGCTTCTTTTTCTCTTGGTTATTAGCCTAAATAATCCTTCTTTTATCCCACCTGCACCTTGGCCACATTACAAGCTTAATAAAGTCCTTTTGATCTCTAATTGCATGTGTTTCAAGTTATTGAAATTAAAGGCTTGTAAAAATCTGGTAGTGCTAACTTGTATGATGTATTTGAGTGCAAATACAATCCTAAACACTTGAGAGTTAAGAGGAAACGCTTACTTGTGAGGTTCTATCACTTTGAATTCATTCTTTAAATCAACTTGTCAAATTGTTTGTTCTGGATGCACCTTAGACTTATGAATCGTTGTAGATCTTGATGCTCTGAATTTTGTCCCTTTCTCTTTATATGCATCTGTAGCTCAACTGGAATTGGTTCAGTTCACATAGCATCAATTCTTCTTTTAGTAAGTTTTGCCCCGGAGTGCAAAAGAATAAGTGTGGGGGTATTTGATAATCCATTTTATATACATTTTTTTTACTTTGTTTTCGGTTCAATTAGCTGTCATATGTGTCATATTTTGGTAGTTTATCGTAGATATTGTGTTGAAGGTATATTTTAGTAGTAGTAGTAAATAATAGTTAAAATTCCATAAGTTCTTATGATTCTATATTGATTCTTGTGCAGTCGCTTTTAGAACTACGAGGAATGAAGAAGGTTCATTGAAGAGAAGATAGAAGCTTTGAATGAAAGCTATGGACATAAGATGAAGATGCCATCAAGAAGAACAAGGATGTAAGCTCAAATCAAGATCAAAGTAAGCCAAATGGTGCATCTTCACCTGTCAAAGCGTGCCAAGGCGCGCCAGGGTGGCGCGCTCATGCATTCCTTGCGGCCAAAACGTGCCAAGGCGCGCCAGGGTGGCGCGCTCATGCATTCTTTGCGGCCAAAACGTGCCAAGGCACGCCAGGGTGGCGCGCTCATGCATTCCTTGCGGCCAAAACGTGCCAAGGCGCGCCAGGGTGGCGCGCTCATGCCCTCCTCTTCACTCAAAACGCGCCAGGGCGCGTTTCTCTTAAGTGGGTGGCGCATTTTTACTGCTATATATGGCTGTTTGGGCGCGAATCGAAGGAAACTTTTCATAATTTTGTTTTCTAGCTTCTTGTGGAAGTTTGAGTTGTGTGATTGCACAATTCTCTCTTCTCTCGTTTCGTTCTTCTCTGTTCTCTATTCTTCTCATGCTTTACTTCTTCATTTTCAATGTTCATGTATTCAATTTCTCCTCACAACTGTAGCTACTGCAACACTTGAATTCAGTTCTTTGATCTCAATTCTTCTTCAATTCTGCAATAGATCTCTAGTTCAATTTACATTTACGCTCTATAATTCTGTTCTTGATCGTTTAGGTTTTCACACTTTATGCTACTGTGCTTGATTCTTTTTCTGCACTTCTCTTCTGCTTAATGCATTGTTTCAATTTGCTTAATTCACTGTTTTAGTTTACATTTCTCCATTCTATTCTCAATTCCTAATTCTCCTCAAGATTTACGCTACTGTTCATTTTCTGCATTTATCATTCATTGCTTCAATTTACACTTCGCTGCTCTATGTTTAAATTCCAATTCTATCTTTAGTTCTTCATTCAATTTTGTATTTTCTATTCCGTTTAAGTTTTGCTGCATTAATTCATGAAAATCCCCCTCCTAATAGTGAGCAATTCCGAATCGAATGTATGTATGTCTTCTGAGAGATTACCTAAGTTGATTCCTCTATATTACAAGTTTAATTGGGGATAAATCTAGCTTTTGATAGTCATTCGACAGTGGTTATCAGCCGTGAGCTTGCCAAGCTCTTACATGGCATTACAAAGATTCAAAGGTATTTACAAGTATATTACAAAAATCCTTAGTATTTCTAAGGCCTTGAAGCTTGTAGCATTCCTTGACCTTCTCCAACTCTTCTTCAAGCTTCTTGAGCATACTCCTAGTGAGTCTTCTTGGAGGAGGTTCTTCTTGTGGGGATAGTCCTCTATCAAACCCTCCTTCTTGGCTTGAACTTGCCCTCAAGTGATTAGGTTCGTCAAGACCTACATCATACAAAGTTAGATCACATATATTGAAAGAATTACTAACTCCATAATCAATAGGTAAGTCAAGTTTAAAAGCATTTGGGCCAAGTTTCTCAATTATTTTGAATGGACTGTCTCCCTTGGGCATCAATTTAGAGCTCCTAAGATTTGGAAATCTTTCTTTCCTAAGGTGTAGCCACACTAAATCTCCTTCCTTGAATTCCACATGCTTTCGGTTCCTATTGTGAATTTTAGCCACTTGTTCATTTCTCTTCTCAATTTGCTCCTTGGTCTTAGCATGTAACTCCTTGATCTTCTCGGCCCTATCCCTTGCATTCTTGTTAGTAGTAAACTCAAAAGGCAAAGCAACAAGATCAAGAGGAGTAAGAGGATCAAAACCATATACCACTTGAAAAGGAGAAAGTTGAGTAGTAGAATTCCTTACACGGTTATAGGTAAATTCTATATGAGGAAGCCACTCTTCCCAAGCTTTAAGGTTATCCTTCACAAAACTTCTCAAGAGTTGGCCAAGTGTGCGGTTCACCACTTCCGTTTGGCCATCGGTTTGTGGGTGACATGTTGTGGAGAAGAGAAGCTTTGTGCCAAGCATGCCCCATAAGGTCCTCCAAAAATGACTTAGAAACTTAGAGTCTCTATCACTTACTATAGTTTGAGGAACACCATGGAGTCTTACTACCTCCTTAAAGAACAACCTAGCTATGTTAGAAGCATCATCAACCTTTTTACAAGGAATAAAGTGTGCCATTTTCGAAAATCTACATACTACTACAAAGATACAATCCAAACCTCTTTTAGACCTTGGTAAACCAAGGACAAAGTCCATAGACAAGTCCATCCAAGGAGCATTTGGGCTCGGCAAAGGTTGGTACAAACCATGGTTGGAGACTTTAGACTTGGCCCTATTGCAAGTGATACACATTTTCACAAATCGGTTTACTTGAGCCTTTATCTTAGGCCAATAGAAATGTTCTTGCAATATAGCCAAAGTTTTGTCCCTACCAAAATGGCCCATCACACCACCTTCATGTGATTCAACCACTAATAAATCTCTTAAGGAACCCTTGGGAATGCACAAACACTTCCCTTTGAAAAGATAATCATTTTGTTTATAGAAATCCTTGTGAGATCCATTAGTGCATGAATTCCATAGTTGGTCGAATTCATCATCAACACCATACAATGCTTTTATATGTTCAAAACCAAGGAACTTACTTTCAAGCATAGCAATTAGAACATATCTCCTACTAAGGGCATCGGCTACTACATTAGTAGATCCCTTCTTATACTTGATAACATAAGGAAATTGTTCAATAAACTCTATCCACTTAGCATGCCTTTTGTTCAACTTACCTTGCCCCTTGAGGTGCTTAAGAGCCTCATGGCCCGTATGTACCACAAACTCCTTAGGGAGCAAATAATGTTGCCACACATGGAAAGATCTTACCAAAGCATAAAGCTCCTTGTCATAGGTTGAGTAGTTGAGTTGACCTCCCTTGAGCTTCTCACTAAAGTATGCTATTGGGTGCCATTCTTGCATGAGGACCGCCCCTATACCTATGTTTGAGGCATCACATTCCAACTCAAAAGATAGAGAAAAGTTAGGCAATGCTAATATAGGTGCATGTGTAAGTTTTTCTTTTAACAAATTAAAAGCATCATCTTGTTTGGGTCCCCATATAAATGGAACTTCCTTCTTTACTAGTTCATTTAGAGGTGAAGCAATAGTACTAAAATCTTTTACAAACCTCCTATAGAAACTAGCAAGCCCATGGAAACTCCTTTCCTCCTTTACACAAGTGGGAACCGGCCAATCCATGATAGCCTTCACTTTACCTTCATCAACTTGGACACCTTGAGCACTCACCACATAGCCAAGGAAGATGATACTCTCGGTGGAGAAGGTACACTTGTCCTTATTGGCATATAGTCTCTCGGACCTAAGGACTTCTAAAACACATCTCAAGTGCATCAAATGTTCATGGAAAGATTTGCTATATATAAGTATGTTATCAAAATAAACCACAACAAATTTTCCAATAAAATTTCTCAAGACATGATTCATAAGCCTCATAAATGTGCTAGGAGCATTGGATAAACCAAATGGCATCACAAGCCACTCATAGAGTCCAAACTTAGTCTTAAAAGCGGTCTTCCACTCATCACCCTCTTTCATTCGAATTTGGTGATAGCCACTTTTAAGATCTACTTTAGAGAATATGGCGGAACCATGCAATTCATCTAGTAAATCATCTAAACGTGGGATGGGATGTCTATACCTTATAGTAATGTTGTTCACCGCCCTACAATCGGTGCACATGCGCCATGTGCCCTCCTTCTTAGGGACAAGGATCACCGGTGAAGCACAAGGTGACAAACTCTCTTTGACCCATCCTTTCTCCATGAGGTCTTGCACTTGTTTTTGTATCTCATGTGCCTCTTGGGGTGTGCTCCTATATGATGGCCGATTTGGTATGGAAGCTCCCGGCACAAAGTCTATTTGGTGTTCTATCCCGCGGATTGGTGGCAAGCCATGAGGGATCTCCTTGGGAAAAACATCTTGGAACTCATCTAGCAAGGCATCTAACTTAGCTTGTTCACCTACAAAATTAGAACTCAAACACAAAGGGTTTGGCAAGCAAAGGAACATACATTTTCTAGCCAAAAATTCTCTTTTAATCTCCCTTTTGTCAAGTAGAAAACTTCCCTTGTTACCTTTACTTAGAACCAACTCACTTGTCCTTTGGTTCTTGGCCTTGTGTCCTTGGGAACTTGGAGTGATGCTTGCTGGATTTTTCCCATATGCCTCGGCCGAAACAGCAAGCTTGCCTTGCTTGGAAGCTTTTGGTCCTTCCTTGGCATGCTTCTTACCCTTCTCGGCCACAATGGCTTTTTGCTCACTATCTCTCTTGATCTTCATCTTGATTTGGTCTTCACAAACTTCCCTAGGAGACAAAGGCTTTAGCACAACCTTTCTACCACTATGAGAAAATATATAAGTGTTAGCAACACCATCATGAATAACATTTCTATCAAATTGCCATGGTCTCCCTAGAAGTAAATGAGTAGCTTCCATAGGCACTACATCACATAAAACATCATCACAATATTTACCTATGGAAAACGAAATCAAGCATTGTTTATCAACTACTAACTCACCATGCTCACTCAACCATTGTAGTTTATAAGCTTTAGGGTGGGGAGAAGTTCTTAGGCCTAGTTTGCTTACCAACCGAGAGCTAACAACATTAGTACAAGAACCACCATCAATGATAAGGGAACAAGTTTTACCTTCAACAAGACACCTTGTATGAAAAATGTTCTCTCTTTAGGATTCATCCATACCTTGGCAAAAGTTGTTGAGCAATCTCCTTACCATAAGCAAGTCTCCACTCTCGGCCTCCTCACAAGAAGAGTGCTCCTCACCATGGGCAACTTCATCCTCACTTGTTGATGAGCAAGAGTCTTCACTAGTCATTCCCCCATCTTGCCTCATCACCATAGTCTTTTTATTTGGACATTGTGAAGCTATGTGTCCATTCCCTAAACACTTAAAACATTTAATGTTACTATATTTAAAAGATTTAGAAGAAGAAGGTACCTCTTTGGGCTTGGAAGGCTCTCGGTCACTCCTTGGCTTAACCATAGGAGCATTCTCCCTTTTACCTCTATCCCTCCAACTAGAAGAACTAGGTGTAGAAGTCCTCTTGAAAGTAGCCCTCCTTCTAAGTTGTCCTTCTATTCTTTTGGCCTTATGCACGGCCTCCTCCAAAGTGTGATAACTTTGGAGCTCCAAGACATCTTGGATGTCTCTATTCAAGCCATGAGTAAATCTAGCAAGGGTGGCCTCCCTATCTTCTTGATATTCGGCCCTCAACAAAGTAACCTCAAGGTCCTTATAATACTCTTGGACACTTCTTGTACCTTGGATCATCCTTTGAAGCCGAATGTGTAGGTCTCTAGTAAAAGAAGGTGGAACAAACCTTTCTTTGAGAGCTTGTCTCAAACCGAGCCAAGAGTTGATCATAGGCCTCTCATGCGTGCTATGTCTTGTTGCACTTGATGCCACCACACTAGTACATAGCCCTCAAACTCAAGAGTAGCAAGGTTGAGCTTCATCTCATTAGTCAAGTTAGGATAACACAAGAAAGTTTGGTCTACCTTCATGGCCCAATCAAGGAACCCTTCGGCCCCTCCTTCACCACTATACTTAGGAAGCCTCACCTTAGGTAGCCCTTCATCCCTCCTTGGATCATCACCATGGTATGGCCCCCTTGAGTCTCGGCTATACCTCCTAAAATGGTATCCGCCACCTCTCTCCCTTCTCCTCTCATTCCCATGCTCATCAAAACCGAAATCATCCACCCCATTTTCTCCTCCATCACTCCCAATGGAAGCTTCATAACCTCCCCTATTGTTCTCTCTTCTTCTCTCATTTTCTTCTCTTACTCTCCTATCATTTGCCTCCTTATTCCTCCTCTCTTCCTCCTCTCTATTCCTACTAGACTCTCCACTATGCCTCCTCTCACTATGCCTCCTCCTTTCAAACTCTCCCATCCTCTCATCAAGGGTGGTATTCACTCTACTTAGGATAATATCCATCATCTTGAGAGTTTTGGGTGACAAGTCATTGCCAACACTAGGAGAACTAGCCATCGCTGCAAGAAAAGGTTAGTGTACAAGAAATATAATAGGAAATAAAGAATCTCACCACTCTCTAAGTGTATCCACTCAATCAACTCGTGTTTCACACTTAGTGTGTAACATCCCAAAAATTTAAATATAGTTTAAGAGAGGTTTTTTTTAACATTCAAGAAATTTAAAAATAATTAAAAAATTATGAATTTTGAAATTAGCTGACCGCCACACTGTAGCTGACCGCCATACTGTAGCTGCCCGAAATTACTGTAGCTGCCCGAAATTACTGTAGCACCGCCTTAGGAAGGTTATAAATAGGGCTTAGAGGTTTCAAATGAAGATACAACCCAAAGAATACTCTTACATTCTCTCAAACTATCTTCTCTACAAAAAACCTTTCTATACTTTCTCCACCTTAGGAAGAAATCTCTCCAACCAAGGAAGGAGCACGTAAGTAGAGGAAGAATATAGGAAGCTAGGAGAAACCAGTAAGGGGACCTTTCCTTATCCTTCTTTTCTATCCTTTGTTTTGTTGATACTTTCATTATCTTTCTTTAGTTTCTTGCAGTAAGGGGACCTTTCCTTATCCTTCTTTTCTATCCTTTGTTTTGTTGGTACTTTCATTATCTTTCTTTAGTTTCTTGCAGTAAGGGGACCTTTCCTTATCCTTCTTTTCTATCCTTTGTTTTGTTGGTACTTTCATTTTCTTTCTTTAGTTTCTTGCAGTAAGGGGACCTTTCCTTATCCTTCTTTTCTATCCTTTGTTTTGTTGGCACTTTCATTTTCTTTCTTTAGTTTTTCTTGAAGGGGATCTTTCCTTATCCTTCTTTTTCTATTCTTTGTGTTCTTAGTACTTCCACTCTCTTTCCTTGGTACTTTCATTATCTTTCTTTGGTTTCTTGGTGTTTCTTTTCTTCATCTTTCTTACACTACTTCTAATTCTTTAAGTTTGCGCTTTCTTTACCCTTTGAAAGATTATTTTGAAGTTGTTTTCCTCTTTCAACTATTTCTCTGAACACCATGACTACTTTATAGTAATATTGTTGTTTGATGACTGGTTTTGTACTTGATATACAATCACTTGGTGAGTTGGATGTGAGTAAGTAGTGACATGCATGATTGCATGAAATTGGTGATGGACTTGAATTGTTTAATGACCGATTGGAAATGCCTAGTGGAGAGGCAATATTCTAAGATTGCTTGGTGAATGGGCAATGCTTAGAATGAGGTGAGATAAAGATGACCTGGTGGAAAGGTCAATATCTGAAATATAATGAAGGTCATTATACAATTCAAGGTCCTAGAACATGTTGCATTGATGACTGGATAGTAGTAGACCAAGTCCGTAAGTCACGGATTCCCGTCTGAGTGAGTGGAATGCCGTGGACTGGGGGGTTCTCTTGGTGGGGAAATTGCCCTGCTCATGATGATCACATGTTGCGGGGGAGGTCCTACCGGACATTGAGGGAACTCGACAAATTACGGAGTGTCTACCTCTGGTGGGTCTGATTGAGTGTGAGAATCAGATGCCCCAGGCTATTTTCAGTGGAGGGCGCCACATTGCATTTCGAGTGAAGAGTGAAAATGCATGGTGAAGGTGCATGCATCATGTAGGCTTAGGAGCATACATTAGTAATGGTGTGTTTGATTAAATGGAATTCATGCCTGAATCATTGATTGTGATTGATGGTTTGTTTGATTTGGTTGTTGATTGCCTTACTATGTGATTGATATTTTGATGATCATGGATATGTATGGAAGTATTATTCTAAAAATGATAATTTCGATAAAATTTCTAAATTTATAAAAGAAAAGGTTTTCCTTGAACTACAATCAATTTTTTTATAATTATGGTTAAGGAAAGCTCACCCTTGCACTTTGTGTTTTTAACACCTGTGATGATCTCGAACAACGTTCGGGGGAGCAGATTTGCAGGGTTAAGAAGTTGTCACTGGTTGTTGCTACTATCTTGTGTGAAGGTGCTTGCTATGTTTTGCGTGTAGAAGTGTTGGGTAGATGTTCTAAGGTAGTAGAAAGGTAGTTATGTAGAATAATAAAAGGACAAAGTTATGAAATCTATTTGTAATGAACTTTAAATCTTATGTAATGAAAGTGTTGTTTCCTAAATCTCTCTTTTATTTACTATATCATTAACCACTTTAAATTACTAATTAAAAAAATAAGTAATATAAGTAAATAAAAGGGGGGTGTTACATAGTGGCTTTTTCTCTAATGAAACTCTCTTGCCTTTTTCCTCTCTATCTCTTGGCTCTCACTTAGAAATTATTCTCAAATCAATTATCAAGTTCCTACCAAGCCAATGTGAAAAAGGAAAAGCACCCTAGCTAGGCTCAAGAAGTCCAAAGAGACAAATACTCAAAGACAAAACTAGGAGTCCAAGAAAGACAAGCAAAAAAAAAAAGGCTCAAAACGAAAGAAAGGCTAATCAAATTTGGAGTAAACTTTGATGAGACAATGACACATATATGGACAGCAAAGGAACATGAATTTGCAGGGAAAACAAGTCCAAAACCTAGACTAAGAGTATGGGAAACAAAGTGTATAGCCACACACAAATTTAGCCACCGAAATTTCACCAAGATTTAGCGACGGATATCTAGGAACCCGATTTAGAGACCGAAATGAATCTTGTGTTCTATGATTATGAAACCTTTGAAAAAATCAAACCAAATACAAAATATGGTTTATATAGTCATAGCATTATTAATTTCCAGCAAGTGCAGTAAAAACTCAAAGTGAAAACTACCCCAAAAATCACTACGCACTCAAGTCCAAAAACAAGGTACTAGAAATTCAACTTGGGTGATGTGTGCTCAAAACTAAGTCCAAGGGTGTGTCTAATTCCAATTCTTTTCACTTTTCAAATTTTTCTCTTGCTATTTTGGTTCTTTTGATTTTGCTTTTGTATGGTCCTTAATCAATTTCTACTCTTTTTGGACCCATACACTTTTCTTTTCACCACTACTTCTTTTTCTTTTGTTTTTCTCACTTGTTTCTTTTCTTTGTTTTTGATTTTGTATTTTTTCTACACACTATGTATG
The DNA here is from genome assembly GCA_026586105.1 of Hylodesmum podocarpum. Lineage (NCBI taxonomy): Eukaryota > Viridiplantae > Streptophyta > Magnoliopsida > Fabales > Fabaceae > Hylodesmum > Hylodesmum podocarpum. Next base: position 184,503 of record JALJEV010000561.1, read on the forward strand.
GCTGGACCGAAACCAATAATGAAGAAGAGCAACCTCCAAGTTCAATTTCTAAAACCCAAAATACAAATCACAAGGTTCTACACAAATTGGACCTAAAGAGTGCTCTAGAAGCTAACTAAATGCATGTTCATGTGAAACTTACACTAGAAGCCTCTTCTATTTCATGGAACCCATGTAAAACATGAAACCCACTCAACAATGGTGCAGCACATACATCATACTCACGGTTTTGTAAAGAAAAACACAAGGACTAAACAAAACTACAAGAAAACAAATCAAACAAAGAAGCTTACAAAGGAAGTTACTCTAGAACCATGAATCTTGTTATGGAAGCTAAAGCAACTATGGGTAAAACTTCAAGACAAACATGCTTAACCATGGAAACCCACGGTTTGAAGAAGAAGGAAGGAAGAAAAGCATGCTTAGACACAAACCAACCAAACAAAATGAAGACAACTCAAAGAAACAAAGACTAGGCTATTGAAAGAAGACATGGAACAAAGAAAAATTCAAAGAAAGCTATGGAAACATATGAAACCCATAACTAACCCGTTGAAGATACTCCATTGAAGAAGACACAAGCTCATGATACCACTTGATATAGGCCTCCTTAGAGAAGATTCCAAAGAGCCCTTGATGTTGCCCTATCTAGCTTCTTCAAAAGCAACTCCAACCAAAGGTCAAAGGAAGCTTCGGTCAAGCTTCAATGATGGGGAAGACCGAGAAAGAAAAACGGTGAGGGGGTGAGGAAATGGAAGAGGATGGCGCCATGGCAAGCCAATAAGCCTAGGAGGAACCGCCACAATGGAGGATGGAATCCATTGATAAGATTCAAGAAACCTTGCTAAGCAAGACAAGAGAAAACCTCTCTCAAGAAAAGCTCAAAGCTTATTCATTCATCAATTTGTCAAAAGTGTTTTACAAGTTTAAGAGTGGAGCCTATATAGCCCACGGTTTTAGCTTGGGTAGCAAGCTAACCATACCTAACCCAAACTTAACTAATCCTAACCGAATCCTAACCAACTAGCTTAAGGTAACAACCTAATTAATGAGGAGCTAGGTTAGTTACATGTCACTTTCCAAGTGACATGTCATCAATCCTTGATCTAGTCCCTTGATTAGGATGACTTGATCAAGGGTTGAGGCTTCTCCTTAAGTGGAGACATGGATCACCACCTAAGTAGAAGTCTACTTAACCTTTCACATGAGTTCACTTTAGAATTTCACTTAAACTCAACTTGACTTGAAATTTACTTGAAATTCTAAGGTGAATCTTAATACACACCATTTTATTATTTGTACCCTTAAGCCATGTACTAACACAAGTGAAAGAAAAATTGTAAGTATGCCCTCAAACAATGTGGGTCGTGAGCTTGCCAAGCTCTTACATGGCATTACAAAGATTCAAAGGTATTTACAAGTATATTACAAAAATCCTTAGTATTTCTAAGGCCTTGAAGCTTGTAGCATTCCTTGACCTTCTCCAACTCTTCTTCAAGCTTCTTGAGCATGCTCCTAGTGAGTCTTCTTGGAGGAGGTTCTTCTTGTGGGGATAGTCCTCTATCAGACAGTCACAACGATCACCGAATCAAAGAATCTTGCCTTGATGTCAAGCGCATAATTGCTTGGTAAGCTATGTGAGTATGAGATGGACATGTCGCAGATTGCTGACGAAGAGCAAAAGGACATGAAAGCAAAAGGCCTAGCACTGAAAATGGAAGATACAACTTGTAACACCCTAAAAAATTAACTTATGTAAATAACTATATATATTAAAAACATAGTTAAAATGTTTAGTAAAATTTCCATAAAAATATGTATCTTAACTGGTTACTGTTATAATTTAATTAGGAAGAAAAACGTAATTCAAACCAGTTTGTTATCTTATAACAATACTGTTAAGAAATTTGAGAAAATCACGATTACGTTTCTAAATAAAAACGTAGCAGAAAAATAATTTTACTGTTTGACGTTTTCATTACTATTTGACATTTTGAACGTTATTAAATATTTCTGATTTACTGTAAATTCACTATTTTAATTATATTATCATATGTGGACAATTTTGTTCTGTATTTCGTATGAGAAATCTATTAAGAATTAATATATAAAAATTATATATTGTTACACATGAAAATTTACTTATTCTAAAAATATACAGTTTTTGGAAAAATTTAATTATTTTCTAAACTGCGGTTGTACACGCAGTACAAGTTGAAAAATTAAAACAACAAAGAAATTAAAGGGAATATGACCCATAATATGTATAATTAGGAGTAGGATAAATAAATATACAGGTTGGAATGAAACATCAGATAACAAATTTTCGTAAATAAAATACGAGAAAACATCTAGAAAATTTATATAAAACAATCTGTGAACCATAAAATTAGGGAAAAATAATTTTTAGAATCTTTATAATTTTGTCTTAATTATGGTATAATCAAATATGATATTTGAAGAACGGAATTAGAATCATAAAATTTAGAAGAGAGATTAGCATTTAAAATCATTATAAAACTTTAATTTTTAAATTGCTATTACATGGATTTATGTACAATTAGTGTTTCTTAATTGTAAAATAATTAACTATGAATAAAAAAGATGAAAGGAAGATGTCAAGGTGGGCATAGAAAGAAACCCACGTTAAACATTCAAAGATTTCAAAACTAATAAAAGTTAGTAATTTTTAGCAAATTATGACAATTTGTAAAATTTTGACATTTGGAAACCTTTTAGCCATCACATCTCACAAATTGCCATGTGCCATGAAGGAAGAAAGAGTCAAATTGAAGATAAGATAAGAAAGCATTAAATGAAGATAAGATAAGCCTTATCTCATGCATTTAATGACTTAGTTACTTTTAAAGTAACTAATACTTAAGGAAACCAATTTTATCTAACCAACTAGTTAGCTTATGTTATTAATTTTTTTCACCTATAAATACAAAAAGGTGTGGGCAGTTTTTCACATTCAAAAACGTGACTTACTTGCCCAAAATCACCCACATCCTCTTTGCTTTCAAATTAAAAAAAGAAAAAAAAACCGTTAGCACCTTTTGCACCATTTCAAGTGTTTTTGGAAAATTTCTTCACCTTTCACCCTAACCTTCTTCAAGTAAGTTTGAGAGAACAGTGATACCAATCCATTTCAACCTTCAAAAGCTTTCTCAAAGTCTTCCAAAGAGTAGCCAAAAGAAATCAAGGTAAGGGAAGTTTTCAAATTCTTTAGGTTTTTCAAAGTTTCTAAAGGTTCTAAATTACTAAACTTTGTGAAATTTTGTGTTTTAAAGCTTCTAAACTCTTTTCTACTTTAATCTTTATATGAAAAATTATTTTTTGAATAAAATTATAAGATTCTAACTAGGAGGCTCTGCCACCTTACTTGAAAGTTATAAGTTTATTACTTATTTCAAATTTTCTTGGGGGGTATTATATACATGCATAACTTTGAATTCATGCGTTATATCATAATAATGTTATAAGGTATTCTATTATATGTAAAAGAAAATTTGAATTGTCTGATCAAATAATTTTTAGTTCAAGCTTTCCCTAAGACTCTCTAATGTTATGAAGATTTTTAACGGTTTTAAATGGTAATTTGAAAACTTATTTCTAAAGGATGTTTAACATGGTTTTCTGTTGTTTTGAACCTTAAAAACTTTTGACCAAGATGTATCAATTACTAAAATAAAATGGGCAGAAACTAAAAGTAATTAAAAGTCATCTAATAATTAAAAACGTTAAAATTCTAAATTTATAACGATTAATTTTCTTATGCTTTGAACTATGATGTTTTGTGTGGTGGAATTTGATGATTATTTGGATTGTGTTTGAATATCTTTTCTTTGAACTTGGATGACCTATTCTATAGTTTTGGATGATGTTTGAAATGGTGATTAATTATTATATTATGCACTTTGATGACTTGTGGTGTGAAATTTGACGGTTGGGACTATAAATTATCAATCAGTAACGTGTGATATAATTATGGATTGGTCTTGTAATACCCATTAGTTGGTATATTTTTTGATTTGATATTTTGAAAAAGGAGGATAAGATTTCATTCATTCATGCATGCCTCAAAAGAGGTGACCTCGGTTAGAGGTGCAGATAATAAACTTAATCCGTGCGTCTAGGTGTGATGCTAGACTTGGGGGATTTTTATGGTGAGAATTCATTTAACTCATGATGATCACATGTTTGTTTATGAGATTCTGTGCACCACTGTGGAATCCCAACTGGTCGGTAAGTTTTACGATGATGATGTCGTATTATCTGATATGGTACCACATTGCATATTTTTGGGAGTTGAGGTTGGAGCATGCATCATATAGAAATTTCATTTAGTTATAATTCATTATTTATTTATATGAGTATGATATGTATTATTATTGATATTTTTATATACTATGTATTGTTATTTAGATTTTGGAACTTACCCTTGCATGTTTGTGTCTGTGGTTTAACACCTGTGATGATCTTAAATTTTATTTGGGGGAGCAGATTAACAGGATAATTCTATTTGGAGATGTGAAGGAAGGATAGCTAACATGAGGATTTTTGGTGAATAATGTGTATATTATAGTTATCACAATATTACGTACTCTTGTAACGTTTCGTGAATAATATTTGATGTATGTTTATGTTAAGACTTATGATGGTGTCGTTTTCTTTGGAAATATAAAGAGTTTTAAAATTTTCATTCAAAGAAATTTAAAAGAAGGAAACCTTTTCAAAATAAATAAATAAAAGAAGACAATGAAAAGTATTTTAGTGATGACAAGACGGGGTGTCACACAACTAGTGAGAGTGATACATCCAACTTTGCAAGTGAATCGGAACAAAAAAACATGAACCTTATGGTAAGAAAGTTTAAGAAGTTCATGAGAAGGAACAATGACAAGAAGAGGTTCAACAGTTTAAAGAAAGGCTTCGAGAGGAATGAGAGTTCATCTTCAAAGGTTACTTGTTACGAGTGCGGAAAGGTAGGATACTACAAATCTGAGTGCCCCAACATGAAGAAGTCAAACAATAGTGAGCCTAGAAGAGTTGAGCATGAGGAATGGTCCAAGAAGGACAAATTTCGTAAGAAAAAGGCCTACATAGCGTGGGAAGACAATGATTCCTCTACCTCTAGTGAAAGCGAGAATGAAGAAGCAAATTTGTGCCTCATGGCGAATCCAACGTCTGATGAAGAGGTATGTGACTCCGATTCATCTACTTGTGATTATGATGAGTTGCAAATTGCTTTTTGTGAACTTTACAAGGAAGCCAAAAAACTAAGCAAGTTGAACAAGGTTTTGAAAAGCAAAATTATAGATTTGGAAAACAATATTTGTGCATTAGAAACTGTTGTTTAACGTTTGAAAAAGGAAAATGAAGCTTTAAAGCAATCATGTTCAAAGTGTAAGTCTTTTGATGCTTCTTTGAGAAAGAGTAACATGAAGTTCTTTGCATTTAAGCAACCTAGTAAAAACAAAACCTTCACATGTAGTTATTGCATGAAACCTGGTCATAACTCTTATAATTGCATGATTAGGAAAGAAGGTATATCTTGTGGTTTGTTTAAATTGATTAGGAAAGATGATCACAGTTCTAGGGTACCAAAAATAAAGTGATATCTTTTTCTGTGTAGCTTGAGAGCCAAACACTCAACTTGGTATTTGGATAGCGGCTGCTCAAGACATATGACTGGTGACAAGAGCAATTTTATCTCCTACAAATCAAAGGAATCTGGTTCGGTAGTTTATGGAGATAACAACAAAGGTAAAATATTGGGTGTAGGTGTTGTTGGAGACAAATCCAACACCGTTATTGAGGATTTTCTACTTGTGGAAGGTTTAAGATTCAATCTTCTAAGTATCAGCCAACTTTGCAACAGGGGCTACAAGGTATCATTCGACAATGGGTGCTGCACAATCAGTGGCAACGAGTCGAATGAGGTATTAATGGTCGGTAAGAGACACAACAACATCTACATTCTTGAACTTGATCATCCATGATCATATCATGCATGTCTTACGTCAAATGATGATTTATCATGGCTTTGGCATAGGCGTATAGCTCATATAGATGTTCATCAGCTGAACAAGCTTTCATCTAGGAACCTAGTACAAGGGTTACCTAACTTAAGGTTCAATAGAGAAGGCTTCTGTGATGCATGCCAAAAGGGCAAGTAGTCTAGAAACTCTTTTAAAACAAAAAATGTTGTTTCTACTTCTAGACCACTTGAACTATTGCACATGGATCTATTTGGACCCTCTAGGACTACGAGTTTGGGTGGAAACCTGTATTGACTAATCTTAGTAGATGATTACTCTCGGTTTACTTAGGTTGCATTTATACCAAGTAAAGACAATGCCTTCAAAGTTTTGAAAATCATTGCCAAAAGGATACAAAACGAAAAGGATTTGAAAATTAAATCTCTTAGAAGTGATCATGGAGGTGAATTTGAAAATGAATCTTTTGAAAAATTTTGCGAAAATTTTGGTATCGATCACAATTTTTCCGCTCCGAGAACTCCACAACAAAATGGGGTTGTTGAGAGGAAAAATAGATCCTTGATAGAACTTGCTAGAGCAATGTTGAGTAAGAATGCTTTGCCTAAATACTTTTGGGCTGATGCAGTTTGTACATGTTGCTATGTTCTAAATAGGATAGTGATTCGACCTATCTTGAAGAAAACCCCCTATGAGCTTTATAGAGATAAGAAGCCGAATACTTCTCATTTTAAGGTATTTGGCTACAAATGTTTTGTTCTGAATAATGGCAAAGAGCCTCTTGGTAAGTTTGATGCCAAGGCGGACAAGACTATCTTTATTGGGTATTCTTCAACTAGTAAGGCTTATAGAGTTTTCAACAAAAGAACAATGTGCATTGAGGAATTTGTACATGTAAAGTTTGATGAATCTAAAAATCCCCAAAAGGGAAGTGTATTTGTTGATGATAAGGAATGTATAGGTGAAGATGGCAGTAGCACACCAAAGAGACAGCAAGAACCACCAACCATCTCAAATGATCTACCTAAAGAATGGAGGAAGCCTAGAAACCTATCTCTAGACAACATTATTGGTGACATCCAAAAGGGAGTATCCACTAGATCTTCCTATAATATGTTCTGTGATGATTTTGCATTTATATCTCAATTTGAACCCTCTTGTGTTAATGATGCTTTGAATGATGTGTTTTGGATGAATGCTATGCATGAGGAGTTGAATCAATTTAAAAGGAATGGTGTTTGGGAACTAGTACCTTTTAATAGAGATATGAATATAATTGGAACCAAATGGGTGTTTAAGAACAAGTTGGATGAAAATGGTATTGTGGTAAGGAATAAGGCTAGACTAGTAGCTAAGGGTTATAATCAACAAGAATGAATTGATTTTGGTGAAACTTTTGCCCCTGTTGCTAGACTAGAAGCCGTAAGGTTACTACTTGCTTTTGCCTGCATTCACAATTTCAAGTTGTTTCAGATGGATGTGAAAAGTGCATTCTTAAATGGCTACATCAATGAAGAAGTATTTGTTTCACTACCACCCGGTTTCATTGATTTCAGTTTCCCTAAGCATGTCTACAAGCTAAAAAAGGCTCTCTATGGCTTGAAGCAAGCCCCTAGACAATGGTACGAAAGGCTAAGTAAGTTTCTTTTGTCAAATGGGTTCGACAAAGGTAATGTTGACAAAACTCTTTTTATTAGGAAGAAGTCAAACAATATACTATTGGTCCAAGTTTATGTTGATGATATCATTTTTGGATCAACTAATCAATCCCTCTGTGAGGAATTTGTGGCTAGAATGCAGGGTGAATTTGATATGTCCATGATGGGGGATCTCAAATTCTTCCTAGGACTTCAAATTAAGCAACTAAAAGAAGGAACTTTCCTACACCAAGCAAAGTATATAAGGGAACTCCTGAAGAAATTTGATATGGAGAGTTGTAAGGTTTCTAACATTTCAATGTCTACTAATCTCTACTTAGATAATGATGCAACAGGACAGGGTGTGGACCAAACGAAATATTGAGGGATTATTAGATCACTCTTATATCTCACAGCAAGTAGACCAGATATAATGCTCAGTGTTTGTGTTTGTGCGCAATTTCAAGCGGCAGCAAAACAATCCCACATGACAACTGTGAAGAAGATTCTGAAGTATCTCAAAGGAACAACGAACTGCAGTTTGTGGTATCCCAAAGGTACGTCTACTATCCTAGTTGGTTTTAGTGATTCAGATTTTGCAGGTTGCAAGACAGATAGGAAAAGCACGAGTGGTATCTGTCACTTGTTTGGGGAGTGTTTAGTCTCATCGCATAGTAAGAAACAAGCATGTGTCGCCTTATCAACGACGGAGGCAGAATATGTCGCTGCGGGTAGCTGTTGTGCTCAAACCATATGGTTGGAGCAACAACTTGAAGATTTTGGACTAAAGCTTGACCATATCCCTATCAAGTGTGATAATACAAGTGCCATCAACATCACGAAGAACCCAATTTTGCACTCAAGAACGAAGCATATTGAAGTGCGCCATCATTTTATAAGAGACCACGTTGAGAAGGGCGACTGTGACATGGAGTTTGTTGAAACGGAGAACCAACTCACGGATATTTTCACAAAACCTTTACCAAAGGAAAGATTCTTCAAACTAAGAACCAATCTTGATATCCTAAGTGAGGAACATATCTCTTAAACTACCTACATATGGTAAGATTGATCATTCATGATGCCCCGATAAGGTATGTATTCATAACTTTGGATGAACATGACCAAAGTTTTTCAAAACATGAAAATTCAAGTGTTTTTAGCTTTTCTGATATAGATAATCGATTTCCATTTTGTTTCAATCGATTACCAAACTTGATTTTAAGGATTCTAAGCAATTACTCTCCGGAGTAATCGATTACCACGATTGGGTAATCGATTACCACGAGCTTCACTGAGTTTTTCAAGCAAAATAGCCCCAAGAGTAATCGGTTACCATTTTTTGTTAATCGATTACTGTGACCCCTATTTTTAAAATAGCTTTTGATTACTCACTGGAGTAATCGATTACCACGATTGGGTAATCGATTACCTCTACAACTGCAGCATGCTTTCATGGTTTTAATGAATTTGGGCCTAATCGATTTCAATTTCATGAGTCCAATACTTTGTTCATTGTATCTAACTTCAATTTTGTAGTTTTTATAAGTGATTTTCAGGATTTGGGCCTCATTCTACACATCTTACAAACCCTAGAAATCCCTTTCTCTTTCTAACCCTAAACCCCTCTTTCATCTTCTTCATCTTCTCCACCACCACTATCCATGGAAGATCAAGGGAGAGGCAAACGAATCAAGCATGAGACACACAAGCTCAAGCCTAGGACTTCTCCCCGTTCGAAAAAGTGTGAATCCTCCAAAAGGAAGAACCCATCGTCTCCGGGAGAAGTGGAACATCCAATCAATATTTTCTTTCGTTTTGCTGGCTTTAAACGTGAAGGGATCTGTCTTATGATTGATCGACTGCATGCAAGTGGATTTGACCTCCACAATGACTCCTTTTTCATGAGCCTTCTCAAGAACCCCAAATTGTGAGAGGCGGAAAAGGCTTCACGAAAGGAGAGAGGGAAGAAGATCATGTACAACACCGGCGGGTTGAACGCCGATGATCGACTTCTCCACTACATAATTTGTTCGAAACCATGCTCAAATCCACGATGAGGATATGGTAATGATGGTTTCATTAAAGAACGACATTCAAATCGACTGGGCACATGTTGTGATGGATAACATGCTCAAGACGAGAAAGCTGTTTGATAACAAATGCCCCTACTCTCTTTTTATGTCACGTTTAATTGAGCATTTTCAGGCGGATACACAAAATGAGAACAGGGAGTTGTTGAAGGACATCCACATCATTGGAGACAAAGCTTTGAAGATGATGTGTTTGACCAAAACTGATGCTGGATGGGTGCATAGGGAGGAAGCTCCTCCACCTCAAGGAGCTCCAGCTCATCCTCCTTCCGATGATGATTCTGATTAGGTGGCTGGGGAGTATATCCCTAAGTCTCGCTTTGAGTCGATTATTATTGACCGGTTAGATGAGATCAAATCAACTACCGCCAAACGCATGGACGAGATGGAGTCTGCTCAAAGTGCTCGGTTCATGGACTTCAAGGAGCTGATTGAGTCTCTCCACACTCGCTTAGATACTCTCTAGTATTTCCTTTCTACCAAATCTCTTTTTTTTTTTGCTTATTGATATACCAAATAGGGGAAGAAGTGTTTAGAGTAGGATATCGTTGATAGGGGGAGTATTGAGTATTTGATGATTTGTTTTGGCTTGGGTAGTAAAAAACCAAAGAGGGGGAGATTGTTGGACTTAAAGCTTGAAGATGCTTAGGTATCTCTCTTGTTGTTTTTATTTTGATGCAATGTAATTTTGGTTTTCTTAGATGATTTGTAATTAGGTGTTTCCTATATATTGATTGTTTGGTTTAGGCTTGCTTATGTTTGTTCTTGGTTGGAATGCCTTAGAAAGCTAAGTTGATCTTGTGTGATTTCTCATGATTCAAATGTTTGGATTTTCCTCTAAAAATGTTTACAAAAGGTTTTAAATACCAACTGAGGTAATAGATTACCAACAGCAGGTAATCAACTGCCAAAAGTGGGTAACAGAGAGTGGGAACCATCATTTGGCTCTGGAGTAATCGATTACCCCGTCGGGTTAATCGATTACCTTGAGTAAATTCACAAAGATTGGCTTTGTTTCTCTGGTTCAATCGATTACCAGTTTGGGGTAGTCGATTACCACTATCAGAAATTCATTAAATTGCCTAAATTGGGTTTTTAAATGAAACTATAAATACCCCTCTTTTGAAAATCTTTTAGAAAACAATTACAATTCTTGGAAATAGACGTTTTTGAATCATTCTAACACTTTCATATTCTCTCTATCTTTTCTCCAAGAAATTCATAAAGAACTTCAAGGTTCTTCAAAGAACTTGTTTTCAAAAGACGATCTTGATTGAATGTTTTGATTGGTTGTCATCCTTAGTACTCATATGTGATCAGAATCTACACACACAGGTGTTTTCTAACTGATCTTTTATATCCATTTTGGAATTGGGTTGATTACTCTAGGAGAAAGGTCTCTCTGGATAGAGTAAGGTTCTTTGAGAAGGTTTTCTAAAAGGTTTGATCTTGGAGTTGCCAAGGTTAAGGATAACGGTTCTGTAGGTTAAAGAACTGGTTGATTGGGTGTTTTGATTTCGTTTTTGTGTTGCTTGTTACAAAGTGAATGTAAAGAACGCAAAAGGGATCATTATAGTGGAAAACCGATCGCAACAGTTGTTGGGTTGGGACTGGATGTAGGCAGTGGGCCAAACCATTATAAATCGCCGTGCAATCTTCTTCTACCTTATACTCTTTATCTTTTGCCTTATGTTGATCTTTAACATTGATTAATCTATGTTTTACGTTCGATAATTGACTCGGTAATCAACTAAAACTGGAACAGTTAGATACTGCTATTGATTACGCATGCCTATTTATTACTAACATGTTTCTTGATCTTTCTTTCGTGCTATCCATTGTGCATCTTTGATCTATCTTGTTTTTCTGTCTTAAGATTAGGTAGTTAATCAATAATAGTTTTGAGTGAATTAAAACAAAGTAGAAACACACGAAAATTGGGCTATCTTGGAACTAGAATCTATTCACCCCCTTTAGATTCATCGGTAGGGACCATCAAAGCATGGGGTTCTCAAATTTTGTGCTCAATGCATCATCTATCATAATGCCAAATCTAGGGTTATGCATTATAGATGATATACCTTATTTCTTATTCCTAACTCTCCTTGGATTGACATTTCCATGGGTTTTATGCCTAGTGTCCCAATATCTAAGAGGGGAACAAATTCTCTTTTGTTGTGGTTAATGAGTTTTTAGTGATGGCACCCTTCATTCCATGTTACAAGGTTGATGATGTTTGTCATGTGGCATATTTTTTCTCTAAATAAATGGTGCATTTTTATGGTTTACTTAGGGGTATTATGTCGAATAGAGACTCCAAGTTCTTGGAATTAAGCTACTTTTCTCCAACACATGCCATCCCCAAAGGATGATCAAACTAAAATGGTGAATAGAACACTATCACCACTCCTAAGGTGTTTTTTGAAAGGTAATTTGAAAACATATGAGGATTTTTACCCCATGTGGAGTTTGCTTTTAATAGGGTAGAAATTTATACTACTTCTCATTCTCCTTTCGATGTAGTTTATGATTTTAACCCTTTAAATCCTATTGTTTTATTACCTTTCCAAACCTTACTTCTATGATGAATAAAGATGGCCTTTTGAAGGCTACATTTGTTAAAACTTTTCATGATAAGATAAAGCTCAAGTTGAGAAGAAAATGAAACAATATGCAAAACAAGCAAACAAGGGAAGAAATAAGGTGGTGTCTAAACTCTACGATTAGGTTTGGGTTCTGTTACCAACAAGCTTGAAGGAATGATTGAAATTGTCCCAATCTTCATTCTTCAATTGATAATCTCCACAGTTTAAACTTGTAACTTGCAGAACATAGACTCAAGGACTCAAGAACAAGAAGAAATGATAAAATGGAAGAAGATTAGAAGAGGAAGGCGCCATGCATAAGCAACAAGCCAAGTGAGGAATCGACACAAGGAGTGATCTCCATTAATAAGATTCTAAGGTTCAAAGAGAAACCCTAAAAGAGAACGCTCTCAAGAAGATAGCACTTGCTAAATTCAATAATATGAAATTTCATCAAAAGTGTTTACAATTCAAAGATTTTCCTACTTATACTAGTAAGGAGTTGGCGCCAAAATGCAATGGATGAAGGCGAAGCATGGAGAACGTTTTATTGGAGGCAAACCAAATTGAATTTGGATCTTAGGATCAAATCATTAATCAAGGGTGGTGATGGTGATCCTTAATGAGTGTCACAAATCACTAACCTTGTTTAATGATAACCATAAGATCCAATTTAATCTAAAGGTCAAGTTTGAATCCAAGGAGGTGCCAAAAGTGTGACTAATTGATTTAAATTTCAGCCATATGATTTAGATCTAATATAATGGTTGGAATTTAAATTAATTAGTGGAATCAAGTTTAAATTCCAGCCCTTGAGATCAAGATCCCATCTAAAGGCTCTAATTTATACTTGGTTAGTGGAAATTCCACTCACTTGCACATACACATGGTCTACTGTCACTCAAGCAAGTGTAGTTCAGTCTCCCTCACTTACTCTTGGATTTTTTGTCCAAATTACCTAGCCTAGGCTGTGAGCTAAAAGCTCCATACAATGGAAAAATTACACTTATTTATTTGTCCAAGTAATTAAAAGGAAAATTACAAATTACAAAGAATATTACAAGGCTTCAAGATAAGAGTCAAGTCTTCGTGAGTTGACTTTGACTTGGTCAACTCTTCTTGCACTTGCTCTTGTATCCTCTTGAGCATTGACCTTGTTATCCTTCTTTGACTTTCTCCTTATGCTTGAGCTTCTAATGGAGATGGTCCTCCATCAGGTCCACCTAAGGAAGGATATGTTTTCTCTACAAATGAAATCCAAACTCGAACCAAAAAGGGGTGGTGTGTTCCAAGTCCTTGCAAGGATCAATGATAATGCGTTTAATATTAGTGACTTATCCTTTTGTGATGTAGGTACTTTATAGTCAAACTTGAGGATAAATTCTTTTTAAAAAGAGAAGATGATATAGGACCATATGAAAATTCTTTGGAAGAAGGAGAAGGACTTGATGTAAAAACAAAAATATGGGAAGAGGGGTTGAATTGTGTTAATTAAAATTTTTTGCAAGCTTTTTGCAATAGGCGAAATCTATGTTTGCTTAATCAAACTTGATTTTTAAAAAACTACTTTTAAAAGGATTTTTGCAAAAGTTTTATTAAAAGTACAAGCAGTCTCTTATGATTAGATAAGAAAGAAAGCATATGAAAAATAAGCACAGTTATTTTTATGTTGGTTCATCTTAATAAAACTGCATCTAGTTCCTTAGAAACAACTCAGGTTCCAATATATAAGAATTTGATATAAGTGTTCTTTTTGATAACCACTGTCGAATGACTATCAAAAGCTAGATTTATCCCCAATTAAACTTGTAATATAGAGGAATCAACCTAGGTCATTTCTCAGAAGACATACATACATTCAATTCGGAATTGCTCACCATTAGGAGGGGGATTTTCATTGAACAATTCAACAAAACTAAACAAAACTGAAATTATGAAATGGAAAATTAAAGACAAAGCACTGAAATGTAAATGAAGTAGTGAATTGAACAAAAGATAAGAGCATAAACGCGAAAAGAATTAGAAATTGAAAGTAAAGCAGAGAGATGCAAGACGAAAACAATGAATTAAGCTAATTGAATTAATGAATTAAGCAGAAGAGAATCGCAGAAGGAAATCAAATGCAATAGCACAAAGCGTGAAAACCTAAACACTCAAGAACGGAATTACGGAGCGTAAATGTAAATTGAACCAGAGATCTCTAGCAGAACTGAAGAAGAATCAAAATCAAAGAATTGAATTCACTTATGCAATTATCCAGAGTTGTGAAGAGAAATTGAATACATGAAGATTGAAAGTGAAGAAGGAAAGTATGAGAAGAAGAGAACAGAGAAGAACGAAACGAGAGAAGAGAGAATTGTGCAATCGCACAACTCAAACTTGCACAGAAAATAGAAAAACAGAATTATGAAAAGTTCTGAAAAGTTGTTAAGTTTCGCGCTCCAAGCATGATTATATAGACGATGAAACGCGCCTCTCATTAAACCATTTCGCGCCTTGGCGCGCTTGTAAAGCAAGGGAAGCAGTGGAACGCGCCACCCACTTAAGAAGGACGCAGCTCGGCGCGCTTGTCCAACAAACAAGCGATTTGCACTAGTTGTATCGTCTGCCTTCTTCATGTCGTCGTATTTGGGATCGCCTCTGTCTTGAACTTGGTATCGCCTCAACTTAGTCTTGGTATTTTGGTATCGTCTGTCTTTGGACTTTCTTGTATCGTCTGTCTGAACTTGGTATCGTCTGTCTTGGGTATGTCGTCTGTCTGAACTTGGTATCGTCTGTATTGGATGTATCGTCTGTATTGGATGTATCGTCTGTATTGAACTACAGACGAAAATATCAATCTGGAGACTCAGACAAAACAAGTACAGACGGAACAACTTAGAAGAAGTAAACACAGACGAAACACTCATTCTTGGCGTTAGACGACACTCATCCGTAAGATGGAATGAGCACAGACGGAACACTTCACTTCTTTAGACGAAACTACTTCATCAGACGAAACAACTCAGGTGAAGCAAGTTCAGACGAAACTCTTACTCTGGATGAGACTACTTCATCAGACGGAACAAACTCAGGTGGAGTAAGCACAGTCGAAGCACTCATAAGACGCAAGCACAAACGAAGCAACTTGGAAAAGGCAAGCACAGACGAAGCAACTTGGAAGAGGCAAGCACAGACGAAGCAACTCGTAAGACGCAACAAGAGTTCTTACAGATGATTCCTTCAGTTGAGCTTTCATAAGTCATGAGACGCGCCCTTGAGCGCACTCTGGCGCATTTGTGCCGCAAGCAGAGGCTGACGCGCCCCCCCTGGCTCGCCCTGGCGCGTTTTCACAGCTTTGAATGCTCAACTTGGCTCGCTTTGATCTTGATTTGGGTTTCATTCTTGCATTCAATCTCTTCCCTGCTCCTATCTCTTCTTCATTCCTCATAGCTCCAGATGCAACTGCACATGAATTGGCATAAAAACATAAGAACTTATGGAGGTTTAACTATTATTTATTGCTACTACTAAAATATATCTCTAACACAATATCTAGGATAAACTATCAAAATATGACACATATAACAGCTAATTGAACCGAAAACACAGTAAGGAAAATGTATATAAAATGGATCATCACTTTCATCTCAGCCTCTTCAGACTAGCATAGTAAGTATTCTTTGAATACAACCTCTTTAAGCTAACACCTAGGGCTAAGGGTAAAGGATTTTACAAATGGGTTTTGTGTTTAACAGATTTTAACCTCTGGACGGAGACAAAATTACAATGAATGAATACAAAAGGCTAGGTTGGAGATTAAGAATTCAAACTACAAGTGTTTCAGCTTGTTTAGAGTAATCTCTATCTTTAATCTTCAATCTCTAGCCTTTATTTAAATGTTGATCTTGACGTAGCCATCATACTCAATAGCTTCAAAACTTCATTTACCTGTTGGAAGCTTGTTGCATTTCCATTTGCATTAAATGCTTCAACATGGACTGTCTCATCAGAGTTGTCAACTTTATTCTTTAATAGTTAAAGAATGCTAAAAAGGATAACTGTTTTTCTATTGCAAATCTTCATGTTAGAGAAGTCCCTTATGTGTTATTATTTTAATCAATCTCTTCACACTTATTATATCCATTTAGATCATAATTAATGATCTTTAGATGTGTTTTAGTGCATTCATGATATAAGGGTTGACTAGGCCTAAAAGATGATTTTTGGACTAATGAGCTGCCTGATTTTTATTCTGTACAAGTTCTGTAATTTAAACATATCTTAAGCTACAAAAATCTGATTGAGTTGCTCTGGGTGTCATTTTAAGGAAGACTTAAAAGGCTACAAAAGCTATGAGATACTAAAACCCAGTTCGGACTACATCTAGGGTGAAATAAAGTTTGAAAATGACGCTCATTTACTGCTAGATTGTTGAGTGATTTTACTTAGTTGTTTAGCCCTAAATTCCTTTATGTAATGGATTAGTATAATTTGTGCCTTGGTTAGGATTCGAAGGAGGGATTTTTAGGTCACTTAAAGGTCAACTGACTAGCACAAGACTTGTGCTCTATAAATAGGCCCAAACAAAAATCTGTTGACACTTTACATTCTGATGCAAATTTTATTGAATTTTGTTTTGCATCTTCCATTTTCTCTACTAGGGTTTCAATTCTTCCTTTTCTCTTCTCTGTTGAATTTTAATTTTCCCTAATGCAATTTCATTCACTACATTTTCAATTCATAAGCATGATTAAATGATTCCTCTAATCAATTCGATCTCAATGGGTTCTACAATTTCCTTAGAGGTTATGTTTTCAATATTTTGAGTGCTGAGTTGATGGAGGACCATCTCCAAAAGTTCAACAAACTCTTCAACCTTACTTTTTAATAAATTTAGCTTCTAATAAAATTCGCTATGTTTTTGACTGTCTGACCAGGTTTAGTATTCGGATCATAACGTGGGCTACACAAATCCAATTGAGCTGTTCTTGGTGTATTTTTAAAGCTGACTTAAAGGGCTACAAAATCTATGAAGACAAGTCCTAGGGGATTTAGCCTAGACCTTGAGAGGTTACCAAGGAGATGGAGCAAGGCAAGGTGGATTAAACACCTAGATTAAGCTACCTCAATTCTTGGGAGATAATGGGGCCAATTCTTACTATGATTGGGTGATAAAGGTGGATCAAGTGTTCTCTTGCCATAATTATTTGAGGGAGGAAGAGAGATTGAATCTTGCCATCTTAGAGTTTGAAGGACATGTACTAGTATGATGGAATCAAGTGTTGGTTGATGATATAAGAAGAAGGAGGCCACCAATCAATTCATGGACTCAATTGAAGGGTGCTATGAGAGAAATGTTTGTACCTTATTCTTATACTAGAGATTTTCATGTTACATTACAAAGACTAACCCAAGGGTCAAAGAGTGTTCAAAAATACTACAAAGACCTTGAATTGACCATGCTTAGGGCGGATTACCAAGAGGCAAAGGAGGCCACAATTGCTAGATTCATCCATGGTTTGAACCATGACATCCAAGACATCCTAGAACACCAACATTATGTGACTCTTGGAGATGCTCTCCACAAAGCCGAGAAAGCTAGTTTCAAGAGGCCTTCCACACCACATAAATCATCTTGGAAGGACAAGGGAAAGAAGAAGTACACTTCTTCATCCAAGGACAAGCATGACCGAGACACTTCAAAGGGTAAGGAGGTAAAATCTTCTACTTCTAAACCTAGTTCAATTAAATGTTTTAAATGTTTGGGTCATGGTCATATTGCTTCTCAATGTCCAAATAAGAAAACTATGATTGTGAGAGTGGATGATGGAGCTATCACTAGTGAAGATTCACAATCACCTACAAGTGAAAGTGAGGAGTCAAGAGAGCATGGAAGTGATGCAAGTGAGGAACCCGAGGATGGAGACCTTCTCATGGTGAGGAGGATTCTTGGAGGTGTTCTCAAAGACTTTGATGAATCACAAAGGGAAAACATCTTCCACTCAAGGTGCTTAGTGGAAGGAAAGATAATGGTATTTGTACAAATGTAGTTAGTGCTAGATTAGTTGATAAGTTAGGATTAAAGTTATCTTCACATCCCAAACCTTACAAGTTACATTGGTTGAGTGAAAAGGGTGAGCTAGTTGTGAACAAACATGTGCTTATTGCTTTCTCCATAGGTAAATGTAAAGATGATGTTTTATGTGATGTTGTGCCTATGGAAGCTACTTATCTTTTGTTAGGTAGACCTTGACAATTCGATAAGCATGCTATACATGATGGAGTCACTAATACTTATTAGTTTTCTCATGTAGGAAAGAAGGTTATGTTGGACTTAAAGCTTGAAAATTCTTGGGCGTCTTTCTTGTTGTTTTGATTTTGATGCTATGTAATTTTGGTTTTCTTAGATGAAATGTAACTAGGTGTTTCCTATGTATTGATTGTTTAGTTTAGGCTTGTATGTGGTAGTTCTTGGTTGGAATGTCTTAGAGAGATAAGCAAATCTTCTGTGATTTCTCTTAACTCACATGTTTGGTTTCCCCTCATGGTAACCAACTGAGGTAATAGATTACCAACAAAAGGAAATCAACTACCATCAGTGGGTAACAAAGTGGGGTAACAACATTTGGCTCTGGAGTAATCGATTACCCCCTCGGGTTAATCAATTACCATGACCAAAATCACCTTGAGAATTTTGCCTCTTTGGTTCAATCGATTACCAGTTTCTGGCAGTCGATTACCACTATCAGAAAGTCATGAAATTGCCTAAATTAGGTTATTAAATGAATATATAAATACCCCTCTTTTGAAAATCTTTACACACAGAATTACATTCTTGGAAAAACATCTTTTGAACTGCTCAAACACTTTCATATTCTCTCTAATCTTTTCTCCAAGAAATTCATCAAGAACTTCAAAGGTTCTTCAAAGAATTTGTTTTCAAAGGCAATCTTTATTGAACATTCTGATTGGTTGGCATTCATAGTCTTCATACATGATTAGGTCTACACACACAGGTGTTTTCTAACTGATCTTTTGTTTCCCATTTGGATTTGGGTTGATTACTCTAGGAGAGAGGTATCTCTAGATAAAGTAAGGGTCTTTGAGAAGGATTTTCTCAAAGGTTTGATCTTGGAGGTGCCAAGGTCAAGGAGAATTGTTCTTTGGGTTAAAGAACATGTGTTTTGGGTATTTTGATTTCGTTTTTGTGTTTCTTGTTGTAGAGTGAATGTAAAAGAATGCAAAAGAGATCATTACAAATGGAAAACCGATCGCAACAGTTGTTGGGTTGGGACTGGATGTAGGCAATGGGCCGAACCAGTATAAATCATTGTGCACTCTTCTTCTCCCTTATACTTTTTACCGTTTACCTTACGTTATTTAATATCACTGTTTAATTTCTGCAATTCGTTCGGTAATTGACTCAGTAATCAACTAAAACTGGAACAATTAGTTACTGTTATTGATTACACTGCATATTGATCACTAACGTGTTTCTTAATCTTTCTTTTGTTGTTTCCGCTATGCATCTTTGATATATCTTGTTTCTCTGTCATGCAAACCCATGAAGCTATGATGGTGTACTCCACGGATTCAACACCTTGATTGCCCAATCTTCAACTCACCAAGTGATCCTCACCCAAAAACATGACAAGCTTGCGGAATAGACTATGTTTTAGGCTAGTGTTTCGGTTTGGAACCAAAGGAAGAAGAAATAAAAAATGGAAGGAGAACTAGAAGGATGGTAGCGCCATGATTCAATGAATCAATAAGCTATGTAGAAGAATCGCCACTTGAGTCATGGACCAAGATAAGATTCAAGGTTCTTTGAAGAAACCCTAGGAGAGCACTCCCTTTTCTCAAGAAACAAGTCTTAGGAATTCTATTTCATTCAATATTCAAAAGTGAGTCTTACAATGAGAATTTTCCTAAGTTATATGGCCTAGTGTGATGATCGTGAGGCACCCCTCAGTTGATCAATTCAAGAAGGATTTAGACTAAATGAGATCAAGAGGCTCAAAACTCACCTAAGCTTGTGATGATCATGGATTAATTAAGATGGAATTCTATGCCTTGGATCAGAAGCAAATCCAAAGGCTAGAATACCTTCTTAGATGAGAGTCAACATTTATAAACTTGACTTAAATTTACACCTTTGATTATAGCATAATCAAGTGGTGGAAATTTAAATGAAGTTAGTGGCAATTCCACTAATTCTCTCTCCTAATCCATCCACTCTCTTTTAAGAGAGTGTAACACACTTGCTTAGTTGGGTCATAAGACACTTAAGCCCATCTTAAGAGGCTTTGACCAACACAAATAAGGTCAACATGTCCAAAAGGGGAAGCTTGGCCGAAAATTACAAGTCAAACATAAGGTCCAAGCTTCACAAAAACTAAGTTAAACTAATTACAAAATGCATAGAAAATTACAAGGCTTCATAAGCCCATTATGTTGACTATCAAGAGTTGACTATTGACTTTGACTTTGACTTGTTGACTTTGACTTGGTCAACTCTTCTTCAACTTGGGCTTCAATTCTTCTTTGCATTGCCCTTGTAATCCTCATGCTTGTAGATGGTCCTCCACCAATCCCTCCTTCTTGAGGCAAACTTGTCCCCAAGTTGCTTCCATCACCACCTACATCACAAATAGATAAGTCACTTACATTAAATGAATTACTACCTATATAAGAAGTAGGAAGATCAAGAGAGTAAGCATTAGGTCCAAGTCTCTTTAAGACTTTGAAGTGTCCATCCCCTCTTGGCAAAAGCTTAGATTTCCTAAGGCTAGGAAATCTCTCCTTCTTGAGATGAAGCCACACCAAGTCTCCTTCTTTGCACTCCACATTTTTCTTATGTTTGTTCACTTGGGCCGCCACCTTGGAGTACCTCTTCTCAAGGTGCTCTTTGATTTTGGCATGAAGGGATTTCACAAGATCGGCCTTGGCAACTCCATCTACATTTAAAGCAAACTCAAGTGGCAAAGGCACAAGGTCAAGAGGTGTTAGAGGGTTAAAACCATACACAACTTCAAATGGGGAATGGGAAGTAGAAGCATTCACAACTCTATTATATGCGAATTCAACAAAAGGTAAATGTTCCTCCCATGTCCTAGTATTCCCTTTAACAAAGCATCTCAACCTAATGCTCTATTAACCACTTCGGTTTGGCCATCCGTTTTGTGGATGGCAAGTGGTTGAAAATAAAAGCTTGGTGCCTAACTTACCCCATAAGGTTCTCCAAAAGTGACTCAAAAATTTTGAGTCCCTATCACTAACAATTGTTTTAGGAAAACCATGCAATCTAACCACTTCTTTAAAGAACAAATTTGCAATGTGTGTAGCATCATCAACCTTATGACAAGGAATAAAATGAGCCATTTTAGAAAACCTACACACAACTACAAAAATGGAATTCATTCCTCTCTTGGTTCTAGGTAATCCAAGCACAAAATCCATGGAGATATCAATCCAAGGAGAAATGGGGATAGGTAAATAAGTATATAATCCATGATTCATGCTCCTAAATTTAGCCTTATGACATGTTATGCACTTATGCACAAATCAGTCCACATCCTTCTTCATGTGTGGCCAATGAAAATGTTCATGTAATATGGCTAATGTCTTATCAATTCCAAAGTGTCCCATGATGCCTCCTTCATGTGCTTTGTTGAACTTTAAAATATACGTGTGTCAATCTTTCGGCAAGTGTACCGATCGTTTACAAGTTTAGAAATAGTGAGTACGAGTGTCGAACCACAGAGACTAGTTGTGAATTATCGAATGTTTAGCATGCTTGCTATTAGGACGAATCAAGGAATGAATCATGTATGTAAAACTAAGCTATTGTGTAAAATCAAACAATGCACAGTAAAGTAAGGAAAACTGTAAATGTTTAAGTTTCAAAGATGATGAAAACAGTTAGGGAATTGGTTCAATTGATTCTTCTCTCAAGTAACTACTTCTTATGTCAATTCAGCAAATATCACTCAATTGGAGACTAGAATTTATGATACCGTAAACTAATCCTATTCCTAGGTCTTTAGTCCCTTTGAATGACTTCTATAATCCTTAATCCCTTAGATGAAGACAGAAATTCATTCAAGAAGCGAAACAGATAAATTCACAATGTCTCATAACATGCAAGTTCTATCCCTAGACTCATGCATTACTATAGTGATGCACTTCCTCTCCTAATTCAACTATCAATCTTCCGAAGGCATAGCTGACACGAGATACAAATCCTTAAGAAATAGTTCAATTCAGTCAATCATTAATATTCCTATCTCTATTTGAATTTCATGAATTAAATCTCAAGAATAAGCATTAAGCAAGGAAGAGATCAATCAATTCGGTGAAATTACACTTGAATTAACATAAGAAATTCATTACAAGAATTCTGAATCGAAATCCCCAATCCCTATCCTAAAGTCTAACCTAACATGGAAATGAGAAAAACAGAGAATGCACTATACACAACTAAAAAAAATGCACAAAAATTCTACCAATACAAGGTGATCCCTCAACCCCAAACTTAAAATTTTGACTTGTCCTCAAGTCAACAGCTACACATGCACCCCAAAATTCAACCCCAAACTTAATCTTGAAACCTCTCATCTAAGTAAGTAAACCAATACACTCAAAGTTCCAGTGATAGGGATAATTGGTTTTTCACTTATTTAGGCTTGTAATGAGCTTAAGTATCTAAGAAGGAAAGGGTTAATTCAGGCTCAAAGGGGCTAGCAATGGAAAGTGTGAAGGTTAAGGCTATTTGGCTCAAGGCTACAAGAAAAAAAAAAATTTGCCTTTATCATTTGTGTCCACATCTAAATGTATGCAATTTTGACCAAGAGCTAAAGCAAGTTCTGGAACAAACACATCACATGGTAAAATAGAACACTCAAGAATAAATCATGTTGGAGGCCCAAATTCTTATCCAGGATTAATCATTGCATAACATTGCTAAGTCCACTAATCATGTTACAACCTAGAAAATTGTCATGCCCAAATTCTCATACAATGACTCTTCAAACATTTGAGAAGCATGCAACTTTGTCATAGAACCTCAAATTGAACCTAAGTGCCAAAATGCTCAAGGTTCTGTACCAAGTGCCCAAAATTTCCATGTGCTTCCAGCAGTGCTTAGCATCTAAAAATTCACATCAACAAAACAAACTAACAAGACAGTTAGATCTTGGAAATTTTACAACAAAAATGAAAATCTAGGGTGAAGGGGATGAAGAATTTAATTCAAACTACTTGCAATGTGAAGTGGTGGAGATTAAAATGGATTAAAAATGGGATTGCACTCTTGGGAAGTCACAAGCACTAGGTTGGAAGAACAATGGAATGAACGCGCCTCTCTTTGTGCCAAGGCGCGAGCTCGCCACTCATTTATGTCAAGGCGCAACAAACGCGCCACTCTCTTAAGTCAATCCGCGCCAGGGCGCGTTTTTGCCGCAACCAATGTAGAACGCGCCCCTCAAGTGCAGTAAAGGGCACCGCGGCGCCCTTTGCTACACTTGAGGGGCGCGTTTGAGGTTTAGTACAAACTAAAAGTTCTCTTAAAGATGTCTTAGGAATGTGTTGACTATTTTTAGTCACACTTCGGCAAGTGTACCGGTCGTTACAAGTTTAGAAAAAGTGAGTTAAGGTTGTCGAACCACAGAGACTAGTTGATGAAGTATCGAATACTCAACATGCTTTGCTATTAGGACGAATCAATGAATTAAGCATTTTGTGTAAAAATAGGCAATTATGTAAAAGTAAGCAATCTACTTTAAACAAATAAGGAAAAGCAGTAAATGTTTAGGTTTCAAAGATACTGAATGGAGTTAGGGAATAGGTTCATTCAATTCCTTCCCTCAAGTAACTATTTCCTATGTCAATTCAATAAGGATCAATCAATTGGAGACCAGAATTCGTGATACCGAAGACTAATCCTATTCCTAGGTCTTTAGTCCCTTTAAATGACTAATATAATCCCTAATTCCTTAGGTGAAAACATAAGTTCATTCAAGAAGCGAAACAGATGAATTCACAATATCTCATAGCATGCAAGTTCTATCCCTAGACTCATGCATAACTATAGTGATATACTTCCTCTCCTAATTCAACTATCAATCTTCCAATTGCATAATTGAAATGAGATACAAACACTCAAGGAACAGTTCAATTCAGTCCAAACATTAATATCCCAATCACTACTTGAACTTCATGAATTAAACCTCAAGAATTAGCAATAAGCAGGAAGAGATCAATCAATTAACTGAAATTACACTTGAATTAACATAGAAGTCCGTTACAAGAGTTTTGGAATCAAAATCCCCATCCCTAACCTAGAAATCTAATCTAGCATGGAAATGAGAAAAGAAAGAAGAGAAAAAGAAATCAAACACAAGAGAGACTCCATAATTGCTCAATTCTTGCTTCCACAAGCTCACAAGCTCAGAAATCTCTAGGTTTGATGGTGGAGGATGGAGAACGAAGGTGGAGAAGAGAGACATCGCAAGAAGCGTGTAGAGGAAGGAACTAAAAAAAACCGAATTCTCGATCTCCTTTGAATTCGCGCCCAAAAGCCCTTTTATAACTGAAGATTTGCGCCTCCCATTTAGTTGTTTTGCGCCTTGGCGCCAAACTCTAGTGAAAGAAGTGGAAATGCGCCTCCATACAAGTAGCTTCGCGCCCTGGCGCAAATTTCCAGCAAGAGTGGGTTGCAGTGCGCCCTGGCTCGCGCCTAGGCGCGTCTGGGCAGAGAGGGAGGATGAATTTGCGCCCCAGCATGCGCCTAGGCGCGTTTTGACAGCAAGGAAGTCCAATTTGCGCCTCCATGATAGGTAGTTTTGCGCCTGGGCGTGATTTCCTGCCTTGATTTCTTGACTTGAGCTTCCATTTCTCTTCTTCTTGATGGCTTGCACTCCAAGTCTCCATCTTAAGTTCATGGGCTTTCCTTCCAAGCTTCTATCTCCTCTTCAATCAACCTACAATTAACAGAAAAGAGGATAAAATGACTTAAAAACACAAGAAAATCTTATCAAACTAACAAAACATTAAATCAAAGACTAACACTAAACAAACATAATATTTTCAATGTTTTCTTGTTTAAACTACAACTAAACCTAGTGAAAATGGATGGAAATGGACTGAAAACACCTAGGAAAACATGTATAATCTATCACTTATCAGAATGCACAAACATTTTCCTTTGAAAAGATAACCATCCATCCTAAAGAAATCCTTATGAGCACTTTGAGTACACATCATGAACACTTGGCCGAAATCATGATCATGTTTATACAATTCTTTAATGTGATCAAAACGTAGCATCTTAGTTTCTAGCATACATATCAATGAAATTCTCCTACTAAGAGCATCAGCTACCACATTAGTGCTACCTTTCTTATATTTAATCACGTAAGGAAAGGTTTCAAGGAATTCTACCCATCTTGCATGCCTCTTGCTTAGCTTGCCTTTGTAACATCCCAAAAATTTAAATATAGTTTAAGAGAGGTTTTTATAACAGAGAGAAATATAAAAATAATTAAAAATTATGAATTTTTGAAATTACTGTAGTAAATAGTAAATTACTGTGTAAATAGTAAATTACTGTGCAAATAGTTAATTACTGTGCAAATAGTAAATTACTGTGCAAATAGTAAAATTACTGTACAAATAGTAAATTACTGTAGTAAATAATAAAATTACTGTGGTAAATAGTAAAATTACTATGGTAAATAGTAAATTTACTGTGATAAATAATAAAATTACTGTGGTAAATAGTAAAATTACTATAGTAAATAATAAAATCACGAGGTAAATAGTAAAATCACCGAGGTAAATAATAAAATTACTTTGTAGTAGAATATTTCGTGGAATATTCGTGGAATATTCTCAGTGGAACATTCTAGAACATTCGTGGAATATTCTCGTAGAATATAGAATATTCTCAGTATAATATTCTCAGAGAATATTCTATATTCGTAGAATATTCTCAGAAGCAAATAAGACTTGGGAATTCTATAAATAGGGCTAGGGGTTTTAGGATGAGGAAACAAACCAAAGAACATTTCTATATTCTCTCAAGCTCTCTCTTAGGAAGAAATATCTCTAAAAGAGGAGCAAGTAAGTAGAGGAAGAGTATAGGAAGTGGGAGAAACCAAGTAAGGGGAGTTATCCTTATCTTACTCTTCTATTCTTTGTTTTGTTGTTACTTTCATTATATTTCTTTAGTTTTTCGGATACTAAGGTGCGAAGATAATTCTTAGTATGCTCGTGGTTGCGGTTTTGTCGATCTTCCACATCAGAACAAAATTATTCTTGTTACGAGGAAAAGTGTGGTACTGTTTATTGGTTCTTGATGTTTCCTTGATAATTCTTGGTGTTTCTTGTTTCTTGGTTTCTTGATTTATTGGTGTTTATTGGTGTTTCTTGGTGTTGATTTCATATCGAAATATGTCTGGTTTTGAGTTGGATATGAATAAGTGGTGACATGCATGGTCGCATGAAATTGGTGATGGACTTGAATTGCTTAATGACCGATTTGAAATGCCTAGTGGAGAGGCAATATTCTAAGATTGCTTGGTGAATAGGCAATGCTTAGAAGGTTTTGAAATAAATATGACCTAGTAAAGAGGTCAAGATTTAAAATGTGATAAAGGTCATTATACAATTCAAGGTCCTAGAGCATGTTGCATGATGATGATTTGGATAGTAGTAGACCAAGTCCGTAAGATTACGGATTCCGTCCGTGTGAGTGGAATACCGTGGACTAGAGGGGGTTCTCTTGGTGGGAAAATTTCCCGCTCATGATGATCACATGTTGTGGGGAGGTCCCGGATTAATCGAGGGAACTCGACAATTACGGAGTGTCTACCTCTGGTGGGTCTAATTGAGTGTGAGAATCAGATGCCCCAGGCTATTTTCAGTGGAAGGCGCCACATTGCATTTCGAGTGAAGAGTGAAAATGCATGGTGAAGGTGCATGCATCATGTAGGCTTAGAAGCATACATTAATAATGGTGTGTTTGATTAAATGGAATTCATGCCTTAGTCATTGATTGTGATTGATGGTTTGTTTGATTTGGTTTATGGTTGTCGGTTGCCTTACTTTGTGATTGATATTTTGTTGATCATGGATTAGTATGGAAGTATTATTCTAAAAATGATATTTTCGATGAAATTTCTAAATTTATAAAAGAAAAGGTTTTCCTCGAACTACAATCAATTTTTTATATTTATGGTTAAGGAAAGCTCACCCTTGCACTTTGTGTTTTTAACCCCTGTAAAGATCTCGAACAACGTTCGGGGGAGCAGATTTGCAGGGTTAAGAAGTTGTCACTGGTTGTTGCTACTATCTTGTGTGAAGGTGTTTGCTATGTTTTGCGTGTAGAAGTGTTGGGTAGATGTTCTAAGGTAGTAGAAAGGTAGTTATGTAAAATAATAAAAGGACAAAGTTATGAAATCTATTTGTAATGAACTTTAAATCTTATGTAATGAAAGTGTTGTTTCCTAAATCTCTCTTTTATTTACTACATCATTAACCACTTTAAATTACTAATTAAAAATAAGTAAAATAAGTAAATAAAAGGGGGGTGTTACATTAGTGGTATCAGAGCAGGTCGAACCAGTTCGACTTGTGAGTTATGTGTCTGCTATGTTTTTGTTGTGTGAATGATTGTGTGCTTTGTGTGCTTGTTTGATTAATTGGTGTGTTTACTTGATTGCTTCTTGGTTCAATCAATGAAAAATTAGTTTTAGGGTTAGTGACATGGCTTAGGATTAGATAGGAATAGAAAGTAGTGGTTGAAAGAATTTATAGAATTGTAGTTAAAGCCCTATAAGTTCTTACCTAAGTTTTTGATAAGCAGAGTAGGCTAAGAAGAAAAACGAAGAGTTTTCTAGGATTAGCTGGATATTATAGAAGATTTATAAAAGATTTCTCCAAGATAGCTTTGCCTCTCACAACCTTAACTAGAAAAGGCCAAGCTTTTGTATGGAATAACGACTGTGAACAAAGTTTCCAAACCCTTAAGAAAAAACTAACTACTGCTCCTGTTTTGACCCTACCAAACCCAATTGAATCGTTTGAAGTCTATTGTGATGCCTCTAAACTAGGTTTAGGAGGAGTGCTAATGCAAGGAGGAAAAGTGGTAGCCTATGCATCAAGACAATTGAAAAACCATGAAAGGAACTACCCAACCCATGACCTAGAACTAGCTGCAGTAGTATTTACGCTTAAAATATGGCGACACTATCTTTTTGGAACAAGATTTGAGGTATTTAGTGATCACAAAAGCCTTAAGTATTTATTTAGCCAAAAGGAGTTAAACATGAGACAAAGAAGGTGGATGGAATTTTTAAAAGATTATGATTTTGATCTTAAGTACCACCCAGGCAAAGCAAATGTAGTAGCTGATGCATTAAGTAGAAAGACCATAGCAATATCAAGTTTAATGGTCAAAGAGATGGATTTAATAGATCAATTTAGGAACTTCAACCTTGCATGTGAGTTTACTCCTATTAGTATTAAGTTAGGAGCCTTAAGAATAACTAATGAATTTATGAATGAAATAAGACAGAAACAAGAAATGGATCCTTTTCTTAATAATCAGATTGAAGCCATAAGAAAAGGAGAAAATAATAACTTCAATATTGGAGTTGATGGAATTTTAAGATTTCAAAATAGAATATGCATACCTAATATATTGGAACTTAAGAAGGTAATCTTAGAGGAAGGACATAAAAGTAAACTTAGTATTCACCCTGGTGCCACCAAGATGTATAAGGACTGAAGACCCTGTTTTGGTGGCCTAAAATGAAGAAAGAAGTGAACAATTTGTATATGCATGCTTGGTATGTCAAAAGGCTAAAATCAAACACAAAAACTTGGGGGAATCTTTGTAACCCTTAGAAATACCGCAATGGAAGTGGGATAGTATCTCTATGGATTTTGTAGTAGGATTACCAAGAACTTCAAAAGGAACAGATTCTATTTGGGTAATAATAGATAGGTTAACCAAATCCGCTCATTTTATCCCAATTAATGTAAGGTATTCATTAGAAAAACTAGCCAATTTATATATAAGTGAAATAGTACGATTACATGGTGTACCCACAAGCATAGTTTCAGATAGAGATCCTAGATTCACTTCTAGATTTTGGGAAAGTTTGCAGGAAGCATTAGGAACAAGGCTAAAACTAAGTTCTGCCTATCACCCTCAAACAGATGGACAAACTGAAAGAACTATTCAATCCCTAGAAGATTTATTAAGGGCATGTATTTTGGAATATAAAGGAAATTGGGATAACCATCTACCCTTAATAGAATTCACATATAATAATAGTTACCACTCTTCAATTGGAATGCCCCCATATGAGGCATTATATGGAAGAAGATGTAGGACACCTCTATCTTTGGGTAGAGCTTTAAGATCACATAACCTTAGGACCTGAAATAATACAACAAACTACCGAAAAGATTAAACTAATCCAAGAGAAGATGAGAGCGACACAAAATAGGCAAAAATGCTACTATGATGATCGAAGGAAGGACCTTGAGTTCGAAGAGGGGGATCATGTATTCGTAAAAGTAACACCTTGACCGGAGTTGGCGGGGCTCTCAAATCCCGCAAACTCACACCTCGTTTCACAGACCTTTCCAAATTCTCAAAAAGGTTGGACCGTAGCCTATCAAATTGCATTACCACCTACTCTGTTAAATCTTCATAATGTCTTTCATGTATCTCAATTGAAAAAGTATATCCATGATCCTTCACATGTGGTGGAACTTGACGATGTTCAAGTAAAAGAAAACCTCACGTTTGAAACCCGACCTTTAAAGATCGAGGATAAGAGGATCAAGTTCCTGAGAGGAAGAGAAATTCCCTTGGTCAAGGTTATTTGGAAAAACGGAGCAAGTGAAGAGGTTACATGGGAATTGGAAGATCAAGTGAAAAGCAGCTACCCTGAATTATTCCAATAAAGGTAAATTTCGAGGACGAAATTTTTAAAAAGGAGGGGAGTATTGTAACATCCCAAAAATTTAAATATAGTTTAAGAGAGGTTTTTATAACAGAGAGAAATATAAAAATAATTAAAAATTATGAATTTTTGAAATTACTGTAGTAAATAGTAAATTACTGTGTAAATAGTAAATTACTGTGCAAATAGTAAAATTACTATGGTAAATAATAAAATTACTGTGATAAATAGTAAAATTACTATGGTAAATAGTAAATTTACTGTGATAAATAATAAAATTACTGTGGTAAATAGTAAAATTACTGTAGTAAATAATAAAATCACTGAGGTAAATAGTAAAATCACTGAGGTAAATAATAAAATTACTGTAGTAGAATATTCTGTGGAATATTCTGTGGAATATTCTGTGGAACATTCTGTAGAATATTCTGTAGAACATTCTGTGGAATATTTTGTAGAATATAGAATATTTTGTATAATATTCTGTAGAATATTCTATATTCTATAGAATATTCTGTAGCAAATAGTACCTTGGGAATTCTATAAATAGGGCCTAGGGGTTTCAGATGAGGAAACAAACCAAAGAACATTTTTATATTCTCTCAAGCTCTCTCTTAGGAAGAAATATCTCTAAAAGATGAGCAAGTAAGTAGAGGAAGAGTATAGGAAGCTGGGAGAAACCAGTAAGGGGAGCTGTCCTTATCCTACTCTTCTATTCTTTGTTTTGTTGTTACTTTCATTATATTTCTTTAGTTTTTCGAATACTAAGGTGCGAAGATAATTCTTAGTATGCTCTGTGGTTGCGTTTTATCCGATCTTCCACATCAGAACAGAATTATTCTTGTTACGAGGAAAAGTGTGGTACTGTTTATTGGTTCTTGATGTTTCCTTGATAATTCTTGGTGTTTCTTGTTTCTTGGTTTCTTGATTTATTGGTGTTTATTGGTGTTTCTTGGTGTTGATTTCATATCGAAATATGTCTGGTTTTGAGTTGGATATGAATAAGTGGTGACATGCATGGTCGCATGAAATTGGTGATGGACTTGAATTGCTTAATGACCGATTTGAAATGCCTAGTGGAGAGGCAATATTCTAAGATTGCTTGGTGAATAGGCAATGCTTAGAAGGTTTTGAAATAAATATGACCTAGTAAAGAGGTCAAGATTTAAAATGTGATAAAGGTCATTATACAATTCAAGGTCCTAGAGCATGTTGCATGATGACTGGATAGTAGTAGACCAAGTCCGTAAGTTACGGATTCCCGTCTGTGTGAGTGGAATACCGTGGACTAGAGGGGGTTCTCTTGGTGGGGAAATTGCCCTGCTCATGATGATCACATGTTGTGGGGGAGGTCCTGCCGGACACTGAGGGAACTCGACAATTACGGAGTGTCTACCTCTGGTGGGTCTGACTGAGTGTGAGAATCAGATGCCCCAGGCTATTTTCAGTGGAAGGCGCCGCATTGCATTTCGAGTGAAGAGTGAAAATGCATGGTGAAGGTGCATGCATCATGTAAGCTTAGGAGCATGCATTAATAATGGTGTGTTTGATTGTATGGAATTCATGCCTTAGTCATTGATTGTGATTGATGGTTTGTTTGATTTGGTTTATGGTTGTCGGTTGCCTTACTTTGTGATTGATATTTTGTTGATCATGGATTAGTATGGAAGTATTATTCTAAAAATGATATTTTCGATGAAATTTCTAAATTTATAAAAGAAAAGGTTTTCCTCGAACTACAATCAATTTTTTATAATTATGGTTAAGGAAAGCTCACCCTTGCACTTTGTGTTTTTAACCCCTGTGAAGATCTCGAACAACGTTCGGGGGAGCAGATTTGCAGGGTTAAGAAGTTGTCACTGGTTGTTGCTACTATCTTGTGTGAAGGTGCTTGCTATGTTTTGCGTGTAGAAGTGTTGGGTAGATGTTCTAAGGTAGTAGAAAGGTAGTTATGTAAAATAATAAAAGGACAAAGTTATGAAATCTATTTGTAATGAACTTTAAATCTTATGTAATGAAAGTGTTGTTTCCTAAATCTCTCTTTTATTTACTACATCATTAACCACTTTAAATTACTAATTAAAAATAAGTAAAATAAGTAAATAAAAGGGGGGTGTTACAGCCTTGGCCCTTGATATGCTTGAGTGACTCATGATCGGTGTGCACCACAAACTCCTTGGGAAGAAGGTAGTGTTGCACACTTGGAAGGCCCTCACAAGTGCATACATCTCCTTATCATAGGTGGAGTAGTTAAGTTGAGCACCCTTGAGCTTCTCACTAAAGTAGGCAATGGGGTGCCCCTCTTGCATTAATACGACTCCAACACCTAGGTTAGAAGCATCACACTCTACTTCAAAAGAACAAGCAAAGTTAGGTAAAGCAAGAATAGGTGCATGTGTAAGCTTTTCTTTAAGTAGATTGAAAGCATGCTCTTGAGCTTGACCCCAAATAAAAGTAGAATCCTTTTTAACTAGTTCATTAAGAGGTGAAGCAATAGTACTAAAGTCCTTAACAAACCTCCTATGAAAACTAGTTGGAATATAAAAACCGAGGAATATAACTTGATTGGTGGCAAAGGTGCACTTCTCTTTGTTGGCATACAATTGTTGTTCCCTAAGCACTTTCAAAATAAGCTTCAAGTGTGTTAGATGTTCTAAGAAAGATTTTCTATAAATCAAAATATCATCAAAATATACCACAACAAATTTTCCTAGAAACTCTCTTAGCACATGATTCATTAACCTCATAAAAGTGCTAGGTGCATTTGATAAGCTAAAGGGCATGACAAGCCACTCATATAGTCCAAACTTGGTCTTAAAAGCGGTTTTCCACTCATCACCTTCTTTCATCCTAATTTGGTGATAGCCACTTTTAAGATCAACCTTGGAGAATATCTTAGCTCCATGTAGCTCATTGATGGAGGACCATCCATCTCCAAAAGCCCAACCAAACTCTCCAACCTTAATCTTTAATAAATTGGGTTTCTAATAAATTCGCAATGTTTTTACTGTCTGACCAGGTTCAGTATTTCAACCATAACTCACGCTACACAAATCCAATTGAGGTAATAATGGTTTCAAATTAAAGAAGACTTCAAGGGCTACAAAAGCTATGAAGACACCAAAACCTAGTTCAGACTGCAACTAGTTGGAAATTGAGCTTGAAGTTAGTGTTGGAATGCTTCCAGGAATTTTCAGCGAAGTGTTTTAATGTTTAGGCTTATTAGTAGTTTTATTTCAATTATGTAATTGTTTTAAGGATTTAATTTGGGCCTAAACTTGTAATAAACAAAGAATTAGTGACCCTTAGATAAGATTCTAATCCAAGGGCTAAGCTTAGAAGCTTGGGGTGCAAGCTTGGCGTCGTGACCATTGGATGAGGATCTCTAAACTTGCCATGGCGTTTCCATCTCTAAACTCCTTCCGTTTTCTATTTCTTTTTCTCCTTAAGGCCATGAGCTTCTTCTTCATTTTTCCAAGCCTCTATTGAAGCATGAAGATCCGCAACTTATATGGTCTTCTCCTTGAGGATTGCATCAAATTTGGTATCTAGAGCTTGTTCTACTTCAATTGGAGCATTATCCTATCCGATTTGATTTTTCTTACTTTGAATTTTCGTTTTTTCTCTTCAATTTCTTGTGTAGATCCGTGTTGTATGAACTTTTTTAAGTTCTTCACATGTTCCTTGAGTTGTCTTCATCTTGATTTTGAGTATTCATGTTAAAAAAATTCTAGATCTAAAATTCGTAGCAAATTCATGTCAATCCACCGTTTAAATTTCTTCTTTAGCTTGTTTTAGTAATTCTTCATATATGTTCTTGATGTGTTGCATATGAACCACGCCAAATCTTCTCAAATCCATGAATCTCTGTTTTGAATGTGTTCAAGGTGTTGTACACGTGAATTAAGTGCTAAGATTTGTGCGTTACAAGTTCAAATAGCTATCACCTTGCTTAATCTAGCTTACTAGTAATTTTAGACTTAATTTTGCCTTAGTCTTAGGTTTTTCTAAATTTGGTCCAGCAAAAGAAAGTCTAGAAAAGAAGTATAAAAAGTCAAGGAAAAAGAAAATCAAAAGAAAGATTACAAGAAAAAGAATCACAAGAAAATTCAAAGAGAAGAAAAACAAGAAAAGTGAAATTCTAGTGAAATTCAAGTGAGTAGAAAAAGAGCAATTGAAAAGTGATTTTAGTGAAATTAAAACCTAATTGTGCAGTGCAGTAAGTTGACAAATTGAACCTCTAAACACTCCCAAAATTAGTTGTTCAAAGGACTTAGAACACTAGAGACACTTAGGACTAAGCATTATCACCAAAACTTGAGTTTAGATTACTAGTAGCCTAGATTCTTGAACTTGTGGTGTGTGATGTGCTTGGTAACTTGAAACTCTGTTTTTTCCCCTTTATTTTGAGCATATTACTTGGCTGTACAGTGATGGAAAAACTGCACCTAATCACTTATAATCACTTCACAAAATTCACTTGGAACTTGCCTCAAATTCGGTCCCTATTTCGGCTTCAAATTACTTCTAATTTGGCTTGAATTGTGTACTTGAGTTGCTGTCCAAATTTTCCAGATTTGTGCCTTAAATTGAAAGCATATCTTGTGCAATAGTTTAGGTGCCATTGTGTCATACTAAACTCTTCATTTGAGTAGCCTAATTTTCCTTTCATTGAGTACCTTTTATTGCTTGTCTTCTTGGACTCCTAAGGTTTTGTCTTGAGTTTGTATTTCTTGGAATTCCTAAGCTTGACTCTAGAACCGTTCCTCTTTCACTTTGGAAACTTGGACCTTGAATGATTGATTAGAGGTTTGAACAAGAGTATAAAGAGAGGTTGAGTGGAAAAAGACAAGAGTGAACATTTGAGAAAGAGTCTTGAAAGTGTGATACAAGAGTGCTACTAGAGTGAAACACTTAGAGAGTGGAAAGGATCTTTTATATGCTTGTACTTGTTATCTAACCTTTCTTTGTGCAGCCATGGAAAGTTCTCCTAGTGTATGGAATGATCTCTCACCTAAAGAAAAGAAGATGGTGGGATTGATGAGTACCATAATTCACATAACTTTGGAAGAGAGATTCGACCAAAGAAGGAGAGAAAAGGAGGAAAGGAGGTTGAGAAAGGAGCATGATAAGAGGATCCTTGAGAAGGCTAGTAGAAACCGTGAACATCATGGGAGGAAGGAGAAAACCTTGAGAGAAACCATGAGAGAAGGGAAAGAGAAGAGCATGAAAGGAGAGGAGAAGTTCATAGAAGGAGTGGAAGCGAAAGAGTAAGCCATAGATTTGAATATGAGATAAAAGAGAAAGAAATGAGGGAAAAAGAAATTCAAGTTTGTTTGAGAAAAGTTAGAGAGTTAGAATTGTTGGAAAAACAAATGAAGGAGAAAGATGATTTATTACTTGCTTATATTAACCCTTCATTTGATTCTTTTGATTCTTTCTTTAAGGATGTTGTAGGTGTTGTGTCAAAAGAGGATTCCAAAGAGCACATTGATCATCTTTTGTGTGAAGAAGTTGAAAGGATTGAACTTAATACTTCAATTAAAGATGCTTGTGATCATCTTTACAAACTTCCTTTTGATGTGATTCCAAAGGAAGTGTTGTGTGTAGAGGAACCTTGGAACAACATGGATAGAGGAGGAGAAGTACAAGGGAATTGTGTATATTCAAAAAAGGAAACTTCTTTAACTCTTAATCCTTTTGCTATTCCTACTATGCACAAAAATAATTGTGACACAATAGGTTCTCAAGACCTTAGGTCTTGGAAAGTGTGGGAAAATACTAAGTTAGGTACCTTGTTTGATTATTCTCATGGGTATTTTTTTAGGTGGAAGGAGGAGTCTAAGAACGAGGGACCATCACAAAGTCCTACACCTAAAGGAAGCTTCCTAATATCACAACACCTTAATGAGAAACTAGGAATCATTTGGAAATTCTATCATACCGAGAAACAATATTTATATGCTTTCCTTTATTCTCATGATTGTGTTAATAAAATGAGTTGGAAATACACTTTGATATTAAATATAAAACTTGACAAAGTGTGTTTAATCTTTGATCCGGGTGGAATTTTTTTTGTAGGTGAGAACCTAAGTCAACTTGGGGACAAGTTGACCATAAGAAGGAGGATTTGATGGAGGACCATCCATCTTCAAAAGCCCAACCAAACTCTCCAACCTTAATCTTTAATAAATTGGGTTTCTAATAAATTCGCAATGTTTTTACTGTCTGACCAGGTTCAGTATTTCGACCAATTGAGGTGATCTTGGTGCCAAATTAAAGAAGACTTCAAGGGCTACAAAAGCTATGAAGACACCAAAACCCAGTTCAGACTGCAACTAGTTGGAAATTTAGTTTGAAGTTAGCGTTGGAATGCTTCCAGGAATTTTCAGCGAAATATTTTAATGTTTAGGCTTATTAGTAGTTTTATTTCAATTATGTAATTGTTTTAAGGATTTAATTTGGGCCTAAACTTGTAATAAACAAAGAATTAGTGACCCTTAGATAAGATTCTAATCCAAGGGCTAAGCTTAGAAGCTTGGGGTGCAAGCTTGGCGTCGTGACCATTGGATGAGGATCTACATCCAAGGGTGGAGGATTGATCCTTGTTTTCCAAGTTAATCAAACTTGCACCACAAGCTTCCTCCCGTGGCCATTAGATTAGAATCTAATCCAATGGTGGACATTAATTCCTTGCATAGCAAGCTAGCTCCACACCTTAGTAGTATAAATAGGATTTCCTTTGTAATTCAAACACTTTTGATAAAATTTCTGAATATTGAATTAAGCTAAGAGATTATTCTTTGAGAGTATTCTCTCTTGTGTTCTTGTGAAGAACCTTGAATCTCATCAATGGCTTCCTTATCCATTGTGGCGGTTCCACCTCTAGCTTATTGGCACTTGCCATGGCGCTTCCATCTCTAAACTCCCTCCATTTTCTATTTCTTTTTCTCCTTAAGGCCATGAGCTTCTTCTTCATTTTTCCAAGCCTCCATTGAAGCATGAAGATCTGCAACTTATATGCTCTTCTCCTTGAGGATTGCATCACTCATCAAGCAAGTCATCTAGCCTAGGGATTGGATATTTATACCTTATAGTTATATTGTTAATGACTCTACAATCGGTACACATCCTCCAAGTTCCCTCCTTCTTAGGCACTAAGATAACCGGTGAAGCACAAGGAGACAAGCTCTCCTTGACCCAGCCCTTACTCATCAACTCCTCTACTTGCCTTTGCATTTCATGAGTCTCTTGAGGAGAACTCCTATATGTAGGCCGGTTGGGTAAGGGTGCACCGGGTACTAGATCTGTTTGATGCTCAATCCCTCTAAGTGGGGGAAGGCCTTGGGGAATCTCCTTAGGAAAGACATCATCAAACTCCATTAACAATGATTCAAGGTCCTCTTGCTTGCCTACCAAGTTAGTGCTCAAAACTAATGGTGTAGGAAAACATAGGAACATACTTTTCCTAGCTAGATACTCCCTTTTTAGCTCACCTCTCTCCATAAGCAAACTCTCACTAAGTTTTCCCTTATCTATAGCCTCGGTTTGCCTTTCATCATGGGTGGCTACACACTTTCCTTTCAATCTAGAATCACTAGTGGCATGTTTGGTAATTTTCTTGCAACTCTCGGCCAAGACTAGCTTTCTTGGGTGTTCGGTTTCTTTTTGGCTTTTCTTGGAGGAGCTCTCGGCCATACTAGGTTTGGCACTTGAACCCTCACTTTTCTTCTTATTTTCCCTCTTTAATTTCATTTTTATTTGATCCTCACACACATCCTTAGGTTGTTGGACTTGAAGCTTGAAGAATGTTGTTGTGTCTCTCTTATGTGTTTTGGTTTTGATGAATGTATATTCGGTTTTCCATAGATGAAGTGTAAGTAGGATATATCTATGTATTGATTGTTAAGTATAGGCATATATGTGTTGAGTTCTTTGTGTTGAGGCCCCAGAGATGTTTTAAACTTGTGTATGGTTGATCAAGTGACTAATGTTTGATTTCCAATTGTGAAAAACAGCTTTGAAAAATCTGGAAATCCATTTTTCACTGATGTAATCGATTGCAGGCTTGATGTAATCGATTACATTGATCTTCCCCTCTGGTGTAATCGATTACATGGGTAATGTAATCAATTACATGTTTTTGGCCCTCTGGTGTAATCGATTACATCATTATTGTAATCGATTACATGGCCTGGGAATACTGATGTAATCGATTACATCTCGTTGTAATCGATTACATGCCTGGAAAATTCAAATTGGAGGGTTCTAACGGCTAGTGTAATCGATTACATTCATTTGGGATCAATTACATTGACCGTTGTAGCTCAGTTTTGCACGTTTTCTCCCTCCAAATTTGTTTTATAAGTATAACCTTGATGAAACATATGAAGATGCTGAAAACCTAGCTTCTTGAAACAACTCTTACACTTTCATATGCTCTAAATCTAGAGTTCATCAAGGTTTTCAAAGAAAAAGGGGAAACTTGATTCTTTCCATTGATTGGGTTGATTTCATAGTGCTCATTTGTGATCAGATTCTACACATAAGGTGTTCTCTTTACTGATCTTTATATTTCCAATTTCTGGGTTGTTGCTCTAGGAGAGAGGTCTCTCTAGATAGAGCATTGTGTTTGAGAAGTGATTCTCAAAGTTTGATCTTGGAGGTGCCAAGGTCTTGGAAGTTCTGTTCTTCAGGTTGGAGAACAGATTTGGGTGTTTTGATTTCTGTTTGTATTGCTTGTTGCAGAGTGAATGTAAAAGGATACAAAAGGAATCATTTGATAGTGGAAAGCCAATCGCAACAGTTGTTGGATTGGGACTGGATGTAGGCAGTTGGCTGAACCAGTATACATCGCTGTGCACTCATCTTCTTCCTTACTCTCTTTACAGTTTTCACTATATTGTTATTGATCATATTCTGCTTTGTATTTGGAAACTGCATTGATAATCAACTCATTAATTGGTTTAGGAATAGAATCAGTAATTGAACTTGTAATTGAATCTGTAATTGAAAGGTAATTGATAGGTAATTAAAAGGAATTAGAAACACACGAATTTGGGGTAAAGTTTAACAAGAATCTATTCACCCCCCCCCCCTCTAGATTCACACATAGGGACCAACAATTGGTATCAGAGCTTCTTCTAGTAAATTACTCTAGAATTTGATCTAATAGTTCCTTAGAATGGCTGGAAATCAATTACCATTTGCTGAAGGTGCTTCTACTAATAGACCTCCTCTGTTTTGTGGAGATAACTATCCCTTCTGGAAAGTTAGAATGAAAATTTTTATGGAGTCTATAAATAGAAACATCTGGCAAGCTGTTGTAACTGATTACAAGGTTCCAACACACACAGTAGATGGAAATGAGGTTGAAAAACCATTTGAGAAATGGGAACTTGAAGAAATTAGGAGAGCTGAAAATGATGCTAAAGCTTTAAATATAATACATTCCGCATTAAACTCTGATGAATTTTTTAGAATTTCAGCTTGTACAAAAAGAAAGAGGCATGGGATCTTATCATGGTGACTCATGAAGGTACTCCTGAGGTGAGAAGAGCTAGAAAGAACACACTCATCCAAGAGTATGAAATGTTCAGAATGGCACAAGGTGAGTCTATCATGGACATGCAGAAGCGATTCACACACATTGTGAATCACCTCAAAGGACTCCGGTAAGGTCTTTGTTGAGGAAGAGGTAAACATAAAGGTGTCTTTGAAGTCTCTAGCGAGAAAATGGCAACCAACGAGTCACGGCCATTACGAGAATCAAAGAACTTGGCCTTAATGACAAGTGCTGAGTTGTTTGGTAAGCTGAGAGAATATGAGATGGATATGTCACGTATGGCTGATGAAGAGCAAAAGGACAAGAAGGCTAAGAGTTTGGCACTCAAAATGGAGGACACAGCTAGTGATAGTGATGCATCATCAAGCTGTGGAAATGAGTCTGAGCAAGAAATGAATCTCATGGTCAGAAAGTTCAAAAGGTTCATGAAGAAGGACAGCAACAAAAGGAGATTCAACAATGCTAGAAAAGACTCATCTTCAAAGGTCACATGCTATGAATGTGGTAAGGCTGGACACTATAGATCAGAGTGTCCTAACTTGAAGAAATCAAACAGCAGTGAGCCTAGAAGAATGGAGCAAGAAGAAAAACCCAAGAAGGACCGGTATCGGAAGAAAAAGGCCTACATTGCTTGGGAAGAAAATGACTGCTCATCCTCCAGTGAAAGCGAAAATGAGGAAGCCAACTTATGTCTTATGGCTAAACCAGAATCGGATAATGAGGTAAGTGATTCTGACTCTTCTAAAAATGATAATGATTATGATGAACTATATACTGCTTTTTGTGAGTTATTTAAAGAAGCAGAAAAATTTGAAAAACTAAGTAAGGTTTTGAAAAACAGAGTTGCAGATTTAGAAAATGAAATTTCTGTTTTGAAAACCAATATTCAAGAATTGAAAGATGAAAATGATAAGTTGAAATTGCCCTGTTCAAAGTGTAAATATTTTACTGCCCCTTTAAAAAGGAATAAAAAGAAGTTCCATACATTTAAACAAACTAGCAAGTATAGAAACTTCTCATGTAGTTATTGTATGCAATCAGGACATAATCATTATAACTGCATGATTAGAAAGAAAGGCTTAGATAATGGATTGTTTAAATGGATAAAGAAAGATAGTCACAGTTCTAACATGAAAGGACCCAACAAGATTTGGGTACCAAAAACCAAATGATATCTTTCTTTGTGTAGGTGTGCTTGAGAGCCAAACACTCAACATGGTATTTGGATAGTGGCTGCTCAAGACATATGACGGGTGACAAGAATAACTTTATCTCCTTCAAATCCAAAGAATCTGGTTCAGTAGTATATGGAGATAATAACAAAGGAAAAATTCTGGGTATTGGTGATGTTGGAGACAAATCCAACTCCGTGATTGAAGATGTACTACTTGTAGAAGGCTTGAAGTTCAATCTTCTGAGTATTAGTCAATTGTGTGACAAAGGCTATCAAATTTCATTCGACAAAGGCTGCTGCAAGATCAATAACAGCGAATCGAATGAGGTATTGATGGTAGGTAAGAGAAGAGGTAACATCTATATACTTGAACTTGATCATTCATCATCATATCATGCATGTCTTACGTCTAATGATGATCTATCTTGGCTTTGGCATAGACGTATAGCACATATTGATGTTCATCAACTTAATAAACTGTCATCTAAGAGCTTAGTAGAAGGACTACCTGAATTAAAGTTCAAAAGAGAAGGCCTATGTGATGCATGTCAGAAAGGCAAGCAATCTAGAAACTCTTTCAAATCTAAAAATGTTGTTTCAACTTCTAGACCGCTTGAATTGCTGCACATGGATCTCTTTGGTCCATCTAGAACTGCTAGTTTAGGTGGAAATCTATATGGATTAGTTGTTGTAGATGACTACTCTCGTTTTGCTTGGGTGGCTTTTATACCAAGTAAAGACACCACTTTCAAAGTTTTCAAAATACTTGCTAAAAAGATTCAAAACGAAAAAGATTTGAAAATCAAGTCCATTAGAAGTGATCATGGAGGGGAATTTGAAAATGAACATTTTGAAAATTTTTGCGAAAAATATGGAATCAATCACAATTTTTCCGCTCCAAGAACTCCACAACAAAATGGGGTTGTTGAGAGGAAAAACAGATCTTTAGTAGAACTAGCAAGAACTATGTTGAATGAAAGTGATTTGCCTAAATATTTTTGGGCTGATGCAGTTTCCACTGCGTGCTATGTTCTAAATAGAATTGTGATTCGACCTCTTTTAAAGAAAACCCCCTGTGAACTCTATAAAGGCAAGAAAACCAAATATTTCTCATTTTCGGGTATTTGGGTGTAAGTGTTTTGTTTTGAATAATAGCAAAGAGTCTCTTGGTAAGTTTGATGCCAAGGCTGATGAGGGTGTGTTTATTGGGTATTCATCATCAAGTAAAGCATATAGAGTTTTTAATAAAAGGAGGATGTGCATTGAGGAATCTGTGCATGTCAAGTTTGATGAAACTAACAATCCTCAAAAGGGAAGTGTGTTTGTTGATGATGATGAGCATGTAGGTGAAGAAAGCACAAGCAAAGAAGAACAGCAAGAACCACCAACTACCTCTCATGAGTTTCCAAAAGAATGGAGGAAACCAAGAGATTTATCTCTTGACAACATCATTGGAGACATCCATAAGGGAGTATCTACTAGATCTACTCATAACATGTTCTGTGATGATTATGCATTTGTATCTCAATTTGAACCTTCTTGTGTTGATGATGCTATAAATGATGAATATTGGATGAATGCTATGCAAGAAGAATTGAATCAGTTTAAAAGGAATAACGTATGGGAGTTAGTACCTTTTAAAAGAGATATGAATGTAATTGGAACAAAATGGGTGTTTAAGAATAAGTTAGATGAGAATGGAGTTGTGGTTAGGAATAAGGCTAGACTAGTAGCTAAGGGATATAATCAACAAGAAGGAATAGATTTTGGTGAAACATATGCCCCTGTTGCTAGACTAGAAGCTGTTAGAGTTTTACTTGCTTTTGCCTGCATACATGATTTCAAGTTGTTTCAAATGGATGTTAAAAGTGCTTTCTTGAATGGCTATATCAATGAAGAAGTTTTTGTTTCACAACCCCCTGGATTCACTGATTTTAGATTTCCTGAACATGTGTACAAACTCAAGAAGGCCCTATATGGTCTTAAACAAGCCCCTAGACAATGGTATGAAAGGCTAAGTAAATTTCTTCTGTCAAAAGGGTTCTGCAGAGGTAATGTTGACAAAACTCTTTTCATAAGGAGGAAGTCAAACTGTATTTTGTTGGTTCAAGTTTATGTTGATGATATTATATTTGGATCAACTAATAAATCTCTGTGTGAAGAGTTTGTGAATAGCATGCAGGGGGAGTTTGACATGTCTATGATGGGAGAACTCAAATTCTTCCTAGGATTGCAAGTCAAACAACTGAAAGATGGAATCTTCATACATCAAGCAAAGTACACCAAGGAATTGTTAAAGAAATTCGACATGGAGAGTTGTAAGATCTCAAACATTCCTATGTCAACTAATCTCTACTTGGATAATGATGCAGCTGGACAAAGTGTAGACCAATCAAGATATAGAGGGATCATTGGATCACTCTTGTACCTCACAGCAAGTAGGCCAGACATCATATTCAGTGTGTGTGTTTGTGCAAGATTCCAATCTGCACCAAAGGAATCACACATGGCAGCTGTGAAGAAAATCTTGAAGTATCTCAAAGGAACTACGAACTGTGGTTTGTGGTATCCAAAAGGTACGTATCCCACATTGGTTGGTTTTAGTGATGCTGACTTTGCTGGTTGTAAAACTGATAGGAAAAGCACAAGTGGTGTGTGTCATTTGTTTGGAGGAAGCTTGGTCTCATGGTATAGCAAGAAGCAAGCCTGTGTAGCTCTTTCAACTGCAGAGGCAGAGTATGTAGTCGCAGTAGTCGTTTGTTGTGCTCAGACCATTTGGCTGAAGCAACAACTGGAGGATTTTGGACTTAAGCTTGATCATATTCCAATTAAGTGTGATAACACAAGTGCCATCAGTATCACAAAGAACCCGGTCTTACACTCAAGAACGAAGCACATTGAGGTGCGTCATCACTTCATTAGAGATCATGTTGAGAAGGGAGATGTTGAGGTGGAATTCATTGACACAGAGAATCAAC
This sequence comes from Hylodesmum podocarpum, assembly GCA_026586105.1. Classification (NCBI taxonomy): domain Eukaryota; kingdom Viridiplantae; phylum Streptophyta; class Magnoliopsida; order Fabales; family Fabaceae; genus Hylodesmum; species Hylodesmum podocarpum. The sequence goes on from JALJEV010000561.1 coordinate 228,497, forward strand.
TCACGGATATCTTCACCAAACCTCTGCCCAAGGAGAGGTTCTTCAAACTTAGAACCAATCTTGGTATTCTAAGTGAAGAACATCTCACATAAAGTGTTGTAAGTATGTTAGTTTTAATCATTCATTTGTGCTTAAACTTGATATGAATTCATTGCATAACATGATCTTGACCTTTTATATGATGAATCAAATGCTTTTCAATCATCCTATATGTGAAAATCATTAACATTGCAGCTCATAGCTTTATTTCAACTTGTTTTCTGGTTTTCTATAGGATGTAATCGATTACATCGTGAATGTAATCGATTACATGATATTTTGGTTCTGATGTAATCGATTACAATAACAATGTAATCGATTACATGGGGTTTTTGGTTCTGATGTAATCGATTACATCGTGAATGTAATCGATTACATGCGCTCTGGAAGAGTTTTTCAAAGCTTTGTTCTTCGTTTCTGGGCTTTGTGTTCTATGTTTTTGGAAGCCCATTTGCACACATTCACTGAACCTAGTCTTCTGTGATCTTTATTAGTGCTGTGTTAGGGTTTTTCTTTCACATTCACATTCCCTTCCAAACCCTAATCTCTCACGGCCTCCATTCTCTCTATCCCACATTCATCTTCAACCTTCTTCATCTTCTTCTTCACCACCAACATTAAGCAATGGAAGGACCAGGGAGCAGCAAGAGAACGAAAACAAGAACCCATAGGAATGCCCAAGAGGAGAGACGCACGAAGCACAGGCAAGAATCCTCCTCCAAGAGAAAAGCTCCTGCTACATCCGGAGAAGACGTGGGTCGTCCTCACAACGCTTGGTTCACGTCTGCTGAACAAGAGTCCAAATTCTATATGGATTTTGCAACCAAGGAACTCGTACCTGCGAAGATTCTTGATCTACAATGGCTGGACAATGAAGGTTTCACGTTTCACTCCATGCTTAGAGATCAGAACTTGGAGAAATTCGTTGAAATTTGAAAGGTTTCATATACCCTGATTTGGTAAGAGTATTCTATGCCAATATGAAAACTCATTCTGGTTCTAGGAGAGTGAAATCTGAGGTCAAGGGTGTGTCCATTGTTTTGACTCCTGATTTGTTCTTTCAATATGCTGGGATAACTGATGATGGTATTATTCCCACTGTGGAAAATCTGATGGAAGAGGGTTTTGAGCTTGAGAAAAATGCTTTCTATATGAGCTTGTTGAAGAATCCTGAGGCATGGGAAGCTGAAACAGCAGCAAGGAGAGAACGAGGTTTGAGAAAGACCTTTGGCATTGGCGATCTTAACACTGACGATCGTCTTCTTCACTATACGATATGCTGGATTTTGGCAGCAAGAGGAACCAACCATGCCCAAATCATGGAAGAAGATTTGGTGTTGATGGCTGCTATGAAGAACGGTATTCAAGTGGATTGGGCTCGTGTTATGATGGAAAATATGGTCAAAGTTCAGAGGAAGCTTGAATACAAATGTCCTTATGGATTGTTCATCTCTCGTATCCTTGAGCATTGTCAGGTGGATGTTTCCAATGAAAGTCGCGAATTGGTGAAAGATATTCAGATCATTGGAGATATGGCATTAAAGAAGATGTGTTTGGTGAAAACCCCAGCTGGATGGGTTTCAAGAGATGATGTGCGACCACAACAACAAGAACAACCACAACCGAGGAAGAACATCCTCCTTCGATGATGATGGAGATTCAAAGAATCGGGGAGTACATCCCTAAGTCTAGATTTGAGTCCATTGTCATTGATATTTGGATGAGATGGATAAGCGCCAAGATGATCTGGGAAAGCAGATTAAAGAATTGGAAAGGAATCAAAATCTGCATTTCCTTGACATGAGATCATTGATGGAAACCATCATGGAGCGCCTCAACCAAGATGATGATGATGGTGATGATCAGTGACTCCTCTGCTGTATCTCTCTTTTTGGTTTGATATACCAAATAGGGGGAGAATAGTATAGATTGTTCTAGTAAGGGGGAGTTGAGGTTGAGAGTAGCTTTGATAGGTTGTTTCTGGTTTTGTTTAGCTGATATTGTTTAGGAGAACCTATGTTTTTGAAGTTTTTACTGTTTTATTGATTTCTGAACTATGTTAAGTGCTTGTCTTTGATATTAAATAAAATTTGGTTTGTTTTATGATTCATTGGTCTTGACCTATATTTGTATTTGAATCATGTCATACATACTTGAATGAATGGTTGATTAGTAGTGCATATGCATATGGTATTTTCTGGAGATTTCTAACATATGCAGGACTTTCAAAGAACAACACATATCCTAAAAGCTCTAGGAAAACCTCATATGTGATTTGGTACATCAAAACCAAAAAGGGGGAGATTGTTGGACTTGAAGCTTGAAGAATGCTGTTGTGTCTCTCTTATGAGTTTTGGTTTTGATGAATGTATATTCGGTTTTCTATGTATTGATTGTTAAGTATAGGCATATATGTGTTGAGTTCTTTGTGTTGAGGCCCCAGAGATGTTTTAAACTTGTGTATGGTTGATCAAGTGACTAATGTTTGATTTCCAATTGTGAAAAACAGCTTTGAAAAATCTGGAAATCCATTTTTCACTGATGTAATCGATTACAGGCTTGATGTAATCGATTACATTGATCTTCCCCTCTGGTGTAATCGATTACATGGGTAATGTAATCGATTACATGTTTTTGGCCCTCTGGTGTAATCGATTACATCATTATTGTAATCGATTACATGGCCTGGGAATACTGATGTAATCGATTACATCTCATTGTAATCGATTACATGCCTGGAAAATTCAAATTGGAGGGTTCTAACGGCTAGTGTAATCGATTACATTCATTTGGGATCAATTACATTGACCGTTGTAGCTCAGTTTTGCACGTTTTCTCCCTCCAAATTTGTTCTATAAGTATAACCTTGATGAAACATATGAAGATGCTGAAAACCTAGCTTCTTGAAACAACTCTTACACTTTCATATGCTCTAAATCTAGAGTTCATCAAGGTTTTCAAAGAAAAAGGGGAAACTTGATTCTTTCCATTGATTGGGTTGATTTCATAGTGCTCATTTGTGATCAGATTCTACACATAAGGTGTTCTCTTTACTGATCTTTATATTTCCAATTTCTGGGTTGTTGCTCTAGGAGAGAGGTCTCTCTAGATAGAGCATTGTGTTTGAGAAGTGATTCTCAAAGTTTGATCTTGGAGGTGCCAAGGTCTTGGAAGTTCTGTTCTTCAGGTTGGAGAACAGATTTGGGTGTTTTGATTTCTGTTTGTATTGCTTGTTGCAGAGTGAATGTAAAAGGATACAAAAGGAATCATTTGATAGTGGAAAGCCAATCGCAACAGTTGTTGGATTGGGACTGGATGTAGGCAGTTGGCTGAACCAGTATACATCGCTGTGCACTCATCTTCTTCCTTACTCTCTTTACAGTTTTCACTATATTGTTATTGATCATATTCTGCTTTGTATTTGGAAACTGCATTGATAATCAACTCATTAATTGGTTTAGGAATAGAATCAGTAATTGAACTTGTAATTGAATCTGTAATTGAAAGGTAATTGATAGGTAATTAAAAGGAATTAGAAACACACGAATTTGGGGTAAAGTTTAACAAGAATCTATTCACCCCCCCTCTAGATTCACACATAGGGACCAACATAGGTGACAAAGGCTTAAGGGTGACCTTCTTGCTCATATGAGAGAAGACGTAGGTGTTGGCATGTTTGTCATATTGGCATGTTTGTCTCCCAAGTAATAGGTGAGTGGCTTCCTGATGGAGGACCATCTCTAAGCATGAGGATCACAAGGGCTATGCAAAGAAGACTAGAAGCTCAAGTTGAGGAAGAGTTGACCAAGTCAAAGTCAACAAGTCAAGGTCAAAGTCAAAGTCAATGGTTAACTCCTCAAAGTCAACAAATTGGGCAAAAGAAGCCTTGTAATCTTCTTATTAGTTTGTAATTAGTTTAGGCTTAATTTTGCATAAAGCTTGGAGCATATTTGTTTTGTATGTTTCGGCCAAGCTTAGTATTGGACATGATTGACTTTTGTTTTGAGTGGTCAAAGCCTCTTTAAATGGGCTCAAGAGTCTTATGACCAATTAAGCAAGTGTAATACACTCTCTTGAAAGAGAGTGGATGGATTAGGAGAGAGAATTAGTGGAATTGCCACTAACTTAACTTGAATTTCCACCACTTGATTATTCCATAATCAAAGGTGCAAATTCAAGTCAAGCTTATAAATGTTGACTCTCATCTAAGAAGGTATTCTAGCCTTTGGATTTACTTCTAATACAAGGCATAGAATTCCATCTTGATTAGTCATGATCATCACATGCTTAGGAGAGTTATGAGCCTCTTGATCTCATTAACTCTAGATCCTTCTTGAATTGATCAAGTGAAGGTTGCCTAGCATCACTTGATCAATCCATCAAGGATCCTAAGGCTAATAGAGACTCACAACCAACACCCTCCATTTGCTTAAAACTTAGGCAAATTGGCACATTGTAATCACTTTTGAATATTGAATGAAATAGAATTTCTAAGACTTGTGTCTTGAGAAAAGGGAGTGCTCTCCTAATGTTAGATCCGTGGAGCACACACCATAGCTTCATGGGTTTGCATCACTTCCATAGGCATTACATCACATAACACATCATCTCTATACTTGCCTATGGAGAAGTTAATAAGAACTTGCTTACTAACTACCATTTCTCCCTTATCACTCAACCATTGTAGCTTGTAAGGTTTAAGGTGTGGGGATGTCCTAAGTTCTAATTTATTTACTAACCTAGTATTAACAACATTTGTACAACTACCACTATCTATGATAAGAGAACATACCTTCCCTTCCACTAGGCATCTAGAATGGAAGATGTTTTCTCTTTGTGAGTCATCCAATTCCTTGAGGGCACTTCCAAACATCTTCCTCACCATGAGGAGGTCTCCATCTTCCGGTTGCTCCAAGCTTGATTGCTCACTAGCACTAGCTTCCTCTTCTTCACTAGAAGAATGAGTGGACTCTTCACTAGTGATTCCTCCATCCACTCTCATGATCATGGCCTTCTTGTTGGGACATTGGGAAGCTATATGACCATGTCCTAAACACTTGAAACACTTAATGTTAGAAGGCTTAGAAATGGGTTTTGAAACTTCCTTACATTTAGGGTCATCTCGGCTAGACTTGTAGAAAGTGTTGGATGATCCCTCCTTCTTTTGCTTGTCCTTCCAACTTGAAGATCCATGGGTGTAAGACTTCTTAAAGGAACTCTTCCTCTTTAGTTGGCCCTCAATCCTTTCGGCCTTGTGAATGGCATCCTCCAAGGTTCTATAATGTTGGAGTTCCAAGACATCTTGGATCTCCCTATTCAAACCATTAGTGAACCTAGCAATTGTAGCTTCCTTCTTCTCTTCATAGCCGGCCCTCATTAAGGTTAACTCTAGATCTTTGTAGTACTCTTGCACACTCCTTCCACCTTGAGTTAATCTTTGGAGCTTCACATGTAGGTCCCTTGTATAAGACTTAGGCACAATTCTTCCCTTCATGGCATCCTTCAATTGGGTCCAAGAAGTGATGTGAGGCCTCCTCCTTTTCTCGGCATCTACAAGGAATTGGTTCCACCAAACCAAGGCATAACCTTCAAACTCCAAGATGGCTAAGTTAAGCCTCTTCTCTTCACTCAAGTGTGGGTAGCAAGAATAAACTTGATCAACCTTCATCACCCAATCTAGGTAACTCTCAGCCTCACTATCTCCAAGAAACTTGGGTAGCTTCATCTTGTTGCTTCTTCCCCACTCTCTAGGCTCATCCTCTTCCACATGTCTTCTAGGGGTGTGATTTGGCATCCTAGGTTGAGGATCTCTCCTCCCCCCCCCCTTGCATTCCTATGGCCTCTAAAGGGTTCATCCTCATCATAGTTGTTCCCCAAATCACTCCCCCTAGGTGTGTCATAGTCCCCTCTAGGAATTCCTTCCTCACTACCACTACCTCTATAACTATCTCTTCTACTCCTAGGTACTTCATTGCTTAAACTCCCTCGGCCCCCCTAGGTACCGCCCCTCCTCCATGGTGACCTCCTTGATTGCCACTAGTGTCTCCAAGGATCTTCTTGTCTAATTCCTTCCTTATCTTCCTTTCCTCCTTTAACCTCCTCTCTTAATCAAACCTCTCATCCAAGCTAGCACTAAGCATGAACTTCATCATATCCATCATCCTTTTAGACCTTGGTGAGAGATCATTTCCCACACTAGGAGAGGTATCCATTGCTGCACAAGAAAATGTTAGATAACAAATACAATTATATAAGAGATCCTTGCCACTCTCTAAGTGTTTCACTCTAGTAGCACTCTTGTATCACTCTTTAGAAGGCGTTTTCTATAATGTTCACACTTTCCTTTTTCCTCTCAATCTCCTTAGAGTTTCTTGAGAAACTTCTATCAATTATCAATGTCCAAATAATCCAAGTGAAAGAGGAACAATTCAGCTACAAGCTTAAGGAAATTCAAAGGAGACAAATACTCAAGACAAAACTACTAGGAAGCCAAGAAGACAAGCAACAAAATAAGACTCAATGAACAATTAGCTACTCAAAAAATGGAAATTAATTGTCAAGACAATGGCTAGTATATCTAATGTGCTAATAATGAAGGAAAACTAGTATTTAAAAACTGTAAAAATTTTGAAACAAAAATTTCAAGAATGAAAGAAATCAAATGCAAGTTTTTCTGGAAAATTGACTGAACCGTCACCAAATCTGCCCAAACTTGTGAATTTTGTTTAGCATACCAATTAAGCTTGGAAAATTATGAAACCTTCCAGTTAAGCTTGTATATATGTATAATGAATGCCAAAGTGCCCAGAATTCAATAAAACAATGTTTAACCCCTTGAACCAACTACAAACCCGAAACTGTCACAGCAACAGCAGAACCTTCACTAAGCTGGAAGTTAGGCTTGAAATTTGGCTCAAAATGACTTGAAATTTTGGGGATTGTGATGTAAGCCTTCTATGGAAGTCTCACTAGTTTGCCCAATCTTCACTTGAACAAGCATGAACCTCACGGCTAAGTGTATGGATTTGCGGAATAGATCACTTAAAGAAGAAGAAACTGAAAATGATCTACTTATACTAAATTCTCTTAAGCAATTTGTGCATCTTTCTAAATTCATCAAAAGTTCTTTACAAATCTGAAAATGGGCTACTTATACTAAGAGAATTGGTGCCAAGCTTGCTATGCAAGGAACTAATGTCCACCCTTGGATTATATTCTAATCTAATGGCCACGGAAGGAAGCTTATGGTGCAAGTTTGATTAACTTGGACAACAAGGATCAATCCTTCACCCTTGGATGTAGATCCTCATCTAATGTTCACAATGCCAAGCTTGCACTCCAAGCTTCTAAGCTTAGCCCTTGGGTTAATATCCTCATCTAATGGTCATGGCGCCAAGCTTGCACTCCAAGCTTCTAAGCTTAACCCTTGGATTAGAATCTTATCTAAGGGTCATTAATTCTTTGTTTATTACAAGTTTAGGCTAAAATTAAATCCTTAAAACAATTACATAATTGAAAGAAAACTACTAATAAGCCTAAACATTAAAACATTTCGCTGAAAATTCCTGGAAACATTCCAATGCCAACTTCAATCTTATTTTCCTACTGGATCCAGTCCGAACTGGGCTTTGGTGTCTTCATAGATTTTGTAGCCCTTGAAGTCTTCTTTAATTTGGCACCAAGAACGCCTAAATTGGAGTTGTGTATTTCGAGATATGATCGAAATACTGAAACAGGTCGGATGCAAAAATCAGCAACGAATTTTTATTAAAAACAATTAAAAGCTCAATTTACAAATATGGTGCTTAGAGAGTTTTATTGGGCATTTGGAGATGGTCCTCCATCAAACCCTCCTTCTTGTTTTCAACTTGTTCCCAAGTTGACTTGACCTTCACCTTCAATAAAAACTCCACCCGTGTCAAAGGTCAAACATGGTTCATTAACTTTGTTGTTAGATGATGCAAGATAGATGCAAACTTGTTTCTTATGGTTATGGCATAGGTCTAAAAATAAATGAGTTATTTTCATCAAGTGTTCCTTTAATTCCCTACACCTACTCAAGCTACTAGTTTGCAAATCATATAATAATGAAGTAATTTGTTTTCTACCATCAACAACATCATCTAATGAAATACAAGTAGAAGTTATTTTATCCTTCAAAACATATGATGCAAACCCATGAGGAACGTGTAAGGGATCTTCATGAATAAGCAAAGGGGTGTCCCAATCTTCATTCACCAATGTTCAATCACTCTTAAACAGTGGAATAACTCAATATATAGCAATGATAGCTCATGGTCAACACAAAAGGGGGAAGAAAGAAATAAAAATGGAAGAAGGAAGAAGTGTGGTAAGCGCCATGGATGAAACACCCAATAAGCTTGGTTGGAGAATCGCCACTTGGATCATGGATCCATGATAACATTCAAGGTTCTTGGAAGAAACCCTAGGAGAGCTCTCTCCTTTTCTCAAGACTTTAGTCTTATAAATTTTCTTTTCATAAATGACCAAAGTGAGTACAATAAAAATGTTGACCAACTTAAATGAAAGTGCAATGGCCTTAAGGTTAGAAATCTGAAATGTTCTCCACCCTAGGATGAAATGAGTGATCAATGGTGAGATGAGAGACACCCTAGGCTGAGCACACTTCACAATTACAAGGCCCAAATCCAAGTCTTAAAACAAATACATAATTGAAAAAGTCTAATAGGCCTAAACAATTAAACAACTCGCTGGAAAATCCTGGTAGCATTCCAATGTTAACTTCAAGCTTCATTTCCTCCTAGATGCAGTCTGAACCGGGCTTTGGTGTCTTCATAACTTTTGTAGCCCTTTAAGTCAGATTTCAAATTCCGCCAAGAAAAAATTAATTTGAGTTTTGTAGCCCACATTAAGCTTGAAATACTGAACCTGGTCAGCACCCCGCTGGAACATCCTGGCAGTATCCAAACGTTACTTTCAAGCCCCATTTCCTCCTAGATGCAGTTAGAACTGGGCTTTTGTGTCTTCATAGCTTTTGTATCCCTTCAAGTCAGCTTTAAAAAGACACCAAGAACAGATAAATTGGAGTTGTGTAGCCCAAGTTATTCTCCGAATATTAAACCTGGTTAGACAGTAAAAAACATAACGAATTTTATTAGAAGCTCAATTTATTAAAAAGTAAGGTTGAAGAGTTTGTTGAGCTTTTGGAGATGGTCCTCCATCAAACCCTTTTTCTTGTGGCCAACTTTTTCTCAAGTGGCCTTAGGTTCTTACCTACATTAAAAATAATCCACCCGGATCAAAGATCAAGCAAACTCTATCAAGTTTAACATTTAATAACAAGATGCTTTGTCTACTAATATCATTAACACAATTTAGAGAAGTAAAGGAAGAATGCAAGTGATTTTCTATGATAAAACTCAAACTCCAAGGAGTCTCTAATTACTCCTTTAAATGTATAGATACTAGTTCTTTAATCCATGTGTACTCCACTTTGTTGAAATTCTTCTTTAAGATACTTCTTTTAGGTGTAGAAGCTTATGATGTTCCATCTTTCTTAAATTCATTCTTCCACCTAAAAGGATATTCAACATAAAAAAGAGAACCATTAGTAGGCTCAAGTAAGAATTCCAACTTAGTATTCTCAAATATTTTCCAAGGTATAATGCTATGAGATTCTATTGTGTCACAAAAAGTGTTGTGCAATTTGGAATTAATATGAGAAGTAAGAGGCAAGGAAGTCTCCCTTCTTGATAATGCATAATCTTCAAGTACTCCTTTCCCTCTTCCCAAGTGACTCCATGGTTCCTTTATGCATAACTTCTCACTTGGTCCTAGAACACAATACTTCTTGAGAGTGAAACTCTTATCTCTCTCACAAAGTGCCTTTGGTCTTTCAAAAGATGTGAAAGTTTGTAATTTGCCCTCCTTCTTAAATTCTTCCATCAACCTATATGAACAATCAATATCATGAAAATAATAGTTAGTAGGCAAAATTAAAAATCCCATACTTCTAAATTCAAGAGTTTTCCAAGGCTCAATGTCATAAGATTCTAGTGTAGGGTATGGAATATCATTTTTATTACAAGAGAGAGGAATAGTGAGTGATAAAGATTTTTCCTCAAAGGGGAACTCAAACTCTATAGGTATTTCCTTCTCTTCATAGTGTTTGTTCCAAGGCTCACTTATGCACAACACTTCACTAGGCACCAAAACAAAAGAATTTTTATCAAGATGGTCATAAGAAATTTTGCAAAGGTCTTTAAGTGCCTTTCTTTCTATATCTTCATACAAGAGATTGTCAATTTCCTCTTGATAGTCATCCTTTGGAATCATACCTAAAATATTGTCAAAATAAGAATCAAGAGTTTCAAATGAAGGGTTAGCACAATCAAGTAAAGAATCATTTTTCTCCTTCATTTGTTTTTTCATCAACTCTATTTCCTTAATTTCTTTTTCCCTCAATTCTTTTTCTTTTAGCTCTTTTACTATCAAGTCTTTCATCTCTCTCAAAATTCTCTCTTTAAACTCACATTCAAGTCTCTTATTTTCCTTCCTAACTCTTAGTTCTTCATCACCAAAGACCCTTCTAGTTGTGTGTTTCTACTATGGTATGTGTTTCGGTCTTGCCTTTCCTTTCCTCTCCTCTCTTCATCAAAGGCTCTAAAGACATACTCCTCATCATATTTACTTATCCCACCAATTTTCCAAGGTTAATAATGGTTACCCTTTTGCCTTTCCCTTTCACTTCCACTCCTTCTATTCACTCTCTTCTTCTGCTCTTCCCTGTCTCTTCTCTTATGATTTTCTCTCAAGGTTCTCTCTTTTCTCTCATGATACTTATTTCTCACCCTTCTTTCAAACTCAATCCTCTTAATTTTTTCTTCCCTAAACCATCTATTTCTCTCATCCCTAACCTCATTCAAACTCTCTTGAAGCTCATTCTTGAGGTTGTGTTGTAGGTGAATGAATTTCTCCATGATGGCATCCATAACCTTTTGGGTTCTAGGAGATAAATCATTACCAACACTTGGGGAGCTATCCATTGCAGCAAGGAAGATGTTAGAAGCAAAAATAGTATAAGAAAAAAGAACCTTTCCACTTTACTAAGAGTTTTCACTCAACACTCTTGTTTACACTCTTTAGAGGCTTTTTCTATGATGTACTCTCTAGCCTTTTTCCTCTAAACTCTCACTTAAAGTTTCTTGAGAAACCTTTATCAATTATCAAGTCCAATTTTATCCAAGTGAAAGAGGAAAAATTCAGCCAAAAAGCTTAAGGAAATTCAAAGGAGACAAATACTCAAGACAAAACTATTAGGAAGCCAAAGAAGACAAGCAATAAAAGGACACTCAATGAAGAAAATTTAGCTACTCAAAAGGAGAATTTATATGAGACAATGGCTACTCTAGCTACTAAAAATAAAATGAAGGAAAACAACACTTTAAAACTGGAAAAATATTTGAAACAAAAACTCAAAGAATGGAAGAAATCAAATGCAATTTGCTGGAAAATTTGACAGCAACCGTCACCAAAATTTCCCAAACTTGTGAAAATTTATAAGCATATCAAATGAGCTTGGAAAATTATGAAACCTTCCAGTTGATATTATATATATGTAAATTGAATGACTAAATTCCCAGAATCAATAAAACAACTTTTAACCCCTTGAACCAACCACAAAACCAAAACTGTTACAAAATCAGCAGAACCGTCACTAATCTGGAATTAAAGGCTTGAAATTGGCTCAATATGACTTGAAATTTTGGGGATTGTTTTGGGTGATCTTTAGGCACAAAATAAGCTCAAATTAAGGTGCAGGGAAGCCACAAATATAGGTCTAAAAACAGGGCAAAAATAGGGCAAATATGTCTAGGCACATACAAAACACACCACAAGTTCAAATATCATGCTATTAGCAAATTTGACACAATTTGTAATATGATGCTTGAGCTAAATGAGTAATGATGCCACAATGAGCTTGGACACTAATTTTGTGGGTGTTTAATGACCCAATTCACCAAGGTACTGCACTCAATTTTCCACTACTTTTTCACTCAATTTTTCTTCAAACTTCTTTTCTTGTATTTTTCTTTTCTTGAATTTTTCTATGACTCTTTCTTTTGAGTATTTTCTCTTGCTCTTTTCCTTTATTTTGTTTTTCTATATTTTTCTTTTGGCTTTTCTTTGCTGGACAGACAAAGTATAGGCTCAAATACTCAAGCAAGTCAAGTCAAACTTTGCTAACGAGCAAGATAATGCATGGTAGGGGTAACTTGAACTTATAATGAGCAATGCACATAGTAATGAAACATATAAGCACTAATTAAGCCAAATATAATGCAGGGGATTCAAATTCCAGCAAAGGGACTCAAAATACATATTGAGAAAATTCATCAAACACATGGGGGCTATTAACTAGAATGTGTCTAGCATGTAAAATAAGCCATGTATGATCTACCATGAGTGTCAGAACATCTCTTCTATGTATTGGACAGCCAAGAAACACAACAACAACTAAACAAAAATTCAATTGAATCAAAAATTGAAAGCAAAAAGATAGGAGCTAGACTCAATACAACAAGTGAAGAACAACTAAGTGAAGAACAAGCTCTTGATACCAAATTTTGATGCAAACCCATGACGAACTTGTAAGAGATCTTCATAAATAAGCAAAGGGGTGTCCCAATCTTCATTCACTCTTAAACAGTGGAATAACTCAATATATAGCAATGATAGCTCATGGTCAACACAAAAGGGGGAAGAAAGAAATAAAAATGGAAGATGGAAGAAGTGTGGTAAGCGCCATGGATGAAACACCCAATAAGCTTGGTTGGAGAATCGCCACTTGGATCATGAATCCATGATAAGATTCAAGGTTCTTGGAAGAAACCCTAGGAGAGCTCTCTTCTTTTCTCAAGACTTTAGTCTTATAAATTCTCTTTTCATAAATGACCAAAGTGAGTACAATAAAAATGTTGACCAACTTAAATGAAAGTGCAATGGGCTTAAGGTTAGAAATCTGAAATGTTCTCCACCCTAGGATGAAATGAGTGATCAATGGTGAGATGAGAGACATCCTAGGCTGAGCACACTTCACAATTGCAAGGTCCAAATCCAAGTCTTAAAACGAAATAGATAATTTAAAGAAACTAATAGGCCTAAACAATTAAACAACTCGCTGGAAAATCCTGGTAGCATTCCAACGTTAACTTCAAGCTCCATTTCCTCCTAGATGCAGTCCGAACCGGGCTTTTGTGTCTTTATAGCTTTTGTAGCCCTTTAAGCCAGCTTTCAAATTCCACGAAGAAGAAATTAATTGGAGTTTTTTAGCCCACATTATGCTCGAAATACTGAACCTGGTCAGCACCCCGCTGGAACATCCTGGCAGTATCCAAACGTTACTTTCAAGCCCCATTTCCTCCTAGATGTAGTTAGAACTGGGCTTTTGTGTCTCATAGCTTTTGTAGCTCTTCAATTCAGCTTTAAAAAGACACCAAGAACAGCTAAATTGGAGTTGTGTAGCCCAAGTTATGCTCCGATTACTAAACCTGGTCAGACAATCAAAAACATAGCGAATTTTATTAGAAGCTCAATTTATTAAAAAGTAAAGTTGAAGAGTTTGTTGAACTTTTGGAGATGATCCTCCATCAAATCGCGACATGGAGTTTGCACCATGATAAGACTCAAAGAGGTTTACTTAAGAAACCTTAGAGGAGAAACTTCTCTCTCAAGCAATTTGTGCTTCTTTCTAAATTCATCAAAAGTTCTTTACAAATCTGAAAATGGCCTACTTATACTAAGAGAATTGGTGCCAAGCTTGCTATGCAAGGAACTAATGTCCACCCTTGGATTAGATTATAATCTAATGGCCACGGAAGGAAGCTTGTGGTGCAAGTTTGATTAACTTGGAGAACAAGGATCAATCCTCCACCGTTGGATGTAGATCCTCATTTAATGGTCACGACGCCACGTTTGCACTCCAAGCTTCTAAACTTAGCCCTTGAATTAGTATCCTCATCTAATGGTCACAGCGCCAAGCTTGTACTACAAGCTTCTAAGCTTAACCCTTGGATTAGAATCCTATCTAAGGGTCACTAATTCTTTGTTTATTACAAGTTTAGGCTAAAATTAAATCCTTAAAACAATTACATAATTGAAAGAAAACTACTAATAAGCCTAAACATTAAAACATTTCGCTGAAAATTCCTGGAAGCATTCCGACGACAACTTCAAGCTTATTTTCCTACTGGATCCAGTCCGAACTGGGCTTTGGTGTCTTCATAGATTTTGTAGCCCTTGAAGTCTTCTTTAATTTGGCACCAAGAACGCCTCAATTGGAGTTGTGTATCTCGAGTTATGATCAAAATAATGAAACAGGTCGGATGCAAAAATCAGCAGCGAATTTTTATTAAAAACAATTAAAAGCCCAATTTACAAATAAGGTGCTTAGAGAGTTTTATTGGGCATTTGGAGATGGTCCTCCATCAGATTGGTTTGGGTGATCTTTATGCACGAAATAAGCTCAAATTAAGGTGCAGGTCAGCCACAAATATGGGTCCAAAAATAGCGCAAAAATAGGGTAAAATGTCTAGACACATGCAAAACACACTATAAGTTCAAATATCATGCTATTAGCAATTTTGACACAATTTGTAATATGATGCTTGAGCCTAATGAGTAATGTTGCCTAATTGAGCTTGGACACTAAATTTGTGGGTGTTTAATGACCCAATTTACCATGGTACTGCACTCAATTTTTCCCAATTTTTTTTTTCTACTTCAAGAGCTACTCAATTTTCACTCTAATTTGCTTCAAACTCTCTTTTCTTGTATTTTTCTTTTCTTGAATTTTCTTTTGACTCTTTCTTTTGAATAATTTCTCTTGCTCTTTTCTTTTCTTTTGTTTTTCCATATTTTTCTCATGGATATTCTTTGCTGGACAGTCCAAGTATAGGGTCAAAAACTCAAGCAAGTCAAGTCAAACTTTGATAACAAGCAAGATAATGCATGGTAGTGATAACTTGAACTTATAATGAGCAATGCACATAGTAATCAAACATATAAGCACTAATTAAGCCAAATATAATGCAGGGGATTCAAATTCCAGTAAGGATGACACAAAATACACATTGAGAAAATTCATCAAACACATGGGGGCTATCAACTAGAATGTGTCTAGCATGTAAGATAAGCCATGTATGATCAACCATGAGTTTCAGAACATCTCATCTATGCATTGGACAACTAAGACACACAACAAGACTCAAATAAAATTTCAATTGAATCAAAAATTGAAATAAAAAAGATAGGTGATGAGTCATTATTTTCCCCTATTTAATTGTCTTTATGCACCTATTTTATTTAGTGAATTGTGCTTAATTGCCTATTAATTTCTCATTTTCACTATTTGGGCTTGATTGTGCCAAAATTCGTTTTTATTATTAATTCGGATTTTCTTGAGCTTAATTTCACTATTATTATTTTCAGGGAAATTTTGGAGATTAATAGAGCTTGGGAATTGGTTCTGGACTTGAAGAGGAGTTGCCACATAATATTTTTACTTTTATTTTATTTTGTAATTAGTTTTCCTTTTTTTATTATTTTGTATTTACTTTATTGGGCCAAACACTTGTTTGAGAGGCCATTTATTCTATTTTTATTGATTTTGCCTAAGTGTTGGGCTGAAGATTAGAGAGAGGGGCATTTTTGTCCATAGGTTCCATTATTTCATTTAAGGGTTTAGGGGAGACTACATAAAAAAAGGACATTCTACACTTCATTGGGTTTTTTTTAGTTTTCTTAGTTTTAGGTTAGGTTAGGTTTTCTCTCTTTTCTTCTTCATCTTCAGCAACTTAATTCCAGATTTTAATTTCAGTTCATCAATTAATTACTGTTCGTTTTCTTCTTCCCTATTTCAATTCAATTGCAATTTCATTTCATGCCATTTCAATTCTGTCTCTCTATTTCATTGCAATTTCATTTATGTTTTGCTGTTTAAGTTCAATTACTGCAATCAATTTCGTTGCCATTTAATTTCATTGCTCTCTCATTTCTGCAATTTAATGGGTCTTTAGTTTAGTTAGGGTTATCCTCTTGAATTAGGTTATAATGAAGCTTTGAGGTTTCTGTTATGTGTTGTTATGCTCTCTTTGTGCTTAATTCTTCATCAATTATTCATGTGCTTAAAAGCCCCAATTGCTGTTCATGCTTAGTATTTCAGTTAATAGGCAAATTGTATCTCTTTTCATGCTTAATGGGTTGATTTACAATTTGTTGGAAATGGAATGATTGATGTGTGTGAATGCTTAATTTGCACAAGAAAAACCTAGAGTTAATTTTCGTTTAGTTAATTGATTCGGGTCGGATTAAGAGTTGGGTAAATTGAGCATTTTCTATGGTTAATTTTCGCTTAGTTAATTAATCTTGTAACCTAGGATAAGTGAACTTGCAATCTAATCATGAGGCTAATTCCATTTTAGTTGTTGTTAAATTTTCTGTTTTACAATTCTGTTTACATTTCTAATCACAACAAACCTCCCCCACTTCGTGTCCTATCTTTGATGAAAACCCAATGATGGTCCTTGAGAGACGATCTAGGAGTCATTCCCCAGTACTGCATTTATTTGCATTATTTTGATAGCTTGCGACAGTCTTATCAATAGGAGCTAGACTCAATACCACAAGTGAAGAACAACTAGGTGAAGAACAAGCTCTTGATACCAAGTTTGATGCAAACCCATGAAGCTATGATGGTGTACTCCGCGGATTCAACACTTTGATTGCCCAATCTTCAATTCACCAAGTGATCCTCACCCAAAAACATTACAAGCTTGCGAAATAGGCTATGTTTTAGGCTAGTGTTTCGGTTTGGAACCAAAGGAAGAAGAAATCAAAAATGGAAGGAGAACCAGAAGGATGGTAGCGCCATGATTCAATGAATCAATAAGCTATGTAGAGGAATCGCCACTTGAGTCATGGACCAAGATAAGATTCAAGGTTCTTTGAAGAAACCCTAGGAGAGCACTCCCTTTTCTAAAGACACAAGCCTTAGGAATTCTATTTCATTCAATATTCAAAAGTGAGTCTTACAATTAGAATTCGCCTAAGTTATATGGCCTAGTGTGATGACCGTGAGGTTCTCTAGCCACTTGATCCTTGATGGATTGATCAAGTGATGCTAGACACCCCTCACTTGATCAATTAAAGAAGGATCTAGACTAAATGAGATCAAGAGGCTCAAAACTCATCTAAGCTTGTGATGATCATGGATTAATTAAGATGGAATTCGATGCCTTGAATTAGAAGCAAATCCAAAGGCTAGAATACCTTCTTAGATGAGAGTCAACATTTATAAACTTGACTTAAATTTATACCTTTGACTATAGCATAATCAAGTGGTGGAAATTTAAATGAAGTTAGTAGCAATTCCACTAATTCTCTCTCCTAATCCATCCACTCTCTTTTAAGAGAGTGTAACACACTTGCTTAGTTGGGTCATAAGACTCTTAAGCCCATCTTAAGAGGCTTTGACCAACACAAATAAGGTCAACATGTCCAAAAGGTGAAGCTTGGCCGAAAATTACAAGTCAAACATAAGGTCCAAGCTTCACAAAAACTAAGCTAAACTAATTACAAAATGCATAGAAAATTACAAGGCTTCATAAGCCCATTATGTTGACTATCAAGAGCTGACCATTGACTTTGACTTTGACTTGTTGACTTTGACTTGGTCAACTCTTCTTCAACTTGGGCTTCAATTCTTCTTTGCATTGCCCTTGTAATTCTCATGCTTGTAGATGGTCCTCCATCACTCTGTCTTAAGGATTAGATAGTTAATCAAGAATAGTTTTGGTTGAATTAAAAGAAAGTAGAAACGCATTAAAATTGAGCTATAGTGGAACTAGAATCTATTCACCCCCCCCTCTAGATTCACCCATAGGGACCATCAATTGGTATCAGAGCTTTATCTAGTAAGTTGCTCTAGATTTTGATCCATAGTTCCTTAGAATGGCTGGTAATCAATTACCATTCGCTGAACGTGCCTTTATTAACAAACTTCCTCTATTTTGTGGTGATAACTATCCTTTTTGGAAAGTGAGGATGAAAATCTTTATGGAGTCTGTACATAGAAGCATTTGGCAAGCGGTTGTAACTGATTTCAAGGTCTCCACATACATAGAGAATGGGAATGAGATTGAAAAAACATTTGAGAGGTGGGAACAAGATGAAATTGGGAGAGTTGAAAACGATGCAAAAGCTTTAAATATTATACATTCTGCTTTGAATTGAATTCAGATGAATTTTTCAGAATTTCAGCCTGCACTACAGCCAAAGAAGCTTGGGAATTAATAAAGGTTACACACGAAGGAACCGTTGAAGTACGAAGGGCAAGAAAGAACACCTTGATCCAAGAGTACGAAACATTCTGAATGATACAAGGTGAGTCCATAATGGAGATGCAGAAACGGTTCACACACATCATAAACCATTTAAAGGGACTTGGTAAGATCTTCATTGAAGAAGAGGTAAACGTCAAAGTGTTGAAATCCCTAAGTAGAAAGTGGCAATCGATAGTCACAATAATCACCGAATCCAAGAACCTGGCTTTGATCACAAGTGCATAGTTGTTTGGTAAGTTAAGGGAGTATGAAATGGATATGTCCCGGATTGTTGATGAGGAACAAAATGACAAGAAAGCCAAAGGTATAACACTGAAGATGGAAGACACAACAAGTGAGAGTGATACATCTAATTGTGCAAGTGAGTCTGAAGAAGAAAGCATGAACCATATGGTAAGAAATTTCAAGAAGTTCATGAGAAAGAACAATGACAAGAAAAGGTTCAACAATTCTAAGAAGGGATTTAAAAGAAGTGAGAGTTTGTCTTCAAAGGTGACTTGTTATGAGTGTGGCAAGGTTGGTCACTACAAGTTTGAGTGCCCCAACATGAGGAAAGCCAATTGCAATGAGCCTAGAAGATTTGAACATGAGGAAAGTTTCAAGAAGGACAAATTCAGAAAGAAGAAAGCTTGCATTGCTTAGGAAGAGAATGGCTCCTCCACTTCTAGTGAAAGTGATTCAGAGGAACCAAATCTCTGCCTCATAGTCAGAACAACAATGGATGAAGAGGTAAGTGATTATGATTCATCTACCTATAATTATGATGAGTTACTGTTGACTTAAAAAATATATGTGTGTGTCAATCTTTCGGCAAGTGTACCGGTCGTCACAAGTTTAGAAATAGTGAAAAAAGGATGTCGAACCACAGAGACTAGTTGTGAATTATCGAATGTTTAGCATGCTTGCTATTAGGACGAATCAATGAATTGAGCATTTAAGTGAAACTAAGTAACTATGAAAAAAAATCAAACATTACACTATAAAGCAAATAATGAAAGACAGTAAATGTTTAGGTTTCAAAGATGATGAAGAGAGTTAGGGAATTGGTTCAATTGATTCTTCTCTCAAGTAACTACTTCTTATGTCAATTCAGCAATTATCACTCAATTGGAGACTAGAATTTGTGATACCTTAGACTAATCCTATTCCTAGGTCTTTAGTCCCTTTGAATGACTTCTATAATCCCTAATCCCTTAGGTGAAAACAGAAATTCATTCAAGAAGCGAAACAGATAAATTCACAATGTCTCATAACATGCAAGTTCTATCCCTAGACTCAGGCACAGTTATAGTGATGTACTTCCTCTCCTAATTCAACTATCAATCTTCCGAAGGCATAGCTGACACGAGATACAAATCCTTAAGAAATAGTTCAATTCAGTCAAACATTAATATTCCTATCTCTATTTGAATTTCATGAATTAAATCTCAAGAATAAGCATTAAGTAAGGAAGAGATCAATCAATTCGGTGAAATTACAATTGAATTAACATGAGAAAGTCATTACAAGAGTTCTGAAATCAAAATCCCCAATCCTAACCTAAAGATCTAACCTAACATGGAAATGAGAAAAGAAAGAAGGAAAATAGAAATCAAACACAAGAAGCGCTCCATGAAGCCTTAGATCTTGCTTCCACAAGCTCCAAATCTTCAAGAATCTCCTTGGTTTGATGGAGGAGGAAGCAAAACGAAGGTGGAGAAGTGAAAATCGCAGAGCACAAGTGTGCAGAGGAAGAAACTAAAATATGAAGTTGTTCTCTTCATTTTCGCGCCCAAACAGCTATATATAAGTGCAGAAACGCGCCCCAGCTAAGTAGAAACGCGCCCTGGCGCGTTTGTGCCGCAAAGGGCAGTGAAACGCACCCCTTGAGCGCGCCCTGGCGCCCATGCGCCCCCCTGGAGGTCCTAAATCGCGCCCTAGCGCGTTTTGGCCGAGAACTAGGCTGAAACGCGCCCCCATTCGCGCCCTGGCGCGTTTTGACAGCATGTGAATAGTGATTTCGCAACTGCTTGAGTACTTTCACTAAACTGGGCATAACATCCTCCACAGATATCGTTTTGAGCTTTGGTTTTTTGCAAATGAAAGAGGTTAGATAGAGCTACAACTCTCATGAAGACACGAAGAGCTAATTCGGAGTGCAAATTGAGTGAAAGCTGGGCTCAAATGGATGTGCTCCCTTGACTTGAGCTTCAACTTCTCTTCTTCTTGATGGCTTGCACTCCAAGTCTTTCTCTTAGGTCCATGGCTTTCATTCCAAACTTCTATCTCCTCTTCAATCAACCTACAATTAACAAGAAAGAGGATAAAATGACTTAAAAACACAAGAAACACTTATAAAACTAACACAACACTACATCAAGAACTAACACTAAACAAACATGGTATTTTCAATGTTTTCTTGCCTAAACTACAACTAAACCTATTGAAAATGGATGGAAATGGACTGAAAACACCTAGGAAAACATGTATAATCTAGCACTTATCAGTTACATACTGCTTTCTATAATCTTTACAAAGTAGCCAAAAGATTAAGCAAACTGAACAAGGTTTTGAGAAGCAATGTTTTTGATTTAGAAAATAATATATGTGCTTTAAAAACTGATGTTCAAAGATTGAAAGATGAAAATGAAGCTTTGAAACAACCATGTTCTAAGTGTGCTTCAATTGATGTTTCTTTGAGAAAGAAAAATATGAAGTTCTTTTCATTTGAACAACCATGTAAAAATAGAACCTTTACATGTAGTTATTGCATGAAACCTGGTCATAATTCTTATAATTGCATGATTACAAAAGAAGGTATATCTTGTGGTTTGTTTAAATGGGTTAAGAAAGTTAAACTTGATGATGCTAACATGGCTGGACCCAAGAGAAGTTGGGTACCAAAAGCAAAGTAAACTTTCTTGTGTAGGTATGCTTGAGGGCCAAACAATCAACAATTGATATTCTGGACAATGGTTACTCAAGACATGTGATTGATGAAGAAAGCAAACTTATCTCTTTCCAATCAAAAGAATTTGGATTGCAGTTTATGGAGATAACATTGAGGGAAAATACTATACCTCTATCTTTGATCATTCATACTGCTTAACATGTATAAAATCATATCATTGCATTATATTTGGAAAAGCATAACACAAATTGCATAAAAACATGTTTTTAGAAAAATCTGATGCAGATAATCGATCACCATGGAGTAATCGATTACCATGCATGATCTTTGAAAATTTTATAGCATATGCTCTCTGTAGTAATCGATTACCATTCCAGGTTAATCGATTACCGCGACCCCTGTTTTCAAAATTGTTTTGGTTACTCACTGGAGGAATTGATTACCTCGTATGGGTAATCGATTACCTTCGCTGTTGAAGGTTATTTCACATGGTGTTAATGGATTTGGGCCTAATCGATTACAATTTCTTGAGAGTCCAATACTTTGTTCATTGAATCTAACCTCAATTGTGGAGTTTTTATAAGTGATTTTCAGGTTTTGGGCTTCATTCTACACATCTCACAAACCCTAAAAATCTCTTTCTCTCTCTAACCCTAAACCCCCCTTTCATCTTATTCATCTACTCCACCACCACCATCAATGGAAGAGCAAGGACGAGGCAAACGGATCAAGCACGTGGGTCACAAGACTAAGACAAGGACTTCGCCCCGATCAAAGAAGAGAGAATCCTCCTCCAAGAGGAAGAACCCAACATCTCCGGGAGAAGCGGTGGAACGTCCAATCAACCCGTGATTCACCTCTACTGCACAAGAATCACGTTTCTATGGAGATTTTGCAAACAAGGAACTTGTTCCTGCAAAGATCTTGGATTTTCGTTGGCTCGACACTCAAGGGTTCACATTCCATTCAATGCTCCGAGATCAAAACCTTGAGAAATTTGTGGGTCTGAAGGGTTTCATCTACCTCGATCTAGTGAGAGTTTTCTACTCAAATCTCTGACCTCACCAAGCCACCGGAACGATAACCTCCGATGTAAAGGGCCAACCTATGATTTTGACTCATGATATATTTTTCCGTTTTGCTGGTTTTAAGAATGAAGGAATTTGTCCTACGGTTGAGCATCTGCAAGCACAAGGATTCAACCTCCACAAGGACTCCTTTTTCATGAGCCTGCTCAAGAACCCCGAATCGTGGGAGGCAGAAAAGGCTGCACGAAAAGAGCTAGGGAAGAAGATCACCTACAACACAGGCGGGCTGAACGTTGACGATCGTCTTCTCCACTATACCATCTGTTGGATTTTGGATGCTAGAGGAGCAAACCATGCTCAAATTAACGAAGAAGATATGGTAACGATGGCTACGTTAAAGAATGGCATTCAAACCGACTGGGCACATGTTGTGATGGACAACATGCTCAAGACGAGAAGGCTATTTGATAACAAATGCCCATACTCTCTTTTTATTTCACAATTACTTGAGCATTTTCAAGTAGATACTGCGAATGAGAATAAGGACTTGGTGAAAGACATTCATATCATCGGAGACAAAGCGTTGGAGATGATCGTTTGGACAAAGACTGATGTTGGTTGGGTGCCAAGGGAGGAAGCACCTCAACATAGAAAAGCTCCAACTTATCCTTCTTCTGACGATGATGATGATTCGGCGGCTGGGGAGTATATCCCTAAGTCTCGCTTTGAGTCGATCGTTATTGATCGGTTGGATGAAATTGAATTTACTACCGCCAAACGAATCGACGAGATGGAGTCTGCCAACAATGCTCGATTCATGGATCTCAAGGAGCTGATGGAGTCTCTCCACACTCGTTTCGATACTATCTAGTATTTCCTTTCTATCACATCTCTCTTTTTGTTTATTGATATACCAAATAGGGGGAGAAGTGCTTAGTATAGGTTATTCTTAATAGGGGGAGGAGTATTGAAATACTGTGCATAATAGATTTAAAATTTGGCTTTGGGTAGTAATTTGAGGATTGAGTTAGTTTACTTTAATTGCATTTTATTTCCACTGCAACAAACATTTGAACAATTTTGTTGGACTTGAAGCTGAAGAAGTCGTCTCTTGTTTTTAGTTTTGATCTACTTGTAATCTTGATTTTAGTGATAGATTGCAAATAGAAGCGTAATTGTATTGATTGTTTTAGAATAGGCTTTGAGTGTGGTTTTTATTCAATCTCGCTTCACAGAGAAGTTGAATCTACTCTAAGAATCAAGCTAGAGTAGTTTGGGAACCCTTTTTCGGAACCCTTTTTCTGTTTTGAAAAGTTGAAAACTGTTGTTTAAAATGGTCTTAAGCTGAAGTAATCGATTACCATATATCAGTAATCGACTACCAACAGGTTGAGAAAACAGGGAAGCCCAAAACACTCTGGAGTAATCGATTACCACATCCTAGTAATCGATTACTTCGTGCTTGAGATAATAGAGAAGGCAAAATCTCTCTGGAGTAATCGATTACCACATTCTAGTAATCGATTACCACACCAGAATTCATCTCAAAAAGCTTTTGAACTGTTTTAAATTAAACCTCTTTGAAATGATTTTAAAACAAGAGAGATCTTTGAGTTTTTTCAAGAAGAAAGGAAGAGCGAAAAACTATTTTTCACAAAGAACACAAGTTCTAAGAATTCTCTTCAAGATTTTAAAAGATTTTCTCTAGAGATGAAGAGTGTGTGAAGGATTGAATACATTGGTTATAATCTTAATCAGATCATACACAACAGGTGTAATCTTTACTGATCTTTATCTTGTTTTTGTATTTTTGTTTTTGGTTCAAGACTCTTAAGAGAAAGTTGTTCTCTAGAAGAAGAGTTAAGGAATTTGAGAGAGGTGCTCTCAAAGGTAATTCTTGAAGGATTCAAGAATTAGAGAGATTTGTTCTTAGGAGAAGAACATATGTTTTGGTTATTTTGATTTTGTTTGTGTTTGTGCAGTGTGTTTGTATTAGACACAAGGAATCATTATAGTGGAAAAACCAATTGCAACAGTTGTTGGGTTGGGACTGGATGTAGGCCGAACGCCGAACCAGGATAAATCTCTATCCAAGCTTTCTCTCTACCTTATCTCTTATCTTTCTCTGTATTTCTCGCTTTACAATTTTCTTCTATGTCCGCTGCTAAATCTCTGAACTGTTATTTGTAACTCAGATAAAATTGAATCGGGAAAGAAAGTGAGAAAAAATAAAATTGAACGTAGGGAACTTGAATCTATTCACCCCTCCTCTAGATTCAACATAGGGACCAACAATTGATATCAAGAGCTTTAACTAGTAAATCAATCTAGTAATCCTACATAGTTTCTTGTGATGGCTTGTAATCTTTTACCCTTCGTTGAAGGAGCTTATATAAATAGACCTCCATTATTCTGCGGTGATAACTATCCGTTCTGGAAAGTTCGCATGAAAATCTTTATGGAATCTATTCACAGAAGCATCTGGCAGGCTGTGGTAAATGAGTACAAAGTTCCAATGAAAATAGAAAATGGAAATGAAATAGAAAAACCTTTTGAGGATTGGGATATAGATGAGACTAAGAGGGCTGAAAACGATGCTAAAGCTTTGAACATTATACACTCTGCCCTGAATTCTGATGAGTTTTTTTAGAATTTCTTCCTGCACTACAGCAAAAGAGGAATGGGAGCTCATCATGGTAACTCATGAAGGTACTGCTGAAGTCAGGAGAGCTAGAAAGAACACACTCGTTCAAGAATATGAAACATTCAGAATTTTCCAAGGAGAATCAATAATGGAAATGCAGAAGAGATTCACACACATCATCAACCATCTCAAAGGACTTGGCAAGAACTTCATTGAAGAAGAAGTGAATATCAAGATTCTGAAATCGCTAAATAGAAAGTGGCAACCTACTGTGACAGCCATAACTGAATCAAAGAACCTTGCCGCTGTTACCAGCGCCGAACTGTTTGGGAAACTTAGAGAGTACAAAATGGATATGACTCGCATGGCAGATGAGGAACAGAAGGATAAAAGAGCCAAAGGAATTGCTCTCAAAATGGAGCATACTGAAACAGAATCTGAATCCTCTGAAGACGGAAATGACTCACAGGAAGACCAAGTGAACTTGATGGTGAAGAAGTTCAGAAAATTCATGAAGAACAATTCTAAGAAGAAATTTGGTCAACCAAGAAAATGATGGTCCCTGCGGGTGAATCTAGAGGGGGGGTGAATAGATTCTAGTTCCACTATAGCCCAATTTCGCGAGTTTCTAATTCCTTTTAATTCAAACAAAACTATTCTTGATTACCTATCAATAGATGAGACAGATAAATAGGAAATATCAAAGATACACAGCGGAAATACCAAAAGGAATAATCAGAAACACGTTAGTAATCAATATACAGCGTAATCAATGTCAGTATCTAACTGTTCCAGTTTTAGTTGATTACCGAGTCAATTACCGAGTTAATTACCGAACAAATTGCAGAAATTAAACAGTGATAACAACAATGTAAGGTAAACGGTAAAGAGTATAAGGAAGAAGAAGAGTGCACAGTGATTTATACTGGTTCGGCCCACTGCTTACATCCAGTCACAACCCAACAACTGTTGCGATCGGTCTTCCACTATCAAATGATCCCTTTTGTGTTCTTTTACATTCACTCTGCAACAAGCAACACAAAAACGAAATCAAAACACCCAAAAACCTGTCCTTTGACCCAAAGAACAATTCTTCCCTGACCTTGGCACACCCAAGATCAAACTTTTGAGAAAACACTTCTCAAATATCCTTACTCTATCCAGAGAGACCTCTCTCCTAGAGTAATAACCCAGAAATCAAAATGGGTAAACAAAAGATCAGTTTAGAGAACACCTGGAGTGTAGATCTGATCACAAAATAACAACTCTATGAATGCCACCCAGTCAGAAATAAGAATCAAGTTTGCCTTTTTATGAAAACTTGTTGATGAACTCTTGAAGTTCTTTATGGGTTTCTTGGAGAAAATGATGAACTCAGTTTGGAGAGAATATGAAAGTGTATGAACTTTTCTAAAACTTGTATTCCAAGAAGTGTTATTGATTTTCGAAATAAGAGTATTTATAGGTTCAATTAAAAACTCAATTTAGGCAACTTAATGACTTTCTGATAGGGGTAATCGACTGCCAGAAGCTGGTAATCGATTAAACCAGTGAGTAAGAATTTCCTAGGTGATTTTGGCCCATGGTAATCGATTAACCCAAGGGGGTAATCGATTACTCCAGTGGCAAATGCATTCCCACACTCTGTTACCTACTTTTGGTAGTTGATTACCTGTTGTTGGTAGTTAACTACCTTCTGTTGGTAATCTATTACCTCAGTTGGTTACCAAAGACATTTTCAAAATATCTTAGAGAGAGAAATCAAACATTTGACACATGAGAAATCACACAAGATTGCCAAGCTCTCCAGGGCATTCAAACAAAGAACAACCACATACATGCCTAAACTAAACAATCAATACATAGGAAACTCCTAATTACATTTCATCTAAGAAAACCAAAATTACATAGCATCAGAAGCAAAACACCAAGAGAGACACCAAAGCACCTTAAAGCTTTAAGTCCAACAATCTCCCCCTTTTTGGTTTTGATGTACCAAATCTCAACCAAGGTTTTCCAAGAAGTTTAGGATGTGTGTTGATCTTCTAAGAATCCTGCAATTGTTAGAGATTTCCAAATACGCATTATATGCATTGCAGATTCACTGTACAATCTATTTTAATCAGAGCGTTATATTATCAATCAGCAAATAGAGTCATCCATACAGAAATATAAGACATGATTCAATTCACAATCATAGACCAAGACCGAATTTTTTTTTAAAAAATAACAGAATCGGAATATAAAACATAACACGATTAACAAAACAAAATATTATACCCAAATCGAATTGTTCAAATCCAAATATCCAAATTGTTCAGAACAAACGTTGCATAGAGATTAAAAGTTCAAACAGAGTAGAGCCTAACACATTTCTACCCAACAGCGCCAGAAATATGATCAATTAAGCACAAATCAAATGCTACTCAATACTCCCAAATCAAATGCTACTCAATACTCCCCTTATCTAGGATAACCTATAAACATTCTCCCCCTATTTGGTATATCAATAAGCAAAAGAGAGAAGTGATAAGAAGGGAATACTAGAGAGTATCAAAGCAAGTATGAAGGGACTCCAACAGCTCCTTGAGATCCAAGAAGCGGGCATTGTTTGCAGCCTCCATCTCGTCCAATCTTTTGGCGGTGGTAGCTTCCAGCTCATCCATCCGATCAATGACAATTGATTCAAAACGGGATTTAGGGATGTACTCCCCAAACGCCGAATCATCATCATCATAAGGTGGATTGGTTGCAGCTTCTGTTTGTTGTTGTTGTGGTGCTTCTTCCCTTGGCACCCATCCAGCATCAGTCTTTGTCAAACGCATCATTTTCAACGCTTTGTCTCCAATGATGTGAATGTCCTTCACCAAATCTTTGTTCTCATTTGTGGTATCAACCTGAAAATGCTCAAGCAAACGTGAAATAAACAGAGAATAGGGGCATTTGTTATCAAATAGCCTTCTCGTCTTGAGCATGTTGTCCATCACAACATGTGCCCAATCGACTTGAATGCCATTTTTCAACGCTGCCATCATTACCATATCCTCCTCATTGATCTGAGCATGATTGGCTCCTCTTGCAGCCAGAATCCAGCAAATTGTGTAGTGGAGAAGACGATCGTCGACGTTCAGCCCGCCAGTGTTGTTAGTTATCTTCTTCCCACGCTCCTTCCTTGCAGCCTTTTCAACTTCCCACATTTCGGGATTTTTGAGCAGGCTCATGAAGAAAGAGTCCTTGTGAAGCTCGATTCCTTGTGCTTGCAAGTGCTCAATTGTAGAACGTATACCTTCATCTTTAAATCCAGCAAAACGGAAAAATATATCATGAGTAAGAATCGAGGGTTTGCCCTTTACCTTAGAAATTACTGTTCCGGTGGCTTGGTGTGGTCGGAGGTTGGAGTAGAAAACTCTCACCAGATCGGGGTATATGAAACCCTTCAAACCAACAAACTTGATGGAGGACCATCTCCAAAAGCCCAACCAAACTCTCCAACCTTACTTTTCAATTTTGGGCTTCTAATAAAATTCGCTGCTGATTTTTGCATCTGACCTGTTTCAGTATTTCGATCATAACTCGAGCTACACAAGTCCAATTGAGGCTTTATGGGTGCCAAATTAAAGAAGACTTCAAGGGCTACAAAATCTATGAAGACACCAAAACCCAGTTCGAACTACAACTAGTTGGAAAATGAGCTTGAAGTTAGCGTTGGAATGCTTCCAGGAATTTTCAGCGAAATGTTTTAATGTTTAGGCTTATTAGTAGTTTTCTTTCAATTATGTAATTGTTTTAAGGATTTAATTTGAGCCTAAACTTGTAATAAACAAATAATTAGTGACCCTTAGATAGGATTCTAATCCAAGGGTTAAGCTAAGAAGCTTGGAGTGCAAGCTTGGCACCATGACCATTAGATGAGGATAGTAATCCAAGGGCTAAGCTTAAAAGCTTGGAGTGCAAGCTTGAAGCCATAACCGTTGGATGAGGATCTACATCCAAGGGTGGAGGATTGATCCTTGTCCTCCAAGCTAATCAAGCTTCCACCACAAGCTTCCCTTCATAGCCATTAGATTAGAATCTAATCCAAGGGTGGACATTAGTTTCTTCCATAGCAAGCTAAGCACCATACCTTAGTAGTATAAATAGGATTTCTTTTGTAATTCAAACACTTTTGATAAAATTTCTGAATATTGAATTAAGCTAAGAGCTTATTTTTTGAGAGTATTCTCTCTTGTGTTCTTGTGAAGAACCTTGAATCTCATCAATGGCTTCCTTGTCCATTGTGGCGGTTCCACCTCTAGCTTATTGGCACTTGCCATGGCGCTTCCATCTCTAAACTCCTTCCATTTTCTGAGGCCTTGAGCTTCTTCTTCATTTGTCCAAGCCTCCATTGAAGCATGAAGATCCGCAACTTATATGCTATTCTCCTTGAGGATTGCATCAAATTTGGTATCTAGAGCTTGTTCTACTTCAATTGGAGCATCCTATCCGGTTTGAATTTTCCTTACTTTGAGTTTGCGTTTTCTCTTCAATTTTTTTGTGTTAATTTCGTGTTGTATGAACTTGCTTGAGTTCTTCACATGTTCCTTGAGTTGTCTTCATCTTGAATTTGAGTTTTCAAGTTAAAAAAATTCCTAGATCTAAAATTCCTATCAATTCCTTGTGTTTTCACCGTTTAATTTTCTTTCTAAGCTTGTTCTAGTAATTTGCACATGTGTTCTTGCTTTTGCTTCATATGAACCGTGCCAAATCCATGTCAATCTGTGAATCCATGATTTGAATGTGTTTGAGGTGCTGTTCACATGTTTTAAGTGCTAAGAATTGTGCATTACAAGTTCAAGTAGCTTTCACCATGCTTAATCTAGCTTACTAGTAATTTTAGACTTAATTTTGCCTTAGTCTTAGGTTTTTCTCAATTCGGTCCAGCAAAAGAAAGTCAAGAAAAAGAAGTACAAATTCAAAGGAAAAAGAAAATCAAAAGAAAGATTACAAGAAAAAGAATCACAAGAAAAATCAAAGAGAAGAGAAAACTAGAAAAGTGAAACTAGTGGAAATTCAAGTGAATAGAAAAAGAGCAAATGAATAGTGAATTTAGTGAAATTAAAGCCTAATTGTGCAGTGCAGTACCTTGACTAATTGAGCCTCTAAACACTCCCAAAATTAGTGGTTCAAAGGACTTAGAGTACTAGAGACACTTAGGACTAAGCATTATCACCAAAACTTGAGTTTAGATTGCTAGTAGCCTAGATTCTTAAACTTGTGGTGTGTGATGTGCTTGGTAACTTGAAACTCTGTTTTTCCCCTGTATTTTTGAGCATATTACTTGGCTGTACAGTGGTGAAAACTGCACCTAATCACTGAAAATCACTTCACAAAAATTCACTTGAAACTTGCCTAAAAATCCGGTTTCAAATTGCAATTAAATTGGCTTGAAATTTTGTCTTCGGTGTTGCCATAATTTTCCAAGTTTTTGAGCATTATTTGTGGCTGTCCAAACTGCAGTAGTTTAGTGCCTTTGTCACATATAAACTTCTTATATTTGAGTAGCCAAAATTTTGTTCATTGAGTATCTTTTATTGCTTGTCATTTTTGGACTCCTAAATTTTTTCTTGAGTTTGTATTTCTTGGAATTCCTAAGCTTGACTCTAGAACCGTTCCTCTTTCACTTTGGATACTTGAACCTTGAATGATTGATTAGAGGTTTGAACAAGAGTATAAAGAGAGGTTGAGTCGAAAAAGACAAGAGTGAACATTTGAGAAAGAGTCTTGAAAGTGTGATACACGAGTGCTACTAGAGTGAAACACTTAGAGAGTGACAAGGATCTTTTATATGCTTGTACTTGTTATCTAACCTTTCTTTGTGCAGCCATGGAAAGTTCTCCTAGTGTATGGAATGATCTCTCACCTAAAGAAAAGAAGATGGTGGGATTGATGAGTACCATGATTCACACAACTTTGGAAGAGAGATTCGACCAAAGAAGGAGAGAAAAGGAGGAAAGGAGGTTGAGAAAGGAGCATGATAAGAGGATCCTTGAGAAGTCTAGTAGAAACCGTGAACATCATGGGAGGAAGGAGAAAACCTTGAGAGAAAACCATGAGAGAAAGGAAAGAGAAGAGCATAAAAGGAGAAGAGAAGTTCATAGAAGAAGTGGAAGTGAAAGACTGAGCCATAGATTTGAATATGAGACTAAAAAGAAAGAGTATGATACAAAAGAAACTAAGTATGAAAGAAGAGAAAAAGAGATAAAGGAAAACGAGTTGAAGGAAAGGAAGATAAAAGAGAAAGAATTGAGGGAAAAAGAAATTCAAGTTTGTTTGAGAAGAGTTAGAGAGTTAGAATTGTTGGAAAAACAAATGAGGGATAAAGATGATTTATTACTTGCTTATATTAACCCTTCATTTGATTCTTTCTTTGAGGATGTTGTAGGTGTTGTGCCAAAAGAGGATTCCAAAGAGCAAATTGATCATCTCTTGTGTGAAGAAGTTGAAAGGAATGAACTTAATACTTCAATTAAAGATGCTTGTGATCATCTTTATAAACTTCCTTTTGATTTGATTTCTAATAAAGAGTTGTGTACAAATGAGCCTTGGAACAATTATGATCATGAAAAGGAAATACCTTTAGAATTTGCATTACCTTTTGAGAAAATTTCCTTATCACTTACTAATCCTTTCATTTCTAATAAAGATGAGATTTCATATTATACATTAGAGTCTTGTGGCTTTAAGCCTAAAATAATTCTTGAGTATGAAAATTTAGATTTTTTGATTGTGCCTATTAACCAATATTTTCATAAGGATGAATATTTTAGGGTGTTGGAAGAATCTAAGAAGGAGGGCACATCAAAAATTTCCACACTTTATGGAAGACAAATGTCAACACACCTTAAGAAGAAATTAAAGATCACTTGGGATTTTGCTCATGTCTTAAAGCAAAAATTATATTCTTCCCTAAATTCTCTTGATTGTATTAATGATATGAGTAGACAATACACTTTGTTATTAAATATAAAACTTGAAAGGGTGTGTTTAATCTTTGATCCGGGTGGAATTTTATTGTAGGTGGAGCTCAAGTCAACTTGGGGACAAGTTGACCATAAAAAGGAGGGTTTGATGGAGGACCATCTCCAAAAGCCCAACCAAACTCTCCAACCTTACTTTTCAATTTTGGGCTTCTAATAAAATTCGCCGCTGATTTTTGCATCTGACCTGTTTCAGTATTTCGATTATAACTCGAGCTACACAAGTCCAATTGAGGCGATCTTGGTGCCAAATTAAAGAAGATTTCAAGGGCTAAAAAAGCTATGAAGACACCAAAATCCAGTTCGAACTTCAACTAGTTGGAAAATGAGCTTGAAGTTAGCGTTGGAATGCTTCCAGGAATTTTCAGCGAAATGTTTTAATGTTTAGGCTTATTAGTAGTTTTCTTTCAATTATGTAATTGTTTTAAGGATTTAATTTGAGCCTAAACTTGTAATAAACAAATAATTAGTGACCCTTAGATAGGATTCTAATCCAAGGGTTAAGCTAAGAAGCTTGGAGTGCAAGCTTGGCACCATGACCATTAGATGAGGATAGTAATCCAAGGGCTAAGCTTAAAAGCTTGGAGTGCAAGCTTGAAGCCATAACCGTTGGATGAGGATCTACATCCAAGGGTGGAGGATTGATCCTTGTCCTCCAAGCTAATCAAGCTTCCACCACAAGCTTCCCTTCATAGCCATTAGATTAGAATCTAATCCAAGGGTGGACATTAGTTCCTTCCATAGCAAGCTAAGCACCACACCTTAGTAGTATAAATAGGATTTCTTTTGTAATTCAAACACTTTTGATAAAATTTCTGAATATTGAATTAAGCTAAGAGCTTATTCTTTGAGAGTATTCTCTCTTGTGTTCTTGTGAAGAACCTTGAATCTCATCAATGGCTTCCTTGTCCATTGTAGCGGTTCCACCTCTAGCTTATTGGCACTTGCCATGGCGCTTCCATCTCTAAACTCCTTCCATTTTCTATTTCTTTTTCTCCTTGAGGCCTTGAGCTTCTTCTTCATTTGTCCAAGCCTCCATTGAAGCATGAAGATCCGCAACTTATATGCTATTCTCCTTGAGGATTGCATCAAAACTTCTCAAGGTTTTGATCTCGAAGCAGAGAGTGAAATGTGAACCCTTGTGCATCCAGCCATCGGAAATCCAAAATCTTCGCCGGAACGAGTTCCTTGTTGGCGAAATCTCCATAGAAACGTGATTCTTGTGCAGTAGAGGTGAACCACGGGTTGATTGGGTGTGCCACGGCCTCTCCCGGAGATGTGGGTTCCTTCCTCTTGGAGGAGGAATCTCCCTTCTTTGACCGGGGCAAAACTCTTGGCTTAGGCTTGTGTCCTACGTGCTTGATCCGCTTGCCTCGTCCTTGTTCTTCCATTGATGGTGGTGGTAGAGAAGATGAAGAAGATGAAAGGGGGTTTTAGAGTTAGAGAGAGAAAGAGATTTTTAGGGTTTGTGAAATGTGTAGAATGAAGCCCAAAACCTGAAAATCACTTATAAAAACTCCACAATTGAGGTTAGATTCAATTAACAAAGTATTGGACTCTAAGAAATTGTAATCGATTAGGCCCAAATACATGAAAAACCCTTTCAGCAGCGAAGGTAATCGATTACCCATACGTGGTAATTGATTACTCCAGAAAGTAACCATTTTGGGTTGAAAACAAGGGTCGCGGTAATCGATTAACCTGGAATGGTAATCGATTACTTCAGAGGCCCAATTTCTGGAAAAAATCAATTCCTCAAAAAATTTGAAATCAAGCTAGGTAATCGATTGAAACGAAAAGGAAATCGATTATCTATATCAGAAAAGTTGAAAACACTTGATTTTACATGTTTTGAAAGAGTATTGGTCATGACTATGTAATGTAATGAACTCATACCTTGTTGGAGCACCATGAATGATCCAACTTACCATACTTAGAGAATTCATGAGAGATGTTCCTCACTTAGTATACCAAGATTGGTTCTAAGTTTGAAGAATCTCTCCTTAGGTAGAGGCTTTGTGAAGATATCTACGAGTTGGTTCTCCGTTTCAATGCACTCCACATCACAGTCATCTTTCTCAACATGATCCCTTATGAAATGATGACGCACCTCAATATGCTTTGTTCTTAAGTGAAAAATCGGGTTCTTCGTGATACTGATGGCACTTGTATTGTCACACTTGATAGGAATGTGATCAAGCTTTATTCCAAAAT
This sequence comes from Hylodesmum podocarpum, assembly GCA_026586105.1. Classification (NCBI taxonomy): domain Eukaryota; kingdom Viridiplantae; phylum Streptophyta; class Magnoliopsida; order Fabales; family Fabaceae; genus Hylodesmum; species Hylodesmum podocarpum. The sequence goes on from JALJEV010000561.1 coordinate 262,711, forward strand.
CCTCAAGTTGTTGCTTCAACCAGATGGTTTGAGCACAACAGCTACCCGCAGCAACATACTCTGCTTCTGCTGTTGATAGAGCAACACATGCTTGTTTCTTGCTGTACCATGAGACTAAGCTTTCTCTAAACAAGTGACATACACCACTCGTGCTCTTTCTATCTGTTTTGCAACCTGCAAAATCTGAATCACTAAAACCGACTAGGGTAGGGAACATACCTTTAGGATACCACAAACCACAGTTCATTGTTCCTTTGAGGTACTTCAGAATTTTCTTCACAGCAGTCATGTGTGATTGTTTTGATGCAAATTGAAATCGCGCACAAACACAAACACTGAACATTATATTAGGTCTGCTCGCTATGAGATACAAGAGTGATCCAATGATCCCTCTGTACTTTGTTTTGTCCACTCCCTGTCTTGTAGCATCATTATCTAAAAAGAGATTAGTTGACATAGGGATATTAGAGATCTTACAACTCTCCATGTCGAATTTCTTTAGCAATTCTTTAGTGTACTTCGCTTGATGTATAAAGATTCCTTCTTTCAGTTGCTTGACTTGCAGTCCCAGGAAGAATTTGAGTTCTCCCATCATAGACATGTCAAACTCACCCTGCATGCTGTTGGACTTGAAGCTTGAAGAATGCTGATTGTGTCTCTCTTATGTGTTTTGGTTTTGATGAATGTATCTTTCGGTTTTCCATAGTTGAATGTAACTAGGATATAACTATGTATTGTGTGTTGAGTATAGGCATATATGTGTTGTATTCTTTGCTTAAGACCCCAGAGATATGTAAAACTAGTGTATGATTGATCATATGAAGAATGTTTGATTTCCATTTGAGAAAAACAGTTTGAAAAACCTTGGAAATCCATTTTTCACTGATGTAATCGATTACAGGCTTGGTGTAATCGATTACATTGATCATTCTCTCTGGTGTAATCGATTACATGGTTGATGTAATCGATTACATGCTGAGAACTCTCTGGTGTAATCGATTACATCCCCAGTGTAATCGATTACATGGTTTGAAATTCACCTTTCTGGGTTTCCCTCTTCAATGTAATCGATTACATGCTCGTGGTAATCGATTACATGCCTGGAAAATTCAAATTGGAGGGTTCTAACGGCTAGTGTAATCGATTACATGCATTTGGGATCAATTACATTGACCGTTGTAGCTCGGATTTGCACGTTTTTCTCCTCCAAATTTGTTCTATAAGTATAATCTTGATGAAACATATGAAGGGCTGAAAACCTAGCTTCTTGAAACAACTCTTACACTTTCATATGCTCTAAATCTAGAGTTCATCAAGGTTTTCAAAGAAAAAGGGGAAACTTGATTCATTCCATTGATTGGGTGGATTTCATAGAGCTCATTTGTGATCGATTCTCGCACTTGAGGTGTATTCTTTACTGATCTTTATATTTCAAATTTTGGGTTGTTGCTCTAGGAGAGAGGTCTCTCTAGATAGAGCATTGTGTTTGAGAAGTGATTCTCAAAGTTTGATCTTGGAGGTGCCAAGGTCTTGGAAGTTGTTCTTGGGTTGGAGAACAGATTTGGGTGTTTTGATTTGTTTGTATTGCTTGTTGCAGAGTGAATGTAAAAGGATACAAAAGGAATCATTTGATAGTGGAAAGCCAATCGCAACAGTTGTTGGATTGGGACCGGACGTAGGCGATTAGTCGAACCAAGATACATCATTGCACTCATCTTCTTCCTTACTCTCTTTACAGTTTTCACTATATTGTTATTGATCATATTCTGTTCTGTATTTAAAAACTGTATTGATAATCAACTTTTTAATTGGTTTGGAATAGAATCAGTAATTGAACTTGTAATTGAATGTAATTGAAAGGTAATTGATAGGTAATTAAAAGAAATTAGAAACACGCGAATTTGGGGTAAAATTTAACTAGAATCTATTCACCCCCCCTCTAGATTCACACATAGGGACCAACAATTGGTATCAGAGCTACTTCTAGTAAGTTGCTCTAGAATTTGATCCATAATGGCCGTAATCAATTACCATTTTGAAGGTGCCTCTATTAATAGACCTCCTCTGTTTTGTGGAGATAACTATCCATTTTGGAAAGTTAGAATGAAAATCTTTATGGAGTCTATAAATAGAAACATTTGGCAAGTTGTTGAATCGATTTTAAAATCCCCACATATATAGTTGATGGAAATGAATTAGAAAAACCATTTGAGAAGTGGGAACCAGAAGAAATTAGGAGAGCAGAAAATGATGCTAAAGCTTTAAATATTATACATTCCGCATTAAACTCTGATGAATTCTTTAGAATTTCAGCTTGTACAACAGCAAAGGAAGCATGGGATCTTATCATGGTGACTCATGAAGGTACTCCTGAGGTGAGAAGTGTAACATCCCAAAAATTTAAATATAGTTTAAGAGAGGTTTTTATAACAGAGAGAAATATAAAAAATTATGAATTTTTGAAATTACTATAGTAAATAGTAAATTATCGTGTAAATAGTAAATTATTGTGCAAATAGTTAATTATGTGCAAATAGTAAATTATGTGCAAATAGTAAATTATGTGGTAAATAGTAAATTATGTGGTAAATAGTAAAATTATGTGGTAAATAGTAAATTTACTGTGGTAAATAGTAAATTTACTGTGGTAAATAGTAAAATTACCGTGGTAAATAGTAAAATTACTGTAGTGGAATATTCTGAGGAATATTCTGTGGAATATCCTGTGGAATATTCTGTGGAATATCCTGTGGAATATTCTGTGGAATATTCTGTGGAATATTCTATATTCTGTAGAATATTCTGTAGCAAATAGTACCTTGGGAATTCTATAAATAGGGCCTAGGGATTTCAGATGAGAAAACAAACGAAAGAACATTTCTATATTCTCTCAAGCTCTCTCTTAGGAAGAAATATCTCTAAAAGAGGAGCAAGTAAGTAGAGGAAGAGTATAGGAAGCTGGGAGAAACCTGTAAGGCGGAGTCGTCCTTATCCTACTCTTCTATTCTTTGTTTTGTTGTTACTTTCATTATATTTCTTTAGTTTTTCGGATACTAAGGTGCGAAGATAATTCTTAGTATGCTCGTGGTTGCGGTTTTGTCCGATCTTCCACATCGTAACGTAATTATTCTTGTTACAAGGAAAAGTGTGGTAATCTTGTTTATTGGTTCTTGATGTTTCCTTGATAATTCTTGGTGTTTCTTGTTTCTTGGTTTCTTGATTTATTGGTGTTTATTGGTGTTTCTTGGTGTTGATTTCATATCGAAATATGTCTGGTTTTGAGTTGGATATGAATAAGTGGTGACATGCATGGTTGCATAAAATTGGTAATGGACTTGAATTGCTTAATGACCGATTTGAAATGCCTAGTGGAGAGGCAACATTCTAAGATTGCTTGGTGAATGGGCAATGCTTAGAATGAGGTGAGATAAAGATGACCTGGTGGAAAGGTCGATATTTGAGATATGATGAAGGTCATTATACAATTCAAGGTCCTAGAGCATGTTGCATGATGATTTGGATAGTAGTAGACCAAGTCCGTAAGTTACGGATTCCGTCCGTGTGAGTGGAATACCGTGGACTAGAGGGGGTTCTCTTGGTGGGGAAATTGCCCCGCTCATGATGATCACATGTTGCGGGGAGGTCTGCTAGGACACGAGGGAACTCGACAATTACGGAGTGTCTACCCCGGTGGGTCCGGAGGATGTGAGGACCAGATGCCCCAGGCTATTTTCAGTGGATGGCGCCACATTGCATGTTGAGTAAATAGGGAAAGTACATCGTGAGGATACATGCATCATATAGAAATAAGAGCATGCAATAGTGATTATGTGTACATGATTATTGTGATAAATTACTAATTCGTTTTATGGTTGATTGGTGGTTTTACCTTGTGAATTGAATTAATGGTTTGGACACAGGTTTTATATCAATAAATTACTATTTTTAAAGAAATTGAAGAATATTAAAGAATATTGGTTTTATGAATAATTTTCCTTATTTTCAAAAGTTTTACTATAATTAAAATTATTTGAGGATTAAGGAAAGCTCACCCTTGCAATTCTATTTTTACAGATTTGGGATTGAGAAGTTGTCCTTTGTTTTGCAGATGGTTGTTGCTAATATCTTGTTGTGAAGATGCTTGTTATGTTTTGCGTGTAGAAGTGTTGAGTAAATGTTCTAAGGTAGCAGAAAGGTAGTTATGTAAAATAATAAAAGGACAAAGTTATGTAATCTGGTTGTAATGAACTTTAAAACTTATGTAATAAAAGTGTTGTTTTCTAAATCTCTCTTTTATCTACTATATCATTAACCACTTTAAATTACAAAATATAAGTAAAATAAGTAAATAAGAGGGGGGTGTTACATTAGTGGTATCAAAGCAGATCGAACCAGTTCGACTTGTGAGTTATGTGTCTGCCATGTTTTTGTTGTGTGAATGATTGTTTGTTTGCTTGAGTGTTTGTTTATTTGTTCAGTGTGCTTTGATTGATTGAATAGTCACCTAGTCTAGAATAGAATGTAAACTAACCCTATGATATTCTATGCCCTACTTTTATTAGAAAAGTTATGGCGGTAAGAAATGATAGAGTTATAGCAGAAGCTTTACAAGCTCTGGCTCGAGCTATAGAAAATCAGAATCGAGGAAATAACGGAGGAAGGGGAGTACCAAGGACCTGAATCACTTCTGAAGAACAATCCACCATCTTTTAATGGGGGTTACAACCCGAGATAGTGCTCAAAGTTGGATAAGGGAAATAGAAAAGATATTTCGAGTTACGACTTGTCCAGAAGAACAAAAACTAGCATTTGGAACTTATATGCTGACAGAAGAAGCTGAATATTGGTGGGAAAACACCCGTCAGTATTTAGAAACTAATGGACAAGTCATAACTTGGGAAATCTTCAAAAAAGTGTTCCTGGAGAAATACTTCCCTGAAGACATTAAGAATAAAAAAGAAATGGAGTTCTTGGAACTTAAACAAGTGGAATATGATGTGGCTGAATACGCAGTCAAGTTTGAGGAATTGGTACGATATTTCCCGCATTACCAAGGAAGGGAGGGGGAAAGCTCCAAATGTGTCAAATTTCTTAATGGACTTCGACCTGAGATCAAGCAAGCTATCAACTACCAGGGTATTAGACAATACCCTATTTTAGTAAATATGTGTAGAATATATGATGAAGACTCTAGAGCTAAAGCAGCTTATTATAAAGGCAAGAATAATGGGGGACCCATAAGAAACAAGGAACAAGGACAGAGAGGAAAGCCATATACCCATCCTAAAATGAAAATGGATAACAAAGTAAGAAGTGGCAACTTTCCAGCCCCAACCAAATGTTTCAAATGTGGGGAGTCCGGGCATATCTCCCTCAATGCCCCAAATCGGACATTACCTCGCTACAAATGCAACCAAAAAGGACACATCCAAAGGAACCGCCCACAACTAAAAGAAGAAACTAATGGAAGCGCTAAAGGCACTAATAACAATCAACAAGGGAATCCAAAGGTGGGAAGAGTATTCACCCTCAATGGAACCGAGGCCTCGAATGCCAATGATCTTGTACAAGGTACGTGTTCCATACGTGGAATTCCTTTACTTGTACTATTTGACTCGGAGCCACTCATTCCTTTATATCTTGATTGTGCTAAAAGGTTACAACTTCCACTATCCCTTTTAAACATTGATTTAATAATAACTACCCCTACCAATGAGTCAGTTACAACTACTTACATCTGTTTAGATTGTCAAATAGAACTAAATAACAAAACCTTCCTAGTCAACTTGGTTTGTCTACCACTAAAACAAATTGATATTATTCTTGGAATGGACTGGTTATCTTCCAACCATGTCCTTATAAACTGCTTCGATAAAACCTTAATCTTTTCTGACCCTGAAGCAAGTAGGGATATGGAGATAATCTCTGCCAACCAAGTAAAAAGGGACTTAAAGAAAAATAATAATAACGTGTACATGATCCTTTCTAACCTAGAAGTGGAACAAAAGGTCACCTTCGATAATATACCCGTAGTACAGATTTCTCCGAAGTATTCTAGAAGAGATAAATCAACTACCACCCGAAAGGGAAGTTGAATTTTCTATAGACCTGATACCCGGGATTGGACCAATTTCTATTGCACCTTATAGGATGTCACCCTTAGAATTAGTGGAGCTAAAGAAACAAATAGAAGAACTATTGAAGAAACAGTTTATTAGACCTAGTGTATCACCTTGGGGAGCACCCGTACTCCTAGTAAAGAAGAAAGACGGAACTATGAGACTTTGTGTAGATTATAGACAACTAAATAAGGTAACCATTAAGAATAAGTACCCCTTACCAAGGATAGATGATCTTATGGACCAACTAGTAGGAGCTTGTGTATTTAGTAAGATTGATCTAAGGTCTGGATATCACCAAATAAGGGTAAAAAGTCAAGATATCCCTAAAACGGCTTTTAGTACCCGATATGGACACTATGAGTACATGGTTATGCCCTTTGGCGTAACTAATGCACCCGCGGTATTTATGGATTACATGAATAGGATATTTCAACCATACTTGGATAAATTTGTGGTAGTATTTATAGATGACATTTTGGTATACTCAAGAACCAAAGAGGAACATGCTAAACATCTTAGAGTGGTATTACAAATCTTGAAAGATCAAACTATATGCGAAATGGTCCAAATGTGAATTTTGGTTAGAAGAAGTTAGTTTCCTAGGACATGTAATATCACAAGGAGGAATTGCAAAGTAGATCCACATAAAGTAGACGCTAAAGTACTAAAATGGGAAAGACCAAAAAATGTGACGAGAAATAAGAAGAGTTTTCTAGGATTAGCTGGATATTATAGAAGATTTATAAAAGATTTCTCCAAGATAGCTTTGCCTCTCACAACCTTAACTAGAAAAGGCCAAGCTTTTGTATGGAATAATTTGTGAACAAAGTTTCCAAACCCTTAAGAAAAACTAACTATCGCTCTGTTTGACCCTACCAAACCCAATGAATCGTTTGAAGTCTATTGTGATGCCTCTAAACTAGGTTTAGGAGGAGTGCTAATGCAAGGAGGAAAAGTGGTAGCCTATGCATCAAGACAATTGAAAAACCATGAAAGGAACTACCCAACCCATGACCTAGAACTAGCTGCAGTAGTATTTACGCTTAAAATATGGCGACACTATCTTTTTGGAACAAGATTTGAGGTATTTAGTGATCACAAAAGCCTTAAGTATTTATTTAGCCAAAAAGAGTTAAACATGAGACAAAGAAGGTGGATGGAATTTTTAAAAGATTATGATTTTGATCTTAAGTACCATCCAGGCAAAGCAAATGTAGTAAATGATGCATTAAGTAGAAAGACCATAGCAATATCAAGTTTAATGGTTAAAGAGATGGATTTAATAGATCAATTTAGGAACTTCAACCTTGCATGTGAGTTTACTCCTGTTAGTATTAAGTTAGGAGCCTTAAGAATAACTAATAAATTTATGAATGAAATAAGACAGAAACAAGAAATGGATCCTTTTCTTAATAATCAGATTGAAGCCATAAGAAAAGGAGAAAATAGTAACTTCAATATTGGAGTTGATGGAATTTTAAGATTTCAAAATAGAATATGCATACCTAATATATTGGAACTTAAGAAGGTAATCTTAGAGGAAGGACATAAAAGTAAGCTTAGTATTCACCCTGGTGCCACCAAGATGTATAAGGACCAAGACTTTGTTTTGGTGGCCTAAAATGAAGAAAGAAGTGAACGAATTTGTATATGCATGCTTGGTATGTCAAAAGGCTAAAATCGAACACCAAAAACCTTCAGGAATGCTGCAACCCTTAGAAATACCGCAATGGAAGTGGGAAAGTATCTCTATGGATTTTGTAGTAGGATTACCAAGAACTTCAAAAGGAACAGATTCTATTTGGGTAATAATAGATAGGTTAACCAAATCCGCCCATTTTATCCCAGTTAATGTAAGGTATTCATTAGAAAAACTAGCCAATTTATATATAAGTGAAATAGTACGATTACATGGTGTACCCACAAGCATAGTTTCAGATAGAGATCCTAGATTCACTTCTAGATTTTGGGAAAGTTTGCAGGAAGCATTAGAACAAGGCTAAAACTAAGTTTCGCCTATCACCCTCAAACGGATGGACAAACCGAAAGAACTATTCAATCCCTAGAAGATTTATTAAGGGCATGTATTTTGGAATATAAAGGAAATTGGGATAGCCATCTACCCTTAATAGAATTCACATATAATAATAGTTACCACTCTTCAATTGGAATGGCCCCATATGAGGCATTATATGGAAGAAGATGTAGGACACCTCTATATCTTTGGGTAGAGCGTAAGATCATATAACCTTAGGACCTGAAATAATACAACAAACTACTGAAAAGATTAAACTAATTCAAGAGAAGATGAGAGCAGCACAAAATAGGCAAAAATGCTACTATGATAATCGAAGGAAGAACCTTGAGTTCGAAGAGGGGGATCATGTATTCGTAAAAGTAACACCTTGACCGGAGGCGGTGGCTCTCAAATCCCGCAAACTCACACCTCGTTTCATAGGACCTTTCCAAATTCTCAAAAGGTTGGACCCGTAGCCTATCAAATTGCATTACCACCTACTCTGTCAAATCTTCATAATGTCTTTCATGTATCTCAATTGAAAAAGTATATCCATGATCCTTCACATGTGGTGGAACTTGACGATGTTCAAGTAAAAGAAAACCTCACGTTTGAAACCCGACCTTTAAAGATCGAGGATAAGAGGATCAAGTTCCTGAGAGGAAGAGAAATTCCCTTGGTCAAGGTTATTTGGAAAAACGGAGCAAGTGAAGAGGTTACATGGGAATTGGAAGATCAAGTGAAAAGCAGCTACCCTGAATTATTCCAATAAAGGTAAATTTCGAGGACGAAATTTTTTAAAGGAGGGGAGTATTGTAACATCCCAAAAATTTAAATATAGTTTAAGAGAGGTTTTTATAACAGAGAGAAATATAAAAAATTATGAATTTTTGAAATTACTATAGTAAATAGTAAATTACTGTGTAAATAGTAAATTACTGTGCAAATAGTTAATTACTGTGCAAATAGTAAATTACTGTGCAAATAGTAAATTACTGTGGTAAATAGTAAATTACTGTGGTAAATAGTAAAATTACTGTGGTAAATAGTAAATTTACTGTGGTAAATAGTAAATTTACTGTGGTAAATAGTAAAATTACCGTGGTAAATAGTAAAATTACTGTAGTGGAATATTCTGTGGAATATCCTGTGGAATATTCTGTGGAATATTCTGTGGAATATTCTATATTCTGTAGAATATTCTCAGAAGCAAATAAGACTTGGGAATTCTATAAATAGGGCCTAGGGATTTCAGATGAGAAAACAAACGAAAGAACATTTCTATATTCTCTCAAGCTCTCTCTTAGGAAGAAATATCTCTAAAAGAGGAGCAAGTAAGTAGAGGAAGAGTATAGGAAGCTGGGAGAAACCTGTAAGGGGAGCTGTCCTTATCCTACTCTTCTATTCTTTGTTTTGTTGTTACTTTCATTATATTTCTTTAGTTTTTCGGATACTAAGGTGCGAAGATAATTCTTAGTATGCTCTGTGGTTGCGGTTTTGTCCGATCTTCCACATCAGAACAGAATTATTCTTGTTACAAGGAAAAGTGTGGTACTGTTTATTGGTTCTTGATGTTTCCTTGATAATTCTTGGTGTTTCTTGTTTCTTGGTTTCTTGATTTATTGGTGTTTATTGGTGTTTCTTGGTGTTGATTTCATATCGAAATATGTCTGGTTTTGAGTTGGATATGAATAAGTGGTGACATGCATGGTTGCATAAAATTGGTAATGGACTTGAATTGCTTAATGACCGATTTGAAATGCCTAGTGGAGAGGCAACATTCTAAGATTGCTTGGTGAATGGGCAATGCTTAGAATGAGGTGAGATAAAGATGACCTGGTGGAAAGGTCGATATTTGAGATATGATGAAGGTCATTATACAATTCAAGGTCCTAGAGCATGTTGCATGATGGTGGATAGTAGTAGACCAAGTCCGTAAGTTACGGATTCCCGTCGTGTGAGTGGAATACCGTGGACTAGAGGGGTTCTCTTGGTGGGGAAATTGCCCTGCTCATGATGATCACATGTTGCGGGGAGGTCTGCGGACACGAGGGAACTCGACAATTACGGAGTGTCTACCACTTGGTGGGTCGGAGGATGTGAGGACCAGATGCCCCAGGCTATTTTCAGTGGATGGCGCCACATTGCATGTTGAGTAAATAGGGAAAGTACATCGTGAGGATACATGCATCATATAGAAATAAGAGCATGCAATAGTGATTATGTGTACATGATTATTGTGATAAATTACTAATTCGTTTTATGGTTGATTGGTGGTTTTACCTTGTGAATTGAATTAATGGTTTGGACACAGGTTTTATATCAATAAATTACTATTTTTAAAGAAATTGAAGAATATTAAAGAATATTGGTTTTATGAATAATTTTCCTTATTTTCAAAAGTTTTACTATAATTAAAATTATTTGAGGATTAAGGAAAGCTCACCCTTGCAATTCTATTTTTACAGATTTGCAGGATTGAGAAGTTGTCACTGTTTCGCAATGGTTGTTGCTAATATCTTGTTGTGAAGATGCTTGTTATGTTTTGCGTGTAGAAGTGTTGAGTAAATGTTCTAAGGTAGCAGAAAGGTAGTTATGTAAAATAATAAAAGGACAAAGTTATGTAATCTGGTTGTAATGAACTTTAAAACTTATGTAATAAAAGTGTTGTTTTCTAAATCTCTCTTTTATCTACTATATCATTAACCACTTTAAATTACAAAATATAAGTAAAATAAGTAAATAAGAGGGGGGTGTTACAAGAAGAGCTAGAAAGAACACACTCATCCAAGAGTATGAAATGTTCAGAATGGCACAAGGTGAGTCTATCATGGACATGCAGAAGCGATTCACACACATTGTGAATCACCTCAAAGGACTCGGTAAGGTCTTTGTTGAGGAAGAGGTAAACATAAAGGTGTTGAAGTCTCTAAGCAGAAAATGGCAACCAACAGTCACAGCCATTACAGAATCAAAGAACTTGGCCTTAATGACAAGTGCTGAGTTGTTTGGTAAGCTGAGAGAATATGAGATGGATATGTCACGTATGGCTGATGAAGAGCAAAAAGACAAGAAGGCTAAGAGTTTGGCACTTAAAATGGAGGACATAGCTAGTGATAGTGATGCATCATCAAGCTGTGGAAACGAATCTGAGCAAGAAATGAATCTCATGGTCAGAAAGTTCAAAAGGTTCATGAAGAAGAACAACAACAAAAAGAGATTCAACAATGCTAGAAAAGGTTCATCTTCAAAGGTCACATGCTATGAATGTGGCAAGGCTGGACACTATAGATCGGAGTGTCCTAACTTGAAGAAATCAAACAGCAGTGAGCCTAGAAGAGTGGAGCAAGAAGAAAAACCCAAGAAGGACCGGTATCGGAAGAAAAAGGCCTACATTGCTTGGGAAGAAAATGAATGCTCATCCTCTAGTGAAAGCGAAAATGAGGAAGCCAACTTATGTCTTATGGCTAAACCAGAATCGGATGATGAGGTAAGTGATTCGACTCCTCTAAAAATGATAATGATTATGATGAACTATATCTTGCTTTTTGTGAGTTATTTAAAGAAGCGAGAAAAATTTGAAAAACTAAGTAAAGTTTTGAAAAAAAGAGTTGCAGATTTAGAAAATGAAATTTCTGTTTTGAAAACCAATATTCAAGAATTGAAAGATGAAAATGATAAGTTGAAATTGCCCTGTTCAAAGTGTAAATCTTTTTCGCCCCTTTGAAAAAGAATAATAAGAAGCTCCATACATTTAAACAAACTGACAAGTATAAAAACTTCTCATGTAGTTATTGTATGCAAACTGTACATAATCATTATAACTGCATGATTAGAAAGAAAGGCTTAGATAATGGATTGTTTAAATGGATTAAGAAAGATAGTCATTGTTCTAACATGAAAGGACCCAACAAGATTTGGGTACCAAAAACCAAATGATATCTTTCCTTGTGTAGGTGTGCTTGAGAGCCAAACACTCAACATGGTATTTGGATAGTGGCTGCTCAAGACATATGACGGGTGACAAGAGTAACTTTATCTCCTTCAAATCCAAAGAATCCGGTTCAAAGTAGTTTATGGAGATAATAACAAAGGCAAAATTCTAGGTATTGGTGATGTTGGAGACAAATCCAACTCCGTGATTGAAGATGTACTTGCTTGTGGAAGGTTTGAAGTTTAATCTTGAGTATTAGCCAATTGTGCGACAAAGGCTATCAAGTTTCATTCGACAAAGGCTCTTTGCAAGATCAATAACAACGAATCGAATGAGGTATTGATGGTAGGTAAGAGAAGAGGTAACATCTATACACTTGAACTTGATCATTCATCATCATATCATGCATGTCTTACGTCTAATGATGATCTATCTTGGCTTTGGCATAGACGTATAGCACATATTGATGTTCATCAACTTAATAAACTGTCATCTAAGAGCTTAGTAGAAGGACTACCTGAATTAAAGTTCAAAGAGAAGGCCTATGTGATGCATGTCAGAAAGGCAAGCAATCTAGAAACTCTTTCAAATCTAAAAATGTTGTTTCAACTTCTAGACCGCTTGAATTGCTGCACATGGATCTCTTTGGTCCATCTAGAACTGTTAGTTTAGGTGGAAATCTATATGGATTAGTTGTTGTAGATGACTACTCTCGGTTTGCTTGGGTTGCTTTTATACCAAGTAAAGACACCACTTTTAAAGTTTTCAAAATACTTGCTAAAAAGATTCAAAACGAAAAAGATTTGGAAATCAAGTCCATTAGAAGTGATCATGGAGGGAATTTGAAAATGAGTCTTTTGAAAAGTTTTGCGAAAAATATGGAATCGATCACAATTTTTCCGCTCCAAGAACTCCACAACAAAATGGGGTTGTTGAAAGAAAAAACAGATCTTTAGTAGAACTAGCTAGAACTATGTTGAATGAAAGTGGTTTGCCTAAATATTTTTGGGCTGATGCGATTTTCCACTGCGTGCTATGTTCTAAATAGAATTGTGATTCGACCTCTTTTAAAGAAAACCCCTATGAACTCTATAAAGGCAAGAAACCCAATATATCTCATTTTCGGGTATTTGGGTGTAAGTGTTTTGTTTTGAATAATAGCAAAGAGCCTCTTGGTAAGTTTGATGCCAAGTGATGAGGGTGTGTTTATTGGGTATTCATCATCAAGTAAAGCATATAGAGTATTTAATAAAAGGAGAATGTGCATTGAGGAATCTGTGCATGTTAATTTTGATGAAACTAATAATCCCCAAAAAGGGAAGTGTATTTGTTGATGATGATGAGCATGTAGGTGAAGAAAGCACAAGCAAAGAAGAAAAGCAAGAACTACCAACTACTTCTCATGAGTTTCCAAAAGAATGGAGGAAACCAAGAGATTTATCTCTTGACAACATCATTGGTGACATCCATAAGGGAGTATCTACTAGATCTACTCATAACATGTTCGTGATGATTATGCATTTGTATCTCAATTTGAACCTTCTTGTGTTGATGATGCTATAAATGATGAATATTGGATGAATGCTATGCAAGAAGAATTGAATCAGTTTAAAAGGAATAACGTATGGAAGTTAGTACCTTTTAAAAGAGATATGAATGTAATTGGAACAAAATGGGTGTTTAAGAATAAGTTAGATGAGAATGGAGTTGTGGTTAGGAATAAGGCTAGACTAGTAGCTAAGGGATATAATCAACAAGAAGGAATAGATTTTGGTGAAACATATGCCCCCTGTTGCTAGACTAGAAGTCGTTAGAGTTTTACTTGCTTTTGCTCGCATACATGATTTCAAGTTGTTTCAAATGGATGTTAAAAGTGCTTTCTTGAATGGCTATATAAATGAAGAAGTTTTTGTTTCACAACCTCCTGGATTCACTGATTTCAGATTTCCTGAACATGTGTACAAACTCAAGAAGGCCCTATATGGTCTAAAACAAGCCCCTAGACAATGGTATGAAAGGCGAGTAAGTTTTTGTTGTCAAAAGGGTTCTGCAGAGGTAATGTTGACAAAACTCTTTTCATAAGGAGGAAGTCAAACTGTATTTTGTTGGTTCAAGTTTATGTTGATGATATTATATTTGGATCAACTAATAAATCTCTGTGTGAAGAGTTTGTGAATAGCATGCAGGGGGAGTTTGACATGTCTATGATGGGAGAACTCAAATTCTTCCTAGGATTGCAAGTCAAACAACTGAAAGATGGAATCTTTATACATCAAGCAAAGTACACCAAGGAATTGTTGAAGAAATTCGACATGGAGAGTTGTAAGATCTCAAACATTCCTATGTCAACTAATCTCTACTTGGATAATGATGCAGCTGGACAAAGTGTAGACCAATCAAGATATAGAGGGATCATTGGATCACTCTTGTACCTCACAGCAAGTAGGCCAGACATTATGTTCAGTGTGTGTGTTTGTGCAAGATTCCAATCTGCACCAAAGGAAACACACATGGCAGCTGTGAAGAAAATCTTGAAGTATCTCAAAGGAACTACTAACTGTGGTTTGTGGTATCCAAAAGGTACGTATCCCACATTGGTTGGTTTTAGTGATGCTGACTTTGCTGGTTGTAAAACTGATAGGAAAAGTACTAGTGGAGTATGTCATTTGTTTGGAGGATTTTGGACTTAAGCTTGATCATATTCCAATCAAGTGTGACAACACAAGTGCCATCAGTATCACGAAGAATCCGGTTTTACACTCAAGGACAAAGCACATCGAGGTGCGTCATCACTTCATTAGAGATCATGTTGAGAAAGGAGATTGTGAGGTGGAATTCATTGACACAGAAAATCAACTCGCGGATATCTTCACAAAACCTCTGCCCAAGGAGAGGTTCTTCAAACTTAGAACCAATCTTGGTATTCTAAGTGAAGAACATCTCACATAAAGTGTTGTAAGTATGTTAGTTTAATCATTCATTTGTGCTTAAACTTGATATGAATTCATTGCATAACATGATCTTGACCTTTTATATGATGAATCAAATGTTTTTCAATCATTCTATATGTGAAAATCTTTAACATTGCAGTTCATAGCTTTATTTCAACTTGTTTTTTGATTTTCTATAGGATGTAATCGATTACAGCATGCATGTAATCGATTACAATAGGTTTTGGTTCTGATGTAATCGATTACAACAACAATGTAATCGATTACATGTGTGAGAGGTTCTGATGTAATCGATTACAGGCCCAATGTAATCGATTACAGGGTATTTTGGTTCTGATGTAATCGATTACATCACGAATGTAATCGATTACATGAGCTCGGAAGTGTTTTTCGAGCTTGTTTTTCGTTTCGGGCTTTGTATTCCATATTTTGGAAGCCCATTTGCACACATTCATTGAACCTAGTCTTTTGTGATCTTTATTAGTGCTGTGTTAGGGTTTTTCTTTCACATTCACATTCCCTTTCTCTTCTAAACCCTAATCTCTCACGACCTTCATTCTCTCTATCCCACATTCATCTTCAACCTTCAAACCATGGACGGACAAGGAAGCAAAGAAAAGGATGAAAGCTAGGGCTAACCGTGATATTCAAGAAGAAAGACGTACTAAGAAGAGACAAGAAACCTCCTCCAAAAGGAAGGCTCTGAAGAATCCGTGCGTCACAACCCATGGTTCACCTCGAAGGAACAAGAAACTCGTTTCTTGATCGATTTTGCAAACAGAGAACTCGTACCCCCAAAGATTGTGAACTTCGGATGGCTTGACAATGAAGGGTTTACCTTTCAATCCATGCTCCGAGATCAGAACTTGGAGAAATTCGTTGGGCTAAGGGGTCACATTTACCCTGATTTGGTAAGAGTATTCTATTCTAATCTGAAATATCACCCTGGAAGGATTTTATCTGAAGTTAAAGGAGTGAGTATTGTTCTGACTCACGATTTGTTTTTCGAACTCGGTGGAATGACAAATGAGGGGATAGTCCCTACTTTGGAAAATCTGGTCGAGGAAGGCTTTGAACTTCAAAAGGATGCTTTTTACATGAGCATGTTGAGGAATCCCGAGTCTTGGGAAGTGATATGACCGCAAGGAAAGAAAGAGGTATGAGGAAGACCTTTGGCATAGGTGGTCTCAACACCGACGACCGTCTTCTTCATTATGCTATTTTTGGGTATTGGGCTGCTAGAGGTACAAATCATGCTCAACTTATGGAAGAAGATATGCTCTTGATGGTCGCCCGAAGAATGGAATTGATTGATTGGGGTCAAGTTGTCATGGACAACATGACCAAGGTAAGGAAATTCCATGACTTTAAGTGCCCTTATGGTCTGTTCATATCACGTGTTCTTGAGAGATGTCAAGTGGATGTCTCCAATGAGCACAGAGAATTGGCAAGGGATATCCATGTGCTTGGTGACATGATGCTGAAAAAGATGAGATTGACCAAGACATCTCGAAATTTGGGTATCTAGAGAGGAAATACAACAACAACAGCAACAAGACCAACCACAACAACAAGAACAACCACAACATCCTCCTTCTGATGATGATGGAGATTCAGCGGCTGGGGAGTACACCCCTAAGTCTCGTTTTGAGTCCATTGTCCTAGATAGGTTGGAAGAGATGGACAAGCGCCAAGAGGATCTAGGAAAGCAAATCAAAGACTTGGAAAGGAATCAAAATTTGCACTTCCTTGACTTGAGGTCTTTGATGGAAACCATCATGGAGCGCCTCAACCAAGATGATGATGATGGCGATGATCAGTGATCTCTCTTTTTGGTTTGATATACCAAATAGGGGGAGAATAGTTAGGTTATCCTAGATAGGGAGAGTAACTAGATAGGGGAGTTGAGAGTTTGTTTTTTCCTGTTTTATTGAACTATGTTCTTGTTTTTGAATAATGAATAAAATTTGCTTTGAGAATTTGTTTTATGATTCATTGGTCTTGATCTATATTTGTATTTGAATCATGTCATACATACTTGAATGAATGGTTGATTATTAGTGCATATGCATATTGTATTTTTGGAAATTCTAACATATGCAGGTATGTCAAAGAACAACACATATCCTAAAACTCTAGGAAAACCTCTTATGTGATTTGGTACATCAAAACCAAAAAGGGGGAGATTGTTGGACTTGAAGCTTGAAGAATGCTGATTGTGTCTCTCTTATGTGTTTTGGTTTTGATGAATGTATCTTTCGGTTTTCCATAGTTGAATGTAACTAGGATATAACTATGTATTGTGTGTTGAGTATAGGCATATATGTGTTGTATTCTTTGCTTAAGACCCCAGAGATATGTAAAACTAGTGTATGATTGATCATGTGAAGAATGTTTGATTTCCATTTGAGAAAAACAGTTTGAAAAACCTTGGAAATCCATTTTCACTGATGTAATCGATTACGGGCTTGGTGTAATCGATTACATTGATCATTTCTCTCTGGTGTAATCAATTACATGGTTGATGTAATCGATTACATCCGAGAACTCTCAGTGTAATCGATTACATCCCCAGTGTAATCGATTACATGGTTTGAAATTCACCTTTCTGGGTTTCCCTCTTCAATGTAATCGATTACATGCTCGTGGTAATCGATTACATGCCTGGAAAATTCAAATTGGAGGGTTCTAACGGCTAGTGTAATCGATTACATGCATTTGGGATCAATTACATTGACCGTTGTAGCTCAGATTTGCACGTTTTCTCCCTCCAAATTTGTTCTATAAGTATAATCTTGATGAAACATATGAAGGGCTGAAAAACCTAGCTTCTTGAAACAACTCTTACACTTTCATATGCTCTAAATCTAGAGTTCATCAAGGTTTTCAAAGAAAAAGGGGAAACTTGATTCATTCCATTGATTGGGTGGATTTCATAGAGCTCATTTGTGATCAGATTCTGCACTTGAGGTGTATTCTTTACTGATCTTTATATTTCAAATTTCTGGGTTGTTGCTCTAGGAGAGAGGTCTCTCTAGATAGAGCATTGTGTTTGAGAAGTGATTCTCAAAGTTTGATCTTGGAGGTGCCAAGGTCTTGGAAGTTCTGTTCTTCAGGTTGGAGAACAGATTTGGGTGTTTTGATTTCTGTTTGTATTGCTTGTTGTAGAGTGAATGTAAAAGGATACAAAAGGAATCATTTGATAGTGGAAAGCCAATCGCAACAGTTGTTGGATTGGGACTGGACGTAGGCAGTTGGCCGAACCAGTATACATCGCTGTGCACTCATCTTCTTCCTTACTCTCTTTACAGTTTTCACTATATTGTTATTGATCATATTCTGTTCTGTATTTGAAAACTGTATTGATAATCAACTCTTTAATTGGTTTGGAATAGAATCAGTAATTGAACTTGTAATTGAATCTGTAATTGAAAGGTAATTGATAGGTAATTAAAAGAAATTAGAAACACGCGAATTTGGGGTAAAGTTTAACTAGAATCTATTCACCCCCCTCTAGATTCACACATAGGGACCAACACATGCTAGCCACAATTTCTTTACACAGAGATTGATTAGTTGATCCAAAAATGATATCATCAACATACATTTGGACCAATAAAATACTGTTAGACTTCCTCCTAATGAAAAGAGTTTTGTCAACATTACCTCTGTCGAACCCTTTTGACAAAAGAAATTTACTTAACCTTTCATACCATTGTCTAGGGGCTTGCTTCAGACCATAGAGGGCCTTCTTTAGCTTGTACACATGCTCAGAGTAACTGAAGTCAGTGAAACCAGGAGGTTGTGAAACAAAGACTTCCTCGTTGGTGTAGCCATTTAGGAATGCACTTTTAACATCCATCTGAAACAGCTTAAAGTCATGAATGCAGGAAAAAGCAAGTAATACTCTTACAGCTTCTAATCTAGCAACAGGGGCATATTTCATCAAAATCTATTCCTTCTTGTTGATTATAACCCTTAGCTACTTGATGGAGGACCATCTCCAAGCATGAGGATAACAAGGGCTATGCAAAGAAGACTAGAAGCTCAAGTTGAGGAAGAGTTGACCAAGTAAAAGTCAACAAGTCATGGTCAAAGTCAAAGTCAAGGGTCAACTCCTCAAAGTCAACAAATTGGGCAAAAGAAGCCTTGTAATCTTCTTATTAATTTGTAATTAGTTTAGGCTTAATTTTGTATAAGCTTGGACCTACAATTGTTATGTGATTTTCGGCCAAGCATTGCAATTGCAATTGGACATGTTGACTTTTAGTTAATTGGTCAAAGCCTCTTAAAATTGGGCTCAAGAGTCTTATGACCAACTAAGCAAGTGTAATACACTCTCTTAAAAGAGAGTGAGTGGATTAGGAGAGAGAATTAGTGGAATTACCACTAACTTAACTTGAATTTCCACCACTTGATTATCCCATAATCAAAGGTGCAAATTCAAGTCAAGTTTATAAATGTTGACTCTCATCTAAGAAGGTATTCTAGCCTTTGGATTTACTTCTAATCCAAGACATAGAATTCCATCTTGATTAATCCATGATCATCACATGCTTAGGAGATTTTTTAGCCTCTTGATCTCATTAACTCTAGATCCTTCTTGAATTGATCAAGTGAAGGGTGCCTAGCATCACTTGATCAATCCATCAAGGATCCTAAGGCTAAGAAGGACTCACGGCCAAAGCACCAAGGCATGCTTATAACTTAGGCAAATTCCATTTTGTAGATACTTTTAAATATTGAATGAAATAGAATTTCTAAGACTTGTGTCTTGAGAAAAGGGAGTGCTCTCTTAGGGTTTCTTCAAAGAACCTTGAATCTTATCTTGATCCATGACTCAAGTGGCGATTCATCACTTAGCTTATTGATTCCTTTGGATCATGGCGCTATCATGCTTCTAATCTCATTCCATTTTTGATTTTCTTCTTCTTGGTCACATACCGAAACCATCAACTATCTTAGCCTATAATCCGCAAGCCTCTCTTGATCTTGAGTGAGGATCACTTGGTGAATTGAAGATTGGGCAATCAAAGGTGTTAGATCCGTGGAGCATCACCTAGTTTCATGGTCTTACATCAAATTTGGTATCAAGAGCTTGTTCTTCACCTAGTTGTTCTTCACTTGTGGTATTGAGTCTAGCTCCTATCTTTTTGATTTCAATTTTTGATTCAATTGAATTTTTAATTGAGTTTTGTTGTGTGTCGTGGCTGTCCAATACATAGATGAGATGTTCTGACACTCATGGTTGATCATACATGGCCTATTTTACATGCTAGACACATTCTAGTTGATAGCCCCCATGTGTTTGATGAATTTTCTCAATATGTATTTTGATTCTATTTGCTGGAATTTTAATCCCCTGCATCTTATGTGGCTTGATTAGTGCTTATATGTTTCATTACTATGTGCATTGCTCATTATAAGTTCAAGTTACCACTACCATGCATTATTTTGCTTATTAGCAAAGTTTAACTTGACTTGCTTGAGTATTTGAGCCTATACTTGGACTGTCAAGCAAAGAATAGCCAAAAGAAAATATAGAAAAACAAAAGAAAAGAAAAGAGCAAGAGAAAATATTCAAAGAAAAGAGTCAAAGAAAAATTCAAGAAAAGAAAATACAAGAAAAGAAGATTGAAGAAAAATTAGAGTGAAAATTGAGTAGCTCTTATAGTAGAAAATTTTTGGGAAAAATTGAGTGCAGTACCTTGGTAAATTTGGATCATTAAACACCCACAAATTTTGTGTCTAAGCTCAATTAGGCAATAATTACTCATTAGGCTCAAGCATCATATTACAAATTGTGTCAAATTTGCTAATAGCATGATATTTGAACTTGTAGTGTGCTTTGCATGTGCCTAGACATATTTGCCCTGTTTTTGCCCTGTTTTTGGACCCATATTTGTGGCTTCCCTGCACCTTATTTTGAGCTTAATTCGTGCATAAAGATCACCCAAACCATTCCCCAAAATTTAAAGTCATTTTGAGCCAAAATTCAAGCCTAACTTCCAGCTTAGTGACGGTTTTGCTGTTGCTGTGACAGTTTCGGGTTTGCAGTTGGTTCAAGGGGTTAATCGTTGATTTAGTGAATTCTGGGCATATGTTCATTCACTATACATATATATAAGCTCAACTGGAAGGTTTCAAAATTTTCCAAGCTCATTTTCTATGCTAAAAAAATTTCACAAGTTGGGCAAATTTTGGTGACGGTTGCTGTCAAATTTTTCCAGCAAGATTGCATTTGATTTCTTCCTTTCTTTGAGTTTTGTTTCAAAAATTTTGCAGTTGTTAAATACTAGTTTTCCTTCATTTTAGTGCAGTAAAAATATTAGCCTTTGTCTTAATCATTAATTTCCATTTTTGAGTAGCTAATTTTGTCATTGAGTCTTGTTTTGTTGTTTGTCTTCTTTAGCTTCCTAATAGTTTTGTCTTGAGTATTTGTCTCCTTTGAATTTCCTTAAGCTTGTAGTGAATTGTTCCTCTTTCATTTGAGTACATTGGACATTGATAATTGATAGAGGTTCCTCAAGAAACTTTAAGGAGATTGAGAGGAAAAAGGCAAGTGTGCACATCATAGAAAAAGCCATCTCAAGAGTGATACACGAGTGCTACTAGAGTGAAACACTTAGAGAGTGGCAAGGATCCCTTATATAATTGTATTCGTTATTTAACCTTTCTTGTGCAGCTATGGATACTTCTCCTAGTGTTGGGAATGATCTCTCACCAAGGTCTAAAAGGATGATTGATATGGTGAAGTCCATGCTTAATGCTAGCTTGGAGGAGAGATTTAACCAAGAGAGGAGGTTAAAGGAGGAAAGGAAGATAAAGAAGGAATTGGAGAAGAGGATCCTTGGGGAGACTAGTGGCAATCAAGGAGGTCAAAATGGAGGAAGGGTTGTACCTAGGGAGGGTCGTGGAAGCTTAAGCAATGAAGTACCTAGGTGTTTAGGAAGAAGAAGCTTGCGCCTCAAGGAGAAAAGAAATGGAGAAAATGGATTAGAAGAGGAATGGAAGCGTCATGGCAAGTGCCAATAAGCTTGAGGTGGAACCGCCACAATGGAGCAAGGATGCCATTGATGAGATTCAAGGTTCTTCACAAGAACACAAGAGAGAAAACACTCTCAATTTTCTGAATTCAATTCTCAATTCATCAAAAGTGTATGAATTACAAAGGAAATCCTATTTATACTACTAAGGTGTGGTGCTTAGCTTGCTATGGAAGGAACTAATGTCCACCCTTGGATTAGATTCTAATCTAATGGCTATGAAGGGAAGCTTGTGGTGGAAGCTTGATTAGCTTGGAGGACAAGGATCAATCCTCCACCCTTGGATGTAGATCCTCATCCAACGGTTATGGCATCAAGCTTGCACTCCAAGCTTCTAAGCTTAGCCCTTGGATTAGTATCCTCATCTAATGGTCACAGTGCCAAGCTTGCACTCCAAGCTTCTAAGCTTAACCCTTGGATTAGAATCCTATCTAAGGGTCACTAATTATTTGTTTATTACAAGTTTAGGCTCAAATTAAATCCTTAAAACAATTACATAATTGAAAGAAAACTACTAATAAGCCTAAACATTAAAACATTTCGCTGAAAATTCTTGGAAGCATTCCAACGCTAAATTCAAGCTCATTTTCCAACTAGTTGCAGTTCGAACTGGGTTTTGGTGTCTTCATAGCTTTTGTAGCCCTTGAAGTCTTCTTTAATTTGGCACCAAGAACGCATCAATTAGACTTGTGTATCTCGAGTTATGATCGAAATACTGAAACAGGTCAGATGCAAAAGTCAGCAGCGAATTTTATTAGAAGCCCAAAATTGAAAAGTAAGGTTGGAGAGTTTGGTTGAGCTTTTGGAGATGGTCCTCCATCAAACCCTCCTTCTTATGTTCAACTTGTCCCCAAGTTGAGTTAACCTTCCCTGCAATAAAACTCCACCCGGATCAAAGGTCAAACATGGTTCATTAACTTTGTTGTTAGATGATGCAAAATATAAGCAAACTTGTTTCTTATAGTTATGGCATAGGTGTAAAATTAAAACAGCATTATTAATCAAGTGGTCCTTTAATTTCCTACACCTACTAAAATTACTAGTTTGCAAATCATATGAATTAAATTGTTTTCTATCATCAACAACACCAACTAATGAAGTGTGAGTAGAAGTTATTTGATCCTTCAAAATATTTCCCAAGCTCTTTTGTTTAAACCCATGGAGTTGTGGGGTACCCTCCTTCTTGAACTCTTTGATCATCCTAGAAGGAAATTCAACATTATGAAAACTGAATGCATTAGGTACAGCCAACAATTCCATATCAAAATCATGGGAATCTAACATAAAGCAAGGGTAACCATGCAAGTTGAAATAAGTAAGAGTTAAGGAATTTTTTTCCAAGGTTAGTTTATAACTCTTAACCACTTCCTCTCCTCTATAATGTTTATTCCATGGTTTCATCACACTTAACTTCTTGTTTGTACCTATAGCACAATCAACCTCAAAATAAGAGTTAGGGTAAAAAGGAATTCCAAACTTAATAGCAAAATCATACTTCCCATTCAAGTGTCTTTCCCACCATAAGCTCTCTTTTCTTCCAAGATTACCTACAAGAGAAGAACTCAAAGAAGTAGATGTGGGTAAGCATAAGAATATGGATTTCCTAGCTAAAAAGTCTCTCTTGAGTTCACTCCTTTCCATCAAAAAGTTATCTTTCTTATCATTCTTTTTACTTTTCATTTTATCAAGTTTATGGACCTTAGGGTTAGATAACTTCCCTTTCAATTTTCCTCCCTTGGAGCTCTCGGCCATGGATTTGTCTCCATGCTTGGGTGTGCCTTTGGAGCTCTCGGCCAAGGTAAACTTCTTCTCTTGGTCCCTTTTAAACTTCATTTTTATTTGGTCTTCACAAACCTCTTTAGGTGATAATGGCTTTAGTGTGACCTTCTTACCTACATGAGAGAAAATGTAAGTATTGGCAACTCCATCATGTATAGCTTTTCTATCAAATTGCCAAGGTCTACCAAGGAGTAAGTGTGTGGCCTCCATAGGAACAACATCACAAAGTACTTCATCATTAAATCTTCCAATAGTAAAAGAAATAAGTACTTGTTTGTCTACCACTAACTCTCCTTTCTCACTCAACCATTGTAGCTTATATGGTTTCACATGTGAAGATGTTTTCAAATTTAATTTATCCACTAATCTAGTACTTACTACATTAGTGCAACTTCCACCATCAATAATTAAAGAGCATACCTTCCCTTCAATAGTGCACCTACTATGGAAGATATTCTCCCTTTGGAAGTCATCAAGTTCTTTACTTACATTGCCAAGCATCCTCCTCACCATCAAGAGATCTCCCTCCTCGACTTGCTCATGGTTGGAATGCTCACTTGCACTTGATGCCTCACTTTCACTAGATGATGAGCTTGAATCTTCACTTGTAACCGCTCCATTCTTCATCATCATAGCTTTCTTGTTTGGGAAATGAGAGGCTATGTGTCTATGACCTAGACATTTGAAACACTTAATAGAACTAGGTTTAGAAGAGTTAGAATGTACCTCCTTTACCTTAGTAGTCTCTCGGTCATGCTTGTTCCTTTGGTTGGAGTAGCCCTCCTTCTTGCCTTTGTCCCTCCAAGAGGTAGTATATGAAGTAGAGGATCTTTTGAAGGTGCTTTTCCTCTTGATTTGTTGCTCCACCTTCTCGGCCTTGTGTATGGCCTCCTCAATGCTCACATAGCTTTGGAGTTCAAGAACATCTTGGATCTCTCTATTGAGTCCATGAGTAAATCTAGCTAATGTGGCATCTCTTCTCTCTTGGTATTCACACCTTAGCATGGTCAACTCAAGCTCCCTATAATATTCTTGCACACTTATGGTACCTTGAGTCAACCTTTGGAGTTTAACATGTTGGTCTTTCACATATGTGTGTGGTACAAACCTAAGTCTCATAGCTTCCTTAAGTCGGGTCCAAAGGATAATTCGGTCCCTCTCCCTCCTCTCGGCTTCTCCTAGAATTTGGTACCACCAAACTAAGGCATATCCTTCAAACTCCATAATAGCTAAGCTTAATCTCTCTTCATCATTGAGCATGGGGTAGCATGAGAAAATTTGGTCTAGTTTCATGGTCCACTCTAGGTATGCTTCGGCACCTCCTTCACCATTGAACTTAAGTAGGTTAAGCTTTAGGTTTCTCTCATCTATCCTACCA
Source organism: Hylodesmum podocarpum (assembly GCA_026586105.1). NCBI lineage: Eukaryota > Viridiplantae > Streptophyta > Magnoliopsida > Fabales > Fabaceae > Hylodesmum > Hylodesmum podocarpum. The sequence continues at coordinate 287,938 of JALJEV010000561.1, forward strand.
CATTCATTATATACTTGGTGTACTCGGCCACATCCCCTATGGTGTCCATAATCTCCCCTTCTTGCTCTCCTAGTATCACGCCTATTGCCTCTCAAGTTAGGGTCACCCTCACCATTGCTCCCATCTTCACTACTCCTAGGTGAATATTGGCTTCCCCTACTTGTTTCTCTTATGGTGCTCACATGTCCATCACTCTTGGATTCAAAAGTTCCCTTAACTCCACTTGTCTCACCAAGGACCTTCTTCTCTAATTCCTTCCTATTCTTTCTCTCTTCCTTAGCTCTCCTCTCTAGGTCAAACCTCTCCTCTAAACTAGTTTGTAGCATGTTCTTCATTAGATCCATCATTTTTCTAGTTTTAGGTGAAAGGTCATTTCCTACACTAGGGGAACTATCCATGGCTGCACAACAAAGATTAGTACACAAAAAATATAGAGAAAATAGGATCCTTTCCACTCACTAAGTGTATGCACTCAAGCCACTCGTATTTCACACTTGAAGACTTTTTCTCTAATGTTCTCTCTTGTCTTTTTCCACTCAACCTCTCTTAATACTCTTGTTCAAACCTCTAATCAATCATTCAAGGTCCAAGTATCCAAAGTGAAAGAGGAACGGTTCTAGAATCAAGCTTAAGAAGTCCAAGAAATACAAACTCAAGACAAAACTTAGGAGTCCAAAATGACAAGCAATAAAAGGTACTCAATGAACAAAATTTTGGCTACTCAAATATAAGAAGTTTATATGTGACAAAGGCACTAAACTACTGCAGTTTGGACAGCCACAAACAATGCTCAAATCTGGAAAATTTCCAGCGAATCAAGAATTTTATGAACAAGCCAATTTACAAGCAATTTTGGCACCAATTTAGCACCCGAATTTAGGCAAATTTGCAAGTGAATTTTGTGAAGTGATTTTTAGTGATTAGATGCAGTTTTCACCACTGTACAGCCAAGTAATATGCTCAAAAATACAGGGGAAAAATAGAGTTTCAAGTTACCAAGCACATCACACACCACAAGTTCAAGAATCTAGGCTACTAGCAAGCTAAACTCAAGTTTTGGTGATAATGCTTAGTCCTAAGTGTCTCTAGTGTTCTAAGTCCTTTGAACTACTAATTTTGGGAGTGTTTAGAGGTTCAAATACTCAAGTTACTGCACTGCACTTTTAGGCTTTAATTTCACTAAAATCACTTTTCATTTGTTCTTTTTCTAGTCACTTGAATATTCACTAGAATTTCACTTTTCTTGTTTTCTCTTCTCTTTAATTTTTCTTGTGATTCTTTTTCTTGTAATCTTTCTTTTGATTTTCTTTTTCCTTGACTTTTTATACTTCTTTTCTTGACTTTCTTTTGCTGGACCAAATTTAGAAAAACCTAAGACTAAGGCAAAATTAAGTCTAAAATTACTAGTAAGCTAGATTAAGCAAGGTGATAGCTACTTGAACTTGTAATGCACAAATCTTAGCACTTAATTCACGTGTACAGCACCTTGAACATATTCAAAACAAAGATTCATGGATTTGAGAAGATTTGGCACGGTTCATATGCAGCACATCAAGAACATATATGAAGAATTACTAAAACAAGCTAAAGAAGAAATTTAAACGGTGAATTGACATGAATTTGCTACGAATTTTAGATCTAGAATTTTTTTAACATGAAAACTCAAAATCAAGATGAAGACAACTCAAGGAACATGTGAAGAACTCAAACAAGTTCATACAACATGGATTAACACAAAAAATTGAAGAGAAAACGCAAACTCAAAGTAAGGAAAATTCAAACCGGATAGGATGCTCCAATTGAAATAGAACAAGCTCTAGATACAAAATTTGATGCAATCCTCAAGGAGAATAGCATAGGAGACACGGATCTTCATGCTTCAATGGAGACTTAGGTGTTTAGAAAGAAGAAGCTTGCGCCTCAAGGAGAAAAGAAATGGAGAAAACGGATTAGAAGAGGAATGGAAGCGCCATGGCAAGTGCCAATAAGCTTGAGGTGGAACCGCCACAATGGAGCAAGGATGCCATTGATGAGATTCAAGGTTCTTCACAAGAACACAAGAGAGAAAACACTCTCAATTTTCTGAATTCAATTCTCAATTCATCAAAAGTGTATGAATTACAAAGGAAATCCTATTTATACTACTAAGGTGTGGTGCTTAGCTTGCTATGGAAGGAACTAATGTCCACCCTTGGATTAGATTCTAATCTAATGGCTATGAAGGGAAGCTTGTGGTGGAAGCTTGATTAGCTTGGAGGACAAGGATCAATCCTCCACCCTTGGATGTAGATCCTCATCCAACGGTTATTGCATCAAGCTTGCACTCCAAGCTTCTAAGCTTAGCCCTTGGATTAGTATCCTCATCTAATGGTCACGGTGCCAAGCTTGCACTCCAAGCTTCTAAGCTTAACCCTTGGATTAGAATCCTATCTAAGGGTCACTAATTATTTGTTTATTACAAGTTTAGGCTCAAATTAAATCCTTAAAACAATTACATAATTGAAATAAAACTACTAATAAGCCTAAACATTAAAACATTTCGCTGAAAATTCCTGGAAGCATTCCAACGCTAAATTCAAGCTAATTTTCCAACAAGTTGCAGTTCGAACTGGGTTTTGGTATCTTCATAGCTTTTGTAGCCCTTGAAGTCTTCTTTAATTTGGAACCAAGAACGAATCAATTGGACTTGTGTAGCTCGAGTTATGATCGAAATACTGAAACAGGTCAGATGCAAAAGTCAGCAGCGAATTTTATTAGAAGCCCAAAATTGAAAAGTAAGGTTGGAGAGTTTGGTTAAGCTTTTGGAGATGGTCCTCCATCACTAGGATTAGGAGAAATAGCTATAAAGGTAGTTGAAGTGAGGAAGAAATTCCTAGAGGGGACTATAGCACACCTAGGGAGAGTGATTGGGGAAACAACTATGATGAGGATGAACCCTTTAGAGGCCATAGGAATGCAAGGGGGGGGGGAGGAGAGATCCTCAACCTAGAAGGCCAAATCACACCCCTAGAAGACATGTGGAGGAGGATGAACCTAGAGAGTGGGAAAGAAGCAACAAGATTAAGCAACCCAAGTTCTTTGGAGATAGTGAGGCCGAGAGCTACCTAGATTGGGTGATGAAGGTTGATAAAGTTTATTCTTGCTACCCACATGATACAAGCTTGCTTGGAAGGAAGCTTGAAGTTGGCCCAATCTTCATTCTCTAATTGGATCTCCACGGCAATACAAGGGTGGCGGAAGCTTAATGACTCAATGACTCAAGGACTTAGAAGAAAATAGAAAATGGAAAAAGACAAGAGGATGGTGACGCCATGCCTAAGCAATAAGTCAAGAGGAAGAATCGCCACAAGGATAACCATCCATTGATAAGACTCAAGGTTCTAAGAAGAAACCCAAGAGAGAACTCTCTCAAAGATAGCTCAAGCTATTCTCAATTCATAAAATGATCAAAAGGTCCTTCTTACAATGAAAATTGGACTACATATACTAATTGTTACTAAGGCAAATCGGATGGCTTGCTATCCATTGGATCAATGCTTGATCAACGTATGGAAAGCCTTTACTTAAGGCACCTCACACGGTTCAAGCATTGGCCATTGGATGAGCAAAGCAATCAAGGGCCACGGTGCTAGCTAGAGAAGGCATGAGACATGTGACATCAAGTTCTATTCTTAAAAACATGGATCATGCCACCTTGAATGCAAGCTTGCTTAGCCACTTGATTTGGGATCAAATCAAATGGTTAAGCTTGAATTAGAGTTAGTGGAATTTCCACTAACTTTTGCATTCAACTCTCTCCACTCTCTCCCAAGGAGAGTGTGCGCCACTCTCTCCCATTTGCCTTGCCACAATTCGGTCAAATAATAGAAGTCAAGGCCGTGAGCTACAAGCTCAAATGTCTTGGCCAAATCCTAAAAACAATTACAAAACTTGAAGAAAATTACAAGGCTTAAAATTAATAGTAGAGTCTTCAAGGGTTGATTGTTGACTTTGACTTGTGGTCAACAGTTGACTATGAGTTGACTGTTGACTTTGACCTTGAGTCAATTCCTCTTGAATTTGCTCCTCCATTCTTTTAAGTATGGACCTTGTAAGTCTCCTCCCTTGCACCTCCATAGATGGTGTTGAGGATGGTCCTCCATCAAACCCTCCTTCTTGATGGCAACTTGTCCTCAAGTTGTTGTGGTCATCATCTTCATCACCTACACACAAAGTAAGATCACAAACATTAAAAGAGTTGCTACCACCAAAATCATTAGGAAGATCTAACTTAAAAGCATTGAGACCAAGTTTTTCAATAATGGTGAAAGGCCCATCTCCTTTGGGAAGCAACTTGGAGCTTCTCAAATTAGGGAACCTCTCCTTTCTAAGGTGTATCCAAACTTTATCTCCCACTTTCAATTCCAAATTCTTGCGGTGCTTGTTGGCATGTTTAGCCACTTGTGCATTCCTTTGTTCAATTCGCTCCCTTATCTTGGCATGCATGGATTTGACTCTCTCGGCCCTATCAATTCCATCTTGATTAGCAAGTTCATTAAAAGGCAAAGCACATAAATCAAGAGGAGTTAAGGGATTAAAGCCATAGACAACTTGAAAAGGAGATACAAGAGTAATAGAATTCATCACTCTATTGTAGGCAAACTCTACATGGGGCAAGTAATCCTCCCAACTCTTCAAGTTGCTCTTCACAAAACTTCTAAGCAATTGGCCAAGTGTTCTATTCACCACCTCGGTTTGGCCATCGGTTTGTGGGTGGCAAGTAGTAGAAAATAGGAGCTTGGTGCCTAACCTTCCCCAAAAAGATCTCCAAAAATGGCTAAGGAACTTGGAGTCCCTATCACTCACTATGCTTTGGGGAATACCGTGTAGGCGCACCACTTCTTTGAAGAATAAGTTGGCAACATGTGAAGCATCATCACTTTTGTGGCATGGGATGAAGTGTGCCATCTTGGAGAACCTACACACCACAACAAAAATAGAATCCACACCTCTCCTTGTCTTGGGTAATCCGAGAACAAAGTCCATGGATATATCCAACCAAGGAGAGGTAGGTGGAGGTAAAGGCAAGTAAAGACCATGGTTAGAGAGTTTAGACTTAGCCTTATGACATGTGATACACTTGCTTATAAATTTAGCTACTTGAGCTTTCATTTTTGGCCAAAAGAAGTGTTCATGTAATATGGCTAAGGTCTTCTCAATACCAAAATGACCCATGATGCCTCCTTCATGAGCTTCACATACTAGAAGGTCCCTCAATGATGTCTTAGGCACACATAGACATCTTCCTTTAAAAAGGTAACCCTTGTGCCTATAGAAATCATTGTGAGAACCTTTGTCACATGCTAGGAACTCACGGCTAAAGTCATCATCATCATTGTACAAGGCCTTTATGTGTTCAAATCCCAACAATTTAGATTCAAGTAGAGAAAGAAGTGTATACCTCCTACTAAGGGCATCCGCCACTCCTTTCTTATGTTTGATAATGTAGGGAAATGTCTCCACAAACTCCATCCCCCTTGCATGTCTTTTGTTGAGCTTTCCTTGAGATCTCAAATGCTTCAAGGCTTCATGATCGGTGTGGACAATGAACTCCTTAGGAAGGAGGTAATGTTGCCATGTTTGCAAAGCCCTCACCAAAGCATATAGCTCTTTGTCATAGGTGGAGTAGTTGAGTTGTGCTCCTTTTAGCTTCTCACTAAAGTAGGCTATGGGGTGATTTTCTTGTTTCAAAACATCACCTACACCAAGGTTAGAAGCATCACATTCAAGCTCAAAAGATAATTCAAAATTAGGCATAGATAAAATAGGAGCATTGGTAAGTTTTTCTTTCAAAAGAGTAAAAGCCTCTTCTTGTTTTGGCCCCCAAGTGAAGGGTACTTCCTTCTTCACAAGCTCATTGAGAGGAGATGCAATGGTGCTAAAGTCCTTCACAAATCTCCTATAGAAGCTTGCTAGTCCATGGAAGCTCCTTACTTCTTTCACATTAGTAGGTCTTGGCCACTCAAGGATTGCCTTCACCTTGCTCTCATCAACTTGCACACCCTTGGAACTTACCACAAAACCGAGGAACACCACTTGGTCCATGGCAAATGTGCATTTCTCCTTGTTTGCATAGAGCTTCTCCTTTCTAAGTACTTCCAAAACAAATCTCAAATGCGTTAAATGATCAAGGAAAAATTTGCTATAGATAAGGATATCATCAAAATATACTACCACAAATTTTCCTAAGAATTCTCTAAGCACATGATTCATAAGCCTCATGAAAGTACTTGGGGCATTAGATAGCCCAAATGGCATGACTAACCATTCATATAAACCAAATTTGGTCTTAAAGGCGGTTTTCCACTTATCACCATTTTTCATTTTTATTTGGTGGTAACCACTTTTAAGGTCAACCTTAGTAAATATGGTTGAGCCATGTAACTCATCAAGCAAGTCATCCAATCTAGGAATGGGGTGTCTATATCTAATGGTTATGTTATTGATAGCCCTACAATCGGTGCACATTCTCCATGTGCCCTCCTTCTTAGGAACTAAGATAACCGGTGATACACATGGTGATAGACTCTCTTTCACCTACCCTTTGCTCACTAATTCTTGGACTTGCCTCTCAATCTCATGAGTTTCTTATGGAGTAGTTCTATATGTTGGCCTATTAGGTAAAGGAGCACCGGGTATCAAATCAATTTGGTGCTCAATGCCTCTCAAAGGAGGTAGGCCATGGGGTATCTCACTAGGAAACACATCCTTAAACTCATCCAATAAAAGATCTATGCTTACTTGATCTCCCACAAAATTTGAATTTAGAAAACAAGGAGATGGTATGCATAAGAACATGGATTTCCTAGCTAATAATTCCCTCTTAATTTCACTCCTACTCACAAGCAACCCTTCCTTAGACTTGGCAGCCCCTTGTCTTAGCTTCCCAACCCCTTTGAGATCACTCAATTCGGACTTGCCTAGCCTAGGTTCCACTTGTTTTTGTGTAGTGGCAGTTTTGGTAATTATTTGTGAACTCTCGGCCAAAGCACCATTTTTCTTTGTTTTGGGTGATTTTTTCACATTTTGGCCCTCCATGACCTTCCTTTCACCCTCTCTTTTAACCCTCATCCTAATTTGGTCCTCACATACCTCTCTAGGTGTCAAAGGTTTAAGAGTTATTTTCCTACCACCATGAGAGAATACATAAGTGTTAGACACTCCATCATGTAATGCATGCTTATCAAATTGCCATGGCCTTCCTAACAAAATATGAGATGCTTCCATAGGTATTATGTCACATAAGACCTCATCATTATATCTACCTATAGTGAAAGCAATCAAAACTTGTTTGTTAACTAATAATTCTCCTTTCTCACTAAGCCATTGCAATTTATAAGGTTTAGCATGTGAAGTGGTCTTGAGACCAAGTTTCTCAACAAGCCTAGTGCTAACAACATTGGTGCAACTACCACTATCAATGATTAGGGAACATACCTTGCTTTGGATGGTGCACCTTGTGTGGAAGATGTTTTCTCTTTGGGCACACAAGCACTCCCTAACATCCTTCTAACCATCAATAGGTCACCATCTTCCGGTTGCTCCATGCTTGAATGTTCACTAGCACTAGCTTCCTCTTCCTCACTTGATGATTGAGTGGTTCCTTCACTTGTGATACCTCCATCCACTCAAATCACCATGGTCTTCTTGTTGGGGCATTGTGAGGCAATGTGTCCATGACCTAGACATTTAAAACATTTAATGTTAGAGGGCTTAGAGGTAGGTTTAGCAATCTCTTTACCCTTAGTGTCATCTCGGTTGGACTTGAAGAAGGGCTTGGAACTTCCCTCCTTCTTTTGCCTATCCTTCCAACTTGAAGAACTATTGTTGTATGCCTTCTTGTAAGTGCCCTTCCTCTTCAATTGGCCTTCAATCCTCTCGGCCTTATGTATGGCATCTTCCAAGGTCCTATAGTTTTGGAGCTCCAATACATCTTGAATCTCTCTATTTAGTCCATTGGTGAACCTAGCTATGGTGGCCTCTTTGTCCTCTTGGTAATCCGCCCTCAAGAGTGTGAGCTCCAAATCCTTGTAGTATTCTTGTACACTTCTCCCTCCTTGAGTTAGTCTTTGAAGTCTCACATGTAGGTCTCTTGTGTAGGAACTAGGCACAAACCTTCCCTTCATGGCATCCTTGAGTTGGGTCCAAGATGTGATATGTGGCCTCCTTCTCTTCTCGGCATCCACTAGCACTTGGTTCCACCAAACCAATGCATAGCCCTCAAATTCAAGTATGGCCAAGTTAAGTCTTTTCTCCTCACTCAAACTAGGATAACAAGAGTAAACTTGGTCCACCTTCATCACCCAATCTAAGTAGGTTTCGGCATCTCCATCTCCAAGGAACTTAGGTAAGGTTATTTTAGTGTTTCCCTCCCATGCTCTTGATTCATCCTCTCCAAAGGGTCTCCTAGGTGTGGGAGGTTGTCTCCTATGGTGAGGGTTTCTCCTTCCTCTCCTTTCATTCTCAAAGGCTCTAAAGGCTTCTTCCTCCTCATAGTTACTTCCCCAATCACTCTCTCTAGGAGTCTCATAGCTTCCTCTAGGGTGTCCTCTTTCATTTCCACTTCCCTTATGGCTACTCTTCCTATTCCTAGGCACCTCATCACTTTCTTCCCCCCGGTTTCTACCATGTCCTGCACCTCCATGATTATGATCCCTACGGTTGCCACTAGTGTCTCCAAGGATTTCCTTTCCTAACTCTTTCCTTATCCTCCTTTCCTCCTTCAACCGTCTCTCTTGGTCAAATCTCTCATTCAAGCTAGCATTTAGCATGGATCTCATCATATCTATCATTCTTCTAGACTTTGGTGAGAGATCATTTCCCACACTTGGAGAAGTCTCCGTAACTGCACAAGAAAAGGTTAGACAACAAATATAATGGAAAGAGATAATCCTTGCCACTCACTAAGTGTTTCACTCTTTATCCACTCTTGTTTCACACTTAGGAGGCTTTTTCTATAATGAGCACTCTTGCCTTTTTCCTCTCAATCTCTCTTTGAGTTTCTTAAGTTGAACCCATAATCAATTATCAAGTGATGGAGGACCATCTCCCAAGCATGAGGATTACAAGGGCAATGCAAAGAAGAATTGAAGCCCAAGTTGAAGAAGAGTTGACCAAGTCAAAGTCAACAAGTCAAAGTCAAAGTCAACGGTCAACTCTTGGAAGTCAACAAAGTGGGCAAATGAAGCCTTGTAATTTTCTAAGTATTTTGTAATTAGTTTAGCTTTAATTTGTGTAAAGCTTCGACCTATGTTTGTTTGTGAATTTAGGCCAAGCTCCTTTTATGGACATGTTGACTTCTATTTGTGTTGGTCAAAACCTCTTAAGATGGGCTTAAGTGTCTTATGACCCAACTAAGCAAGTGTAATACACTCTCTTAAAAGAGAGTGGATGGATTAAGAGAGAGAATTAATGGAATTGCCACTAACTTCATTTAAATTTCCACCACTTGATTATTCTATAATCAAAGGTGTAAATTTAAGTCAAGTTCTAAATTGTAGACTCTCATCTAAGAAGGGATTCTAGCCTTAGGATTTACTTCTAATCCAAGACATAGAATTCCATCTTAATTAATCCATGATCATCACAAACTTAGATGAGTTATAAGCCTCTTGATCTCATTAACTCTAGATCCTTCTTGAATTGATCAAGTGAGGGGTGCTTAGCATCACTTGATCAATCCATCAAGGATCAAGTGGCTAGGATGACTCAAGGCCAACCACACACAAGGGGTCTTATAACTTAGGAAATTTCCATTTTGTAATCACTTTTGAATTGAATGAAATAGAATTTTTTCTAAGACTTGTGTCTTGAGAAAGGGAAAGTGCTCTCCTAGGGTTTCTTCATAGAACCTTGAATCTTATCTTGATCCATGACTCAAGTGGCGATTCATCACCTAGCTTATTGATCTCCTTGGATCATGGCGCTATCACCTTCCTAGTCTCATTCCATTTTGCTTCTTCTTCTTCTTGGTCACAAACCGAAACCATTACATATCTTAGCCTATATTCCACAAGATTTTCTTGGTCTTGAGTGAAGATCACTTGGTGAATTGAAGATTGGGCAAACAAAGGGTGTTAGATTCGTGGAGCATCTTCTAGCTACATGGATTTGCATAAAATTTGGTATCAAGAGCTTGTTCTTCACCTAGTTGTTCTTCACTTGTGGTATTATGTCTAGCTCCTATCTTTTTGATTTCAATTTTTGATTCAATTTAATTTTTATTTGAGTTTTGTTGTGTGTCTTGGCTGTCCAATGCATAGATGAGATGTTCTGACACTCATGGTTGATCATACATGGCTTATCTTACATGCTAGACACATTTTAGTTGATAGCCCCCATGTGTTTGATGAATTCTCTCAATATGTATTTTGAGATTATGAATTCTCTCTCTGATTTCGCGCCCAAGGATTCCTTTTATAGCAGAGAAACGCGCCCCCACTTAAGAGAATCGCGCCTAGGCACGTTTGTCCAGAGAGAAGGGTTCAACTGCGCCTCCCTTTGCGCCTAGGCGCGCCCTGGCGCCTCCATTGGGTCCTCTATTCGCGCCTTGGCGCGTTTGGTCAGAGAAGGGGGGTTGAAACGCGCCTCAGCACGCGCCCTGGCGCGCCCTTGCGCCTCCGCGAGCACGATTTGCGGCGCATCGGCGACAAAGGGGTGAAGATTTGCGCCTCCTTAGCGGATTTGCGGGCGCATCCTGACAGCAAAGAATGAAGGTTTGGGCCCTGGCTTGGCCCTGTGTTGCGCCCTGGCGCAATTGCTGGTCTTGTTTCCTTGACTTGAGCTTCCATTTCTTGTATTCTTGATAGCTTGCACTCTAAGTCTTTATCTTAGGTCTATGGGTTGTCATTCCAAGCTTCAATTTGTGTATTCAATCCACTCCTTGCTCCTATCTCTTCTTCATTCCAAGAATGAACCTAGAAAACAACAAGAAAGAGATTAAAATGACTTAAAAACACAAAAAAAACCTATAAAACTAATGAAACACTAAATCAAGGACTAATATTAAACAAACATGATATTTTTACTGTTTTCTTGTCTAAACTATAACTAAACCTAGTAAAAATGGATGAAAATGGACTCAAAACACCTAGGAAAACATGCATAATCTATCACTTATCAGTCTCTTTGCTGGAATTGTTAATCCGCTGCATCTTATGTGACTTAATTAGTGCTTATATGTGTTATTATTATGTGCATTGCTCATTATAAGTTCAAGTTACCACTACCATGCTTTATCTTGCTTATTAGCAATGTTTGACTTGACTTGCTTGAGTATTTGAGCCTATACTTGGACTGTCCAGCAAAGAATAGCTAAAAGAAAAATATAGAAAAACAAAAGAAAAGAAAAGAGCAAGAGAAAATATACAAGAAAAAGAGTCAAAGAAAAAAATTCAAGAAAAGAAAAATACAAGAAAAGAAGTTTGAAGAAAAATTAGAGTGAAATTTTGAGTAGCTCTTGTAGTAGAATTTTTGGGAAAAATTGAGTGCAGTACATTGGGAAATTGGGATCATTAAACACCCACAAATTTTGTGTCCAAGCTCAATTAGGCAACAATTACTCATTTGGCTCAAGCATCATATTACAAATTGTGTCAAAATTGCTAATAACATGATATTTGAACTTGTAGTGTGCTTTGCATGTGCCTAGACATATTTACCCTGTCTTTGCCCTATTTTTGGACCCATATTTGTGGCTGCCCTGCACCTTAATTTGAGCTTATTTCGTGCCTAAACATCACACAAACCATTCCCCAAAATTTCAAGTCATTTTGAGCCAATTTTCAAGCCTAACTTCCAGCTTAGTGACGGTTTTGCTGTTGCTGTGGCAGTTTCGGGTTTGCAGTTGGTTCAAGGGGTTAAACATTGATTTATTGAATTCTGGGCATTTGGTCATTCAATATACATATATATAAGCTCAACTGGAAAGTTTCATAATTTTCCAAGCTCTTTTGCTATGCTAAAAAAATTTCACAAGTTGGGCAAATTTTGGTGACGGTTGCTGTCAAATTTTCCAAGAAACACCAGCATTTGCGCCTAGGCGCAAATCAGAGCAACAGGAGGCGCAAATCTACCTCCTTCTCTGGAATTTTGCGCCAGGGCACAAACAAGAGGCGCAAATGATGCAATCCTCAGGGAGAATAGCTTCAAGATGTGCGGACCTTCATGCTTCAATGGAGACTTGACGTTAAGGAAGAAGAAGCTCTCGGCCTCAAGGAGAAAAGAAAGAAAAAAACGGTTTAGAAAAGAAATGGTAGCGCCATGGCAAGTGCCAATAATCTTGAGGTGGAACCGCCACAATGGAGCAAGGAAGCCATTGATGAGATTCAAGGTTCTTCACAAGAACACAAGAGAGAAAACACTCTAAAATTTCTGAATTCTATTCTCAATTAATCAAAAGTGTTTACAATTCAAACAAATACCCTTTTTATACTATGTGTAGGTGGCGCCAACTTAGAGAACAAGTTTCTCATCATCACCCTTGGATCTAGCTTGGGATCAACGTGTGGAAAGCTCTCTCAAGCTCCTCACACGGATCACCAAGCTCCATCCTTGGATCAAGAAGGGATCCTAGGGTCACTGTGTGGAGCTTAAGTGGTGGGAAAAGCATGTCTTAAGTTTGAATTCTAGCCTCTTGATTAGATCTAAATCAAGTGGTTAGAGTTCACTTAAGAAGTGGTGTCAAAAGCATGGCTTGGCTGAATTTGAACTCAACCATTAGATTAGAATTTGTAGATCCCATCTAAAGGTTGAGATTCAAATTGAGTTAGTGTTTCCTCCACTACTTTCCCTCCAAATCTCTTCCACTCTCTCCCAAGAGAGTGTGTGCCACTCTCTCCCTCTTTGGTAGAGATTTTTGTTCTGAATTTGGCACCCTTAGGCCATGAGCCACACTAACACATGTGTGTCCAATGATTCAAAACTTAACTCCTAATTACAAATTACAAATACTAGAAAAATTACAAGTCCTATTACAAGTTAAGAAGAAGTCTTGAGTTGACTCTTGACTTGAGAGTTGACTTTGACTTTGGAGTTGACTCTCCACTTCTTCTTGTATTTTCTTTGTCATGGACCTTGTGATTCTTCTAGACAAGGATGGTCCTCCATCAAATCCTCCTTCTTGTGTTGAACTTGTCCTCAAGTTATGCTCCTCTTCACCTACAACAAAAGGAGATAAATCACTAACATTGAAAGAATTACTACAAGTATAAATGTGAGGGAGGTCAAGTTTGTAAGCATTTGGTCCAAGTTTTTGGATAATCTTGAAAGGACCGTCTCCTCTAGGTGAAAGTTTTGATCCCCTAAGAGTAGGGAACCTCTCCTTCCTTAGATGAAGCCAAACCAAATCTCCTTCTTGAAATTGAACATATTTCTTATGTTGGTTTGTCTTAGCCGCCACCTTGGTGTATCTCCTCTCTATTTGATCTTTAATTTTTGCATGGAGGGTCTTCACCCTTTCGGCCTTGCTAGCTCCATCTACATCCAAAGCAAACTCAAGTGGCAAAGGAATAAGATCAAGAGGTGTTAGCGGGTTAAATCCATATACAATTTCAAATGGGGAGTACTTAGTAGTTGCATTTACTACTCTATTATAAGCAAACTCAATAAATGGTAAATGCTCCTCCCAAGTCTTTACATTACCCTTAACAAAACACCTTAGTAGTTGACCTAATGTCCTATTAACCACCTCGGTTTGGCCATCCGTTTGAGGATGACAAGTGGTAGAGAACAAGAGCTTGGTGTCAAGCTTACTCCAAAGGGTTCTCCAAAAATGACTAAGAAATTTGGAGTCCCTATCACTTACTATGCTCTTTGGAAATCCATGCAATCTTATCACTTCTTTGAAAAACAATTTTGCTATGTGTGTTGTAACTGTTGGACTTGAAGCTTGAAGAATGCAGTTTGTGTCTCTCTTATGTGTTTTGGTTTTGATGAATGTATTTTCGGTTTTTCCATAGATGAATGTAACTAGGATATAACTATGTATTGTGTGTTGAATTCTTTGTTTAAAACCCCAGAGATGTGCATAACTTGTGTATGATTGATCATGTGAAGAATGATTGATTTCCATTTGAGAAAAACAGTTTGAAAAACCTTGGAAATTCATTTTTCACTGATGTAATCGATTACAGCCCTGGTGTAATCGATTACATTGATCATGCTCTCTGGTGTAATCGATTACATGGGTGATGTAATCGATTACATGCTGAGAGCTCTCTGGTGTAATCGATTACATCCCCAATGTAATCGATTACATGGTTTGAAATTCACCTTTTCTGGGTTTCCCTCTTCAATGTAATCGATTACATGCTCGTGGTAATCGATTACATGCCTGGAAAAATCAAATTGGAGGGTTCTAACGGCTAGTGTAATCGATTACATGCATTTGGGATCAATTACATGGACCGTTATAGCTCAGATTTGCACGTTTTCTCCCTCCAAATTGGTTCTATAAGTACATCCTTGATGAAGCATATGAGATGGCTGAAAACCTAACTTCTTGAAACCATTCCTACACTTTCATATGCTCTAAACTTAGAGATTATCAAGGTTTTCAAAGACAAGGGGAAACTTGATCCATATCCTTGTTGGGTGATTTTCATGAGCTTGTTTGTGATCGGATTCTGCACTTAAGGTGTATTCTTTCTGATCTTTTGTATTTCAATTTTGGGTTGTTGCTCTAGGAGAGAGGTCTCTAGATAGAGCATTGTATTTGAGAAGTGATTCTCAAAGTTTGGTCTTGGAGGTGCCAAGATCTTGGAAGTTGTTCTTGAGGTTGAAGAACAGTTTTTGGGTGTTTTGATTTCTGTTTGTATTGCTTGTTGCAGAGTGAATGTAAAAGGATACAAAAGAAATCATTTAATAGTGGAAAGCCAATCGCAACAGTTGTTGGGTTGGGACTGGACGTAGGCAGTTGGCCGAACCAGTATATATCGCTGTGCACTCATTCTCTTCCTTACTCTCTTTACAGTTTTCACTATATTGATATTGATTATATTCTGCTCTGTTTTGGGAAACTGTATTGATAATCAACTCATTAATTGGTTTAGAAATAGGATCAGTAATTGAACTTGTATTTGAATCTGTAATTGAAAGGTAATTGATAGGTAATTAAGATTAGCTTTCTGTTGAATCAAAAGGAATTAGAAACACGCAAATTTGGGTTAAAGTTTAACAAGAATCTATTCACCCCCCCTCTAGATTCATACATAGGGACCAACAGTAACACCCCCTCTTATTTACTTACTTATCTTATTTTTAATTAGTAATTTAAGATTGTTAATGATGTAGTAGATAAAAGAGAGATTTAGGAAACAACACTTTTATTACATAATATTCAAAGGTCATTACATCTAGGTTGCATAACTTTGTCATTTTATTATTCTACATAATTTTCTCTCTACTTACTTAGCAAATCTACCCCCAAACATAACAAAACATCTTCTCGGCAAGACAGTATCAACAATCATTGCAAAACATCCACATCTTCTTAACCCTGCAAATCTGCTCCCCCAAACGTTATTCGAGATCATCACAGGTGTTAAAAACACAAAGTGCAAGGGTGAGCTTTCCTTAACCATAATTATAAAAAATTGATTATAGTTCAAGGAAAACCTTTTCTTTTATAAATTTAGAATATTCTTCAAGGTTTCATCAAAAATATCATTTTAATAGTATAAAGATAAACTTTTATTTCAAATATCATTTGAGAGTACAAATACGATATTTCTTCTTTAAAAACAATCCAAGATAAAGTGTATAAATTTCAGAATCATTTTTTTATGAAATTTAATGAAGATATTCCAAAATAGTTAAAAATTAAAGGAAGATATCATTTTTAGAATAATACTTCCATACTTATCCATGATCATCAAAATATCAATCACATAGTAAGGCAACCGACAACCATCAAACAAATCCATCAATCACAATCAATGATTCAGGCATGAATTCCAATGAATCACACATTCAATCAAACACACAATCAATAATGTATGCTCCTAGTTCTATATGATGCATGCACCTCCACCATGCATTTTCACTCTTCACTCGAAATGCAATGTGGCGCCCTCCACTGGGCATCTAATTCTCACATTCAACAGACCCACCAGAGGTAGACACTCCGTAATTTGTCGAGTTCCCTCAGTGTCCGGCAGGACTTCCCCCGCAACATGTGATCATCATGAGCAGGGCAATTTCCCCACCAAGAGAACCCCCAAGTCCACGGCATTCCACTCACTCAGGCGGGAACCCGTTCAAGGACTTACGGACTTGGTCTACTACTATCCAGTCACCAATGCAACATGTTCTAGGACCTTGAATTGTATAATGACCTTCGTCGTATTTTAATTATTGACCCTTCCACCAGGTTATCTTCATCTCACCTCATTCTAAGTATTGCCCATTCACCAAGGAATCTCATAATATTGCCCCTCTACTAGGCATTTCCAATCGGTCATTAAACAATTCAAGTCCATCACCAATTTCATGCAACCATGCATGTCACCACTTACTCACATCCAATTCACCAAGTAATTGTATATCAAGCACAAAACAAGTCATACTTCGATGTATAATCAAACAACTACATTTACCACCATCAATATGTGTTATATTAAATTATTCAGTATGTTAATATTCAAAAGAGGTTTGATCAAAAGAGGAAAGATTGAAGTTGTTCATAAAAGTCAAAAGCTTAATATACATAAGAAAGGTTTCCAGTTCATTTACTTTTCATAAAGTAGTCATGGTATTCAAAGAAATAGTTGAAAGAAGAAAACAACTTTAAAATAATCATTCAAAGGGTAAAGAAAACACAATCTTAAAGAATTAAAAGGAGTGTAAGAAAGATGAAGAAAATAAACACCAAGAAACCAAAGAAAGATAATGAAAGTACCAATAAAACAAAGAATAGAAAAGTAGGATAAGGAAAGATCCCCTTACTAGTTTCTCCTAGCTTCCTATATTCTTCCTCTACCTAGATGCTCCTACTTTGGTTGGAGAGATTTCTTCCTAAGGTGGAGAAAGTATAGAAAGGTTTTTTGTAGTGAAGATAGTTTGAGAGAATGTAGGAGTATTCTTTGGGTTATGTCTTCATTTGACACCCCTAAGTCCTATTTATAGGCTTCCAAAGAAATTTCTAGAGTATTGGAGATTGTTTCCAAAGAAAAATCTTAGTTTCTATAAAAATATCTTGGTTTCCATCAAAATATTTGGGTTTCCATCAAAATATCTTAGTTTCCATCAAAATATCTTGGTTTCCATCAACATATCTTAGTTTCCATCAAAATATCTTAAAAGGTAAAAGAAAATTCTAGAATGGTTTAGAAATATCTTTCAAATTAAATATTCAAAATGAATTAAGAAATTTCTAGAAACAAGTAAGAAAATAAGAAATTTCTAGAAATAAGTAGAATAAGAAGTTTCCAGAACAAAGTAGAATAATCAAGATTTTTCTAGAAATAAGTAGAATAATCAAGTAGTTTCTAAATAGAATAAGAAGTTTCTAGAAATAAGTAGAAAAAGAAGTTTCTAGAAATAATTAGATTTTTCTAGAAATAACTAGAATAAACAAGATATTTCTATAATAATCAAGATATTTCTATAATAATCAAGAACTTTCTAGAAACATGTAGAATAATCAAGAAGTTTCTAGAACAAAGTAGAATAAATTAGAAGTTTCTAGAATCAACAATAATTTTCTAAAAAAGGTAAAATAAAAAGATATTTCTAGAATGAGCAAGAATATTCTAGAAACATGTAGAATAAACAAGAAGTTTGTAGAAAAAAGTGGAATAAATAAGAATTTTCTATAATCCACATCATTTTTCTAGAAATAGATAGAATAAACAAGATGTTTCTAGAATAGACAAGAATTTTTCAGAAAATTGTAGAATGAATTAGAAGTTTCTAGAAAGAGTATAATAACAAGAATTTTCTAAAAACAATTAGAATAAATAAGAAGATTCTAGAATGACCAAGAATTTTCTAGAAAGACATACAATAAACAAGAAGTTTTTTTTTTTTTAAAAAAAAAATAATTTAGAAGTTTTACAATGGATAAGACAACAACAAAAACAAAGGTAAAGACAAAATTTTAATATTAGACACAAACAAAGGCAAGTGACCACAATCAAGAAATTAATCTAGCAAACACAATTAAATCACTCATGTCTTCTCTAAACCGTTCTTCATATTTTCTTTATTCTTTGCTCTCTGTTATCAAAAACCTTTTTCAAATCGTATTTAAATTTTTGGGATGTTACATGTGTGGCGTCATCAACTTTGTGACAAGCAATGAAATGTGCCATTTTAGAAAACCTACACACTACAACAAACAATGAGTCCATTCCCCTTTTGGTTCTCGGCAAACCAAGGACAAAGTCCATAGAAATATCAACCCAAGGGGAATTAGGAATGGGAAGGGGTGTATATAAACCATGATTCATAACCCTAGATTTGGCACTATGACATGCAATGCACTTAGATATGAATCGGTTCACATCTCTCTTCATGTGTGGCAAATAAAAATGTTCTTGTAATATAGCTAGGGTTTTATCAATCCCAAAATGTCCCATGATGCCCCCTTCATGTGCTTCACATACTATTAAGTCTCTTAAAGATGTCTTAGGCATACACAAAGTTTTTCCTTTAAAAAGATATCCTTCATGCCTATAGAAATCTTTATGAGCCCCATGCACACACATCATGTAAGCTTCACCGAAGTCAAAGTCATTTTCATACAAGCATTTGATATGTTCAAAACCTAGCATCTTAGTCTCTAGCATGGTAATCAAGGTGTACCTCCTACTAAGTGCATCGGCTACCACATTATTCACACCCTTCTTGTATTTAATGACATAAGGAAAAGTTTCAATGAATTCTACCCATCTTGCATGTCGTTTACCCAATTTGCCTTGGCCCTTCAAGTGCTTCAAAGCCTCATTGTCGGTATGCACTATGAACTCTTTGGGAAGGAGGTAGTGTTGCCACACTTGGAAGACTCTCTGATGGAGGACCATCTCCAAAAGCCCAACCAAACTCTCCAATCTTACTTTTCAATTTTGGGCTTCTAATAAAATTCGCTACTAATTTTTGCATCTGACCTGTTTCAGTATTTCGATCATAACTCAAGCTACACAAGTCCAATGGAGGCGTTCTTGGTGTCAAATTAAAGAAGACTTCAAGGGCTACAAAAGCTATGAAGACACCAAAACCCAGTTCGAACTGCAACAAGTTGGAAAATGAGCTTGAAGTTAGCGTTGGAATGCTTCCAGGAATTTTCAGCGAAATGTTTTAATGTTTAGGCTTATAAGTAGTTTTCTTTCAATTATGTAATTGTTTTAAGGATTTAATTTGAGCCTAAACTTGTAACAAACAAATAATTAGTGACCCTTAGATAGGATTCTAATCCAAGGGTTAAGCTTAGAAGCTTGGAGTGCAAGCTTGATGCCATAACTGTTGGATGAGGATCTACATCCAAGGGTGGAGGATTGATCCTTGTCCTCCAAGCTAATCAAGCTTCCACCACAAGCTTCCCTTCATAGCCATTAGATTAGAATCTAATCCAAGGGTGGACATTAGTTCCTTCCTTAGCAAGCTAAGCACCACACCTTAGTAGTATAAATAGGATTTCTTTTGTAATTCAAACACTTTTGATAAAATTTCTGAATATTGAATTAAGCTAAGTGCTTATTCTTTGAGAGTATTCTCTCTTGTGTTCTTGTGAAGAACCTTGAATCTCATCAATGGCTTCCTTGTCCATTGTGGCGGTTCCACCTCTAGCTTATTGGCACTTGCCATGGCGCTTCCATCTCTAAACTCCTTCCGTTTTCTATTTCTTTTTCTCTTTGAGGCCTTGAGCTTCTTCTTCATTTGTCCAAGCCTCCATTGAAGCATGAAGATCCGCAACTTATATGCTATTCTCCTTGAGGATTGCATCAAATTTGTTATCTAGAGCTTGTTCTACTTCAATTGGAGCATCCTATCCGGTTTGAATTTTCCTTACTTTGAGTTTGCGTTTTCTCTTCAATTTTTTTGTGTTAATTTCGTGTTGTATGAACTTGCTTGAGTTCTTCACATGTTCCTTGAGTTGTCTTCATCTTGAATTTGAGTTTTCATGTTAAAAAATTCCTAGATCTAAAATTCCTATCAATTCCTTGTGTTTTCACCGTTTAATTTTCTTTCTAAGCTTGTTCTAGTAATTTTCACATGTGTTCTTGCTTTTGCTTCATATGAACTGTGCGAAATCCATGCTATTCCGTGAATTACTGGTTTGAATTTGTTTGAGGTGTTGTTCACATGTTTTAAGTGCTAAGAATTGTGCATTACAAGTTCAAGTAGCTTTCACTATGCTTAATCTTGCTTACTAGTAATTTTAGACTTAATTTTGCCTTAGTCTTAGGTTTTTCTCAATTCGGTCCAGCAAAAGAAAGTCAAGAAAAAGAAGTACAAAGTCAAAGGAAAAAGAAAATCAAAAGAAAGATTACAAGAAAAAGAATCACAAGAAAAATCAAAGAGAAGAGAAAACTAGAAAAGTGAAACTAGTGGAAATTCAAGTGAATAGAAAAAGAGCAAATGAAAAGTGAATTTAGTGAAATTAAAGCCTAATTGTGCAGTGCAGTACCTTGACTAATTGAGCCTCTAAATACTCCCAAAATTAGTGGTTCAAAGGACTTAGAGTACTAGAGACACTTAGGACTAAGCATTATCACAAAAACTTGAGTTTAGATTGCTAGTAGCCTAGATTCTTGAACTTGTGGTGTGTGATGTGCTTGGTAACTTGAAACTCTATTTTTTTCCCCTGTATTTTGAGCATATTACTTGGCTGTACAGTGGTGGAAAAACTGCACCTAATCATTTAAAATAACTTCACAAAAATTCACTTGAAACTTGCCTAAAAATCCGGTTTCAAATTGCTATTAAATTGGCTTGAAATTTTGTCTTCGGTGTTGCCATAATTTTCCAGTTTTTGAGCATTATTTGTGGCTGTCCAAACTGCAGTAGTTTAGTGTCTTTGTCACATATAAACTTCTTATATTTGAGTAGCCAAAATTTTGTTCATTGAGTACCTTTTATTGCTTGTCATTTTCGGACTCCTAAGTTTTGTCTTGAGTTTGTATTTCTTGGAATTCCTAAGCTTGACTCTAGAACCGTTCCTCTTTCACTTTGGATACTTGAACCTTGAATGATTGATTAGAGGTTTGAACAAGAGTATTAAGAGAGGTTGAGTGGAAAAAGACAAGAGAGAACATTAGAGAAAAAGTCTTGAAGTGTGAAATACGAGTGACTTGAGTGTATACACTTAGTGAGTGGAGAGGATCTCAAATTTCTTCTATATTTTGTGTACTAATCTTTCTTGTGCAGCTATGGATAGTTCCCCTAGTGTAGGAAATGATCTTTCACCTAAAACTAAGAGAATGCTAGATTTAATGAAAAGTATGTGGCAAACTAGTTTAGAGGAGAGGTTTGACCTAGAAAGGAGAGCTAAGGAAGAGAGAAAGATTAGGAAGGAACTAGAGAAGAAAATTCTTGAAGATACAAGTGGAAACCAACCAAAACATGGACTTAGAGGTGCTGGAAATTCTAGCCACCGAGGGAGTGATAGTAGAGGGAGCCAATCTATACCTAAGAGTAGTGAACATCATGGGAGGAAGGAGAAAACCTTGAGAGAAAAGCATGAGAGAAGGGAAAGAAAAGAAAGAAGGTTGTTAGAAGAAAATGAAAAGAATTATGACAAGTATTGGAGAAGAGAAAAAGAAAGAATGATAGAGGAATTGAGAGAAAAAGAATTGAGAGCAAAAGAAATTAAAGAATTGGAGTTAATGGAAAAACAAATGAAGGAGAAAAGTGATATTTTACTTGTTTATACTAACCCTTCATTTGATTGTTTTAATTCTTATTTGGAGAATATTGTAGGTATGGTTCCAAAGGATGACTACCAAGAGGAAATTGACAACCTCTTGTGTGAAGATGTAGAAATAAAGGCACTTGAAGACCATTGTGAAGTTGTTTGTGACCATCTTTACAAACAACCTTTTGTTTTTGGTGCCTCGTGAAGAGTTGTTCATAATAGAGCCTTGGAACAAACATTGTGAAGAAAAGGAAATACCTATAAAGTTTGAACTTCCCTTTGAGAAAAATTCCTTACCACTTACTATTCCTTTTACTTCTAATAAAAAGGATTTTGCATGTTATAACCTTGAGTATTATGGAATTAGACCTTGGACAATTCTTGAATTTGGCAATTTGGAATTCTTAATTGTACCTAATGATTTTTATCTTAATCGTGTTGAATGTCCTTCTAGGTTGATGGAAGAGTTTAAGAAGGAGGGTACATTGCAAATTTCTACACCTAGAAGAAGAATCTTAACTAAGAGTTCTAATCTTGACATGTCCACACTTGAGGAAGTGCTAGTATCTCCAAAGAGCTTTGGTTATGCTATGAAAGATCAACTAAGTTCTACTTTTACTTCATTAGATTGTGATGTTGATATTAGCAAACAAATTATCATGTTGTTATATGATTGGCAAATAAATAACTTAGGTAAATCTAGCAAATTTAAAGAGTGTTTGAATAGGAAGTCTTATTTACTTTTACAACTATGCAATCACTTTAGGAAACAAATTTACCTCTATGTTGCATCATATAATAACCAATTTGAGGAACCTTGTTTAATCTTTGATCCGGTGGAATTTTATTGTAGGTGGAGCTCAAGTCAACTTGGGGACAAGTTGACCATAAGAAGGAGGGTTTGATGGAGGACCATCTCCAAAAGCCCAACCAAACTCTCCAATCTTACTTTTCAATTTTGGGCTTCTAATAAAATTCGCTGCTGATTTTTGCATCTGACCTGTTTCAGTATTTCGATCATAACTCAAGCTACACAAGTCCAATGGAGGCGTTCTTGGTGTCAAATTAAAGAAGACTTCAAGGGCTACAAAAGCTATGAAGACACAAAAACCCAGTTCGAACTGCAACTAGTTGGAAAATGAGCTTGAAGTTAGCGTTGGAATGCTTCCAGGAATTTTCAGCGAAATGTTTTAATGTTTAGGCTTATAAGTAGTTTTCTTTCAATTATGTAATTGTTTTAAGGATTTAATTTGAGCCTAAACTTGTAACAAACAAATAATTAGTGACCCTTAGATAGGATTCTAATCCAAGGGTTAAGCTTAGAAGCTTGGAGTGCAAGCTTGATGCCATAACTGTTGGATGAGGATCTACATCCAAGGGTGGAGGATTGATCCTTGTCCTCCAAGCTAATCAAGCTTCCACCACAAGCTTCCCTTCATAGCCATTAGATTAGAATCTAATCCAAGGGTGGACATTAGTTCCTTCCTTAGCAAGCTAAGCACCACACCTTAGTAGTATAAATAGGATTTCTTTTGTAATTCAAACACTTTTGATAAAATTTCTGAATATTGAATTAAGCTAAGTGCTTATTCTTTGAGAGTATTCTCTCTTGTGTTCTTGTGAAGAACCTTGAATCTCATCAATGGCTTCCTTGTCCATTGTGGCGGTTCCACCTCTAGCTTATTGGCACTTGCCATGGCGCTTCCATCTCTAAACTCCTTCCGTTTTCTATTTCTTTTTCTCTTTGAGGCCTTGAGCTTCTTCTTCATTTGTCCAAGCCTCCATTGAAGCATGAAGATCCGCAACTTATATGCTATTCTCCTTGAGGATTGCATCACTCTCACTAGGGCATACATCTCCTTCTCATATGTTGAGTAGTTCACTTGTGCACCTTTGAGCTTTTCACTATAATAGGCCACGGGATGTGTTCCTTGTGTCAACACGGCTCCCACACCTACATTAGAAGCATCACACTCCAATTCAAAAGACAAATCAAAATTAGGCAATACAAGAATAGGTGCATTAGTTAGCTTTTCCTTTAATAACCGAAAGGCTTCCTCTTGCTTAGGCCCCCACACAAATGGAATTTCCTTCTTAACAAGTTAATTTAAAGGAGAAGCAATTGTACTAAAGTATTTAACAAATCTCCTATAAAAACTAGCTAAGCCATGAAAACTCCTAACATCTTTTACACAAGTTGGAGTAGGCCACTCTTGTATAGCTTTTACCTTTCCTTCATCAACTTGAACTCCTTGAGAGCTCACTACATAACCGAGAAATACTACCTTGTTGGTGGAGAAGGTGCATTTGCTCTTGTTGGCATATAGATGTTCCTTCCTAAGCACTTCCAAGACACACTCTCAACACATGGTTCATGACATAACAAGCCATTCATATAACCCAAATTTAGTCTTAAATGCGGTCTTCCACTCATCACCTTGTTTCATTCTAATTTGGTGGTAACCACTTTTAAGATCTATCTTTGAGAATACACAAGCACCATGCAACTCATCTAACAAGTCATCTAATCTAGGGATAGGATGGCGATACCTAATAGTGATGTTGTTGATTGCTCTACAATCGGTGCACATCTTCCATGTTCCCTCCTTCTTAGGCACTAGTATCATGGGTGATGCACAAGGAGAAAGGCTCTCCTTCACCCAACCCTTGTCCATAAGCTCTTGTACCTGCCTTTGAATTTCATGGCTCTCTGATAAGTGCTGGATTATACATGTTTTCCTAAGTGTTTTCAGTTCATTTTCATCCATTTTCACTAGGTCTAGTTGTAGTTTAAACAAGAAAACACTAAAAATATCATGTTTGTTTAGTGTTAGTCTTTGATTTAGTGTTTTGTTAGTTTTATAGGTATTTCGTATGGTTTTAAGTCATTTTATCCTCTTTTCTGCTAATTGTAGGTTGATTGAAGAGGAGATAGAAGCTTGGAAAGAAAGCTCATGAACTTAAGATGAAGACTTGAAGTGCAAGCCATCAAGAACAAGTTATAGAAGCTTAAGTCAAGCACATAAGAGCAGTAAATCACGCCAAGGTGCAAAAGGAGGCACAAGGGCGCGCCTAGGCGCATGCTAGGGCGCATTCCACCATGCTCTCTCGGATCAAACGCGCCAGGGCGCAAATCTGGGCCAAGGGAGGCGCAAGGGCGCGCCAGGGCGCGCCTAGGCGCAAATGGAGGCGCAGTTGAACCCTTCTCTCTGGACAAACGCGCCTAGGCGCGATTCTCTTAAGTGGGGGCGCGTTTCTCTGCTATAAAAGGAATCCTTGGGTGCGAAATCAGGGGAGAATTCATATTTCAATTCTGTTAGTTCCTTCCTCTGCACGCTTCTGAGATTTTCTCCCTTCTCCACTTTTGTTTCTCCTCCTCCTCCATCAAACCTTGAAGATTCTGAGCTTGAGAGCTTGTGGAAGTAAGATCCAAGCATTCATGGAGTCAATCTTGTGTTTGAATTCCTTTTATCTTCTTTCTTTTCTCATTTCCATGTTAGGCTAGGTTCTAGGTTAGGGAGATTGGGGATTTTGATTCCAGAACTTTTGTAACGAATTCCTTATGTTAATTCAAGTGTAATTTCATCTAATTGATTGATCTCTTCCTAATTGCTGCTAATTCTTGAGGTTTAAATCATGAAATTCAAATAGTGATAGGGAGATTAATGTTTGAACTGAATTGAAATATTTCTTGAGGATTTGTATCTCGTTTCAATTATGCAATTGGAAGATTGATAGTTGAATTAGGAGAGGAAGTGTATCATTATAGTTATGCATGAGTCTAGGAATAGAACTTGTATGCTATGAGATATTGTGAATTCATCTGTTCGCTTCTTGAATGATTTTCTGTTTTCACCTAAGGAATTAGGGATTATAGTAGTCATTCAAAGTGACTAAAGACCTAGGAATAAGATTAGTCTACGGTATCACGAATTCTAGTCTCCAATTGAACGATATTTGCTGAATTGACATAGGAAGTAGTTACTTGAGGGAAGGATCAATTGAACCAATTCCCTAACTCTCTTCATCATTTTTTGAAACATAAACATTTACTGTCTTTCATTATTTGTCTTACAGTTTATCACTTAATTTTACATAATTGCCTATTTATACACACATGATTCTTCCATTGATCCATCCTAATAGCAAAACACGTTAAACATTCGATATTTCGCCAACTAGTCTCTGTGGTTCGACACTCTTACTCACTATTTCTAAACTTGTAAACGATCGGTACACTTGCCGAATTGTGAATTGAATAAAAAAGTTTAACACTCTCTTGAGGAGAAATCCTATAGCTTGGACGGTTTGGTAGTGGTGCACCCGGTATCAAGTCAATTTGATGCTCAATGCCTCTTATAGGGGGAAGGCCGTGAGGTATGTCTTTGGGAAAGACATCTTGAAATTCTTCCAATAAGGCCTCCAAGCTTCCTTGCTCACCTACAAAGTTAGAACTCAAAACCAAGGGATTAGGGATGCAAAGAAACATGGACTTCCTAGCTAGATAGTCTCTCTTAAGTTCACTCTTCTCTATGAAGAAGCTCTCTTTCTTTTCATTCTTTTTACTTTTCAAGTTTTCAAGCTTATGAACCTTAGGATTAGACAACTTCCCTTTGGCTCTACCTCCCTTGGAGCTCTCGGCCGTGGGCTTGTCACCATGCTTGGGTGTGCCCTTGGAGCTCTCGGCTAAGGTGAGTTGCTTCTCTTGGTCTCTCTTAAGCTTCATCTTTATTTGATCTTCACAAACCTCCTTAGGTGTTAGTGGTTTGAGTGTAACCTTCTTACCTACATGAGAAAGAATGTAAGTATTGGCAACTGCATCATGTATAGCCTTTCTATCAAATTGCCACGGTCTACCAAGGAGTAAGTGTGTGGCCTCCATCGGAACAACATCACAAAGTACTTCATCATTATATTTGCCAATAGTAAAAGATATGAGTACTTGTTTGTCTACCACTAGCTCTCCTTTTTCACTCAACCATTGTAGCTTATAGGGTTTAGCATGTGAAGATGTTTTCAATTTTAATTTATCCACTAATCTAGTGCTTACTACATTAGTGCAACTACCACTATCAATAATTAAAGAGCATACCTTCCCTTCAATAGTACATCTACTATGGAAGATATTCTCCCTTTGTGAATCATCAAGCTCCTTACTTACATTGCTTAGCATCCTCCTTACCATCAAGAGATCTCCCTCCTCGGCTTGTTCAAAGGATGAATGCTCACTTGTACTTGATGCCTCACTCTCACTAGATGATGAGCTTAAATCTTCACTTGTGATTGCTCCATCATTTCTCACCATCATAGCTTTCTTGTTTGGGTAATGAGAGGCTATGTGGCCATGACCTAAACATTTGAAACATTTAATAGAACTAGGTTTAGAAGAGTTAGGATGTACCTCCTTTACCTTAGTGTTGTCTCGGTCATGTGGCTTTCTCATGTTGGAGTAGCCTTCTCTCTTGCCTTTGTCTCTCCAAGAATTAGAGGATGAAGTAGAGGATCTCTTGAAGGTGCCTCTTCTCTTTATTTGTTGCTCCACCTTCTCGGCCTTATGGATGGCCTCCTCTATGGTCACATAGCTTTGGAGCTCAAGAATGTCTTGAATCTCCCTATTAAGTCCATGGGTAAACCTAGCTAATGTGGCCTCTCTATCCTCTTGGTAGTCACATCTTAGCATAGTCAACTCAAGCTCCTTATAGTACTCTTGCACACTCTTGGTCCCTTGAGTCAACCTTTGGAGTTTTATGTGTAGGTCTCTCACATAGGTTGGTGGCACAAACCTAGCTCTCATAGCTTCTTTAAGTTGGGTCCATGAGGTGATTTGTGGTCTCCTCCTCCTCTCACCCTCTACTAGAATTTGGTTCCACCACACTAGTGCATATCCCTCAAACTCCAATATAGCTAAGTTAAACTTTTTCTCTTCATTTAAAATGGGATAGCATGAGAAAACTTGGTCTACTTTCATGATCCACTCTAGGTAGGTTTCGGCACTCCCTTCTCCATTAAATTTAGGTAGATTTAGTTTAAGGTTCCTTTCATCTATCCTACCTTCTCCCTCAAAATAATGGTTGCCTCGGCCAAACCCTCCAAATTCACTAAAATTCTCCCTTCTATCTCCCCTTCTACCTCTCCTATGACCCCTATACTCATGGTCATCTTCATCATTGCTTCCACCTTCACTACTTCTAGGTGTATGTTGACTTCCTCTACTAGCACTCCCTCGGTTACTATAATTTCCAGCACCCTTAGGTTCATGATTTACATGGTTTCCACTTGTCTCTCCAAGGATCTTCTTCTCTAGTTCCTTCCTAATCTTCCTCTCTTCCTTAGCTCTCCTTTCTAGATCAAACCTCTCCTTTAAACTAGTTTGTAACATACTCTTCATTAACTCCATCATTTTTCTAGTTTTAGGTGATAGGTCATTTCCTACACTAGGAGAACTATCCATGGCTGCACAACAAAGATTAGTACACAAAATATAGAAGAAAATGGGATCCTCTCCACTCACTAAGTGTATGCACTCAAGCCACTCGTATTTCACACTTCAAGACTTTTTCTCTAATGTTCTCTCTTGTCTTTTTCCACTCAACCTCTCTTAATACTCTTGTTCAAACCTCTAATAAATCATTCAAGGTCCAAGTATCCAAAGTGAAAGAGGAACGGTTCTAGAGTCAAGCTTAGGAATTCCAAGAAATACAAACTCAAGACAAAACTTAGGAGTCCAAAAATGACAAGCAATAAAAGGTACTCAATGAACAAAATTTGGCTACTCAAATATATAAGAAGTTTATATGTGACAAAGGCACTAAACTACTGCAGTTTGGACAGCCACAACAATGCTCAAATCTGGAAAATTTTCAGCGAACCAAGAATTTTATGAACAAGCCAATTTACAAGCAATTTTGACACCAATTTAGCACCCGGATTTAGGCAATTTTGCAAGTGAATTTTGTGAAGTGATTTTAAGTGATTAGGTGCAGTTTTCACCACTGTATAGCCAAGTAATATGTTCTAAAATACAGGGGAAAACAGAGTTTCAAGTTACCAAGCACATCACACACCACAAGTTCAAGAATCTAGGCTACTAGCAATCTAAACTCAAGTTTTAGTGATAATGCTTAGTCCTAAGTGTCTCTAGTACTCTAAGTCCTTTGAACCACTAATTTTGGGAGTGTTTAGAGGCTCAATTAGTCAAGGTACTGCACTACACAATTAGGCTTTAATTTCACTAAATTCACTTTTCATTTGCTCTTTTTCTATTCACTTGAATTTTCACTAGAACTTCACTTTTCTTGTTTTCTCTTCTCTTTGATTTTTCTTGTGATTCTTTTTCTTGTAATCTTTCTTTTGATTTTCTTTTTCCTTTGACTTTGTACTTCTTTTTCTTGACTTTCTTTTGCTGGACCGAAATTAGAAAAACCTAAGACTAAGGCAAAATTAAGTCTAAAATTACTAGTAAGCAAGATTAAGCATGGTGAAAGCTACTTGAACTTGTAATGCACAATTCTTAGCACTTTAAAACATGTGAACAACACCTCAACACATTTAAACCAGTAATTCACGGAATAGCATGGATTTGGCACGGTTCATATGAAGCAAAAGCAAGAACACATGTGAAAAATTACTAGAACAAGCTTAGAAAGAAAATTAAACGGTGAAAACACAAGGAATTGGTAAGAATTTTAGATATAGGAATTTTTCTAACATGAAAACTCAAATTCAAGATGAAGACAACTCAAGGAACATGTGAAGAACTCAAGCAAGTTCATACAACACGAAACTACACAAGAAATTGAAGAGAAAAACGAAAAGTCAAGGTAAGGAAAATTCAAACCGATAGAATGCTCCAATTGAGGTAGAACAAGCTCTGATACCAAATTTGATGCAATCCTCAAGGAGAATAGCTTCAAGATGTGCGGACCTTCATGCTTCAATGGAGACTTGACGTTAAGGAAGAAGAAGCTCTTGGCCTCAAGGAGAAAAGAAAGAAGAAAATGGTTTAGAGAAGATATGGTAGCGCCATGGCAAGTGCCAATAAGCTTGAGGTGGAACCGCCACAATGGAGCAAGGAAGCCATTGATGAGATTCAAGGTTCTTCACAAGAACACAAGAGAGAAAACACTCTCAAATTTCTGAATTCTATTCTCAATTAATCAAAAGTGTTTACAATTCAAACAAAATCCTATTTATACTATGTGTAGGTGGCGCCAACTTGGAGAACAAGTTTCTCATCTTCACCCTTGGATCTAGCTTGGGATCAACGTGTGGAAAGCTCTCTCAAGCTCCTCACACGGATCACCAAGCTCCATCCTTGGATCAAGAAGGGATCCTAGGGTCACGGTGTGGAGCTTAAGTGGTGGGAAAAGCATGTCTTAAGTTTGAATTCTAGCCTCTTGATTAAATCTAAATCAAGTGGTTAGAGTTCACTTAAGAAGTGGTGTCAAAAGCATGGCTTGGCTGAATTTGAACTCAACCATTAGATTAGAATTTGTAGATCCCATCTAAAGGTTGAGATTCAAATTGAGTTAGTGCTTCCTCCACTACTTTCCCTCCAAATCTCTTCCACTCTCTCCCAAGAGAGTGTGCGCCACTCTCTCCCTCTTTGGTAGAGATTTTTGTTCTTAATTTGGCACCCTTAGGCCGTGAGCCACACTAACACATGTGTGTCCAATTATTCAAAACTTAACTCCTAATTACAAATTATAAATACTAGAAAAATTACAAGTCCTATTACAAGTTAAGAAGAAGTCTTGAGTTGACTCTTGACTTGAGAGTTGACTTTGACTTTGGAGTTGACTCTCCACTTCTTCTTGTATTTTCTTTGTCATGGACCTTGTGATTCTTCTAGACAAGGATGGTCCTCCATCAAACCCTCCTTCTTGTGTTGAACTTGTCCTCAAGTTTTGCTCCTCTTCACCTACAACAAGAGGAGATAAATCACTAACATTGAAAGAATTACTACAAGTATAAATGTTAGGGAGGTCAAGTTTGTAAGCATTTGGTCCAAGTTTTTGGATAATCTTGAAAGGACCGTCTCCTTTAGGTGAAAGTTTTGATCCCCTAAGAGTAGGGAACCTCTCCTTCCTTAGATGAAGCCAAAACAAATCTCCTTCTTGAAATTGAACATCTTTCTTATGTTGGTTTGTCTTAGCCGCCACCTTGGTGTATCTCCTCTCTATTTGATCTTTGATTTTTGCATGGAGGGTCATCACCCTTTCGGCCTTGCTAGCTCCATCTACATCCAAAGCAAACTCAAGTGGCAAAGGAATAAGATCAAGAGGTGTTAGCGGGTTAAATCCATATACAATTTCAAATGGGGAGTACTTAGTAGTTGCATTTACTACTCTATTATAAGCAAACTCAATAAATGGTAAATGCTCCTCCCAAGTCTTTACATTACCCTTAACAAAACACCTTAGTAGTTGACCTAATGTCCTATTGACCACCTCAGTTTGGCCATCCGTTTGAGGATGACAAGTGGTAGAGAACAAGAGCTTAGTGCCAAGCTTACTCCAAAGGGTTCTCCAAAAATGACTAAGAAATTTGGAGTGCCTATCACTTACTATGCTCTTTGGCAATCCATGCAATCTTATCACTTCTTTGAAAAACAAGTTTGCTATGTGTGTGGCGTCATCAACTTTGTGACAAGCAATGAAATGTGCCATTTTAGAAAACCTACACACTACAACAAACAATGAGTCCATTCCCCTTTTGGTTCTCGGCAAACCAAAATTTATACTGGCTCCTAGATCTATTAAAGCTTTACCTACTGAAACTTCTCCTATGGAGCAAGGAATGGTGAAGGGGCCTCTGTCTCTCAATTTTTGAGGTAGCTTCCTCTGGATGATGGCACTACACTCCTCTGTCATGGCTATCGTCTCATCATCCAGCAGCATCCTCTTATTGGACAGAATCTCCTTCATGAATTTAGCATAAGAGGGCATCTTTTGCAGTGCTTCAGAAAATGGAATGTTAATTCTCAAGCTCTTCAAGATGTCGAAGAACTTAGCAAACTGCTTGTCATCATTGGCCTTCTTTAACCTTTGCGGATAGGGGAGTTTGCAGTATGGTGAAATATGTTCCGTCTGGCCAGCTTCTGCTAGGATCTGTCTCTTTGTTTTTCTAGGTGCTTCTTTCGTTTCATTGAGAGTTATAGGCACAGACGATTGCCTATCATTCTTCGCAGTATTGACTTCTTCTTCCACCATATCTCCTTTCTGTTCTTCTTCAACTTCCTTTCCCAGTACCTTGCCACTCCTTGTGGTAATGGATTTACACTGCTCCTTTGGATTTATCACAGTGTCACTCGGTAGCTTTCCATGAGTTCTTTCAGAGAGTTGCTGGGAGAGCTGACCAATCTGTGATTCTAAGTTCCTTATAGAAGCTTCTTGATTTGTGAACATAGATTCAGTCCTTTGCATAAAAGACATGAACATGTTCTCTAGATTGGATGAACTTTCTCTCGGGGCAGGATTCATGTTAGAGCTTGATGGAGCATTTCTTGGCTGGTTGGTTGGGAATTTAGGTTGAGTCTGGTTGAAAGGTAAATTTGGTGGCTGGCTTTGATTGTAATACTGGTTAGATGAAGATGTTTGATTTTGATGCTGGTTGAAGTTTTGGTTGTATGGCATGTTTGGATTGAAAGGTGGTCTAGAGTTGAAGGTTTGTTTATGATTCTGGTCATAAGAGGAAGAAGTGGGTTGCAAATAATTGTTATTCCTATATGACAGATTTGGATGGTTTCTATTGTGAGGGTTATAATTGTTTGTGTTGGCATAGGGGTTACCTTGAGGATTTCCCATATAATTCACTTGAGCTTGTTCCTCGGTGTTGGTCCCTAAGCTTTCACAAAACTCTATTTGATGTCCTCCACCACAATACTCACAGACGATAGGAGGCGTTTGAACTGCATTCAACTGGACCACTTGAAGTTGCTTCATTATTTGGTCCATCTTCTGATTCATCAGCTTGTTTTGAGCTAACAACGCATCATTAGCTCCAAGCTCGATCATTCCTCTTCTCTCACCGTAGAAATCACTGGGAGCATCATAGCGATTTGACGCCATGGTTTCAATGATCACTCTTGCTTCTTGAGCATCCTTCTTCCTTAATGAGCCTCCGGTGAGACGCATCCACTAGAAGTCTTGTATGCGTCCGTAGTCCATTATAGAAGATATGGACTTGTTGAAGATCGAGAATCCATGGTGAGGCATTTTCTCAAGCAAAGATTTGAATCTTCTCCATGCCTCACCGATGGACTCTCCATCTTTTCGCTTGAAACAAGAGATCTCTCGTCTCTGAAATAGTTGTATTTCTCTGGTGGAAAGTATTGAGCTAAGAAAGTGTTCACCAAGTCCTCCCAAACAGTGAAATAGCCATAAGGAAAACTCTGTAACCACATTTTAGCTTCTCCTTTAAGCGAAAATTCAAATAGTCTCGACGAATTGCATCGTCTCGGCACTCCATTCATCCCGATAGTACCACAAATCGTAGGAAGTTATGAATGTCTTGATTTGGGTCTTCCTCCTCTAAACCTCCAAATGCTCTTGCCTTATTAATTGTGTCGAGCAGGTTTTATTTCAAAATTGTTGTTGTAACATTTGGTGGTGCAATCTGGATCCATGACCCATTGCATTAGGAGTGTACAACTCCTCCAATGTCATGCGCCTTGTGTTGTTGTTATCCATATTTTCTAGTATAGTCTCTCGGAAGCTCTTTATTTTCTTTATTTGCTTTTCGATTTCTCCTGCAAAATCTCTCAATTTCTCGGTTCAAACAAGAGATCGGTTTCCTTAGCTCTTCGCATAAACCACAAATCAAAAGGGAGGATACCGAAACAAATTCAAAGAATGAAAGAATTAATGAAAACACGACAAAACAACCAACTATGTAAAACAGAACAAAACACAATGAACAGACGAAACAAAATGAACAGATAATACCAGTATTCACAGACGGAACACTATACTACAGACGAAACAACAAAAATTTGTTACAGGGGAAACAAAAAGGGTATAAAAGGAAAGAGGTAGAGACGAAAACAAATAAGCTATAGTATGATCAGACGCAACAAGTAAGAAAATAAAGAAATCAATAAGAAACAGAACGACTCTAGAAAACAAAACAAAACAAATATAGAAAACAAAACGAAACAAGTCTGCCACAGACGAAACGATATTAACAGATGAAAGCTCAAATGGACAGACGAAACAATTATTAACAGCAAAGAAAAGAAAAGGCACTTATTCTAAGTACAAAAATCAAAACCGATTCAAAGAATAAAAACAAAACAAAACAAAATAAAACAGATTCAAAGAATAAACGAAATTACTGAAAACAGAACTAGACACCTATAGAAACGAAACAGAACAAATCTGCTACAGACGAAACAAATCTGCCACAGACGAAACAATATGAACAGAATAAAAACAGTGAAAACAAAGAAATCAATGAAATGAAGAAATCAAAGAAATCAAAGAAATCAAAAGAAAAGCAATTAAAACAAAGAAGATAAAGAAAACAAAGAAAACTAAAAATAAAGAAAACAAATCTATGAAAACAAAAGAAGGTAAAAGAAAGTGTCCTAAGTAGCAAGCTCGTTAAGACTATCGATATTCATCAACAGTCCCCGACAACGGCGCCATAAACTTGTTGACTATTTAAAAGTATGTATGTATGTGTCAATCTTTCGGCAAGTGTACCGGTCGTTACAAGTTTAGAAAAGATGAGAACAGGTTGTCGAACCACAGAGACTGATTGTGAATTACCAAATGCTCAACATGCTTTGCTATTAAGACGAATCGGTGAATGAATCATTTGTGCAAAACTAAACTATTGTGTAAAATAAAGCAATACTGTAAAGTGAAGAAAGCAAGTAAATGTTTAAGTTTCAAAGATGATGAAGACAGTTAGGGAATTGGTTCAATTGATTCCTTCCTCAAGCCACTACTTCTTATGTTAATCCAGTAAATATCACTCAATTGGAGACTAGAATTTGTGATACCGTAGACTAATCCTATTCCTAGGTCTTTAGTCCCTTTGAATGACTTCTATAATCCCTAATCCCTTAGGTAAAAACAGAAATTCATTCAAGAAGCGAAACTGATAAATTCGTTAAAACATCTCATAATATGCAAGTTCTATCCCTAGACTCATGCATTACTATAGTGATACACTTCCTCTCCTACTTCAACTATCAATCTTCCGAAGGCATAGCTGACACGAGATACAAATCCTTAAGAAATAGTTCAATTCAATCAAACATTAATATTCCTATCTCTATTTGAATTTCATGAATTAAATCTCAAGAATAAGCATTAAGCAAGGGAGAGATCAATCAATTCGGTGAGATTACACTTGAATTAACATAAGGAATTCATTACAAGAGTTCTGGAATCAAAATCCCCATTCCTAACTGCAGAATTTAGCCTAACATGGAAATGAGAAAAGAAAGAAACAAAACAGAAATCAAACACCAGAGAAGCTCCATAATTGCTTGATTATGCTTTCGCAACTCACAAACTCAGGAATCTCAAGGTTGATGGAGAGAGAAGGAGAATGAAAGTGGAGAAGAGAAAAACGAGAGAAACTCGCAAGAGAAGGGAAAACAGAGTAACTGAAAAATGTTAGTTATGGATCTACCATCCGAATCCCTTATTTTCGCGCCCAATACTTCCTTTTATAGGTGAGGAAGTGTTCCCCCATTTACTGGAATTACGTCCAGGTGCATTGTGACATGTGAATACATTGCCTTGCTTGCTTGTAATAGTATGGTAATTGCAACGGCTAAGTGTTCTTCCATCTGTCAAGTCTTTCGTCTGATGCAGCTCTTTCGTCTGTTGTAACTCGGTTTCGTATCGTCTGTCTTTGCTTCGTCTGTATCAAACTTGGTATCATCTCGTGTTGGTTCTGAGGCACGAAAGCAATAATCAGGGGATTCAGACGAAACAAGTACAGACGAAGCAACTCAGATGAGGCGAGCACAGACGAAACTAATCCAGATAAAACATGTATAGACGAAGTAACTTGGAAGAAACAAGCACAGACGAAGCAACTTCATACGAAGCACGCACAGATGGAATAGCTTTCAGATGAAGTAAGCATAGACGAAACTAATCCATTGCGTCTTGATCCCTTCGTCTGAGCTTTCATAAGGTACGAAACGCGCCCCATGAGTGAACTCGCGCCCTGGCGCGATTGAATAAGTAAAGATGGCATGAGCGCGCCCTTGAGCGCGCCCTAGCGCATTTTTGCCGCAAGTAGGGTATGAAGGCGCCCCATGAGTACGCCCTGGCGCGTTTCTTCAGACGATACCATTTTAACAGCCTTGGATGCTCAACTTGAGGTTTGGTTTGCTCTACTCTCTTGGTCTGATGCAGTTGCGTCCGAGGCTTGATGCTTGTTCCGTCTGTTGTCGCATCCACAGACGATACAGAGTTGCCACTTGCACTTCATATTTTGCACGAATTGGACGGACTTTCTTGCTTCAATGGGATTTGTTCGTCTCATGCTTGTGGGCTTTCCTTCCCAGCTTCTATCTTCTCTTCAATCAATCTACAATTAACAAGAAGATGGATAAAATGACTTAAAAATACACGAAAATCCTATAAAACTACCAAAACGCTAAATCAAAGACTAACATTAGACAAATATGATATTTTTACTGTTTTCTTGTCTAAACTATGACTAAACATACTGAAATTAGATGGAAATGGACTGAAAACACCTTGGAAAACATGTATAATTTAGCACTTATCACTATGCTCTTTGGCAATCCATGCAATCTTATCACTTCTTTGAAAAACAAGTTTGCTATGTGTGTGGCGTCATCAACTTTGTGACAAGCAATGAAATGTGCCATTTTAGAAAACCTACACACTACAACAAACAATGAGTCCATTCCCCTTTTGGTTCTCGGCAAACCAAGGACAAAGTCCATAGAAATATCAACCCAAGGGGAATTAGGAATGGGAAGGGGTGTATACAAACCATGATTCATAACCCTAGATTTGGCCCTATGACATGCAATGCACTTAGATATGAATCGGTTCACATCTCTCTTCATGTGTGGCCAATAAAAATGTTCTTGTAATATAGCTAGGGTTTTATCAATCCTAAAATGTCTCATGATGCCCCCTTCATGTGCTTCACATACTAGTAAGTCTCTTAAAGATGTCTTAGGCATACACAAAGTTTTTCTTTTAAAAAGATATCCTTCATGCCTATAGAAATCTTTATGAGCCCCATGCACACACATCATGTAAGCTTCACCGAAGTC
Source organism: Hylodesmum podocarpum (assembly GCA_026586105.1). Lineage (NCBI taxonomy): Eukaryota > Viridiplantae > Streptophyta > Magnoliopsida > Fabales > Fabaceae > Hylodesmum > Hylodesmum podocarpum. The sequence continues at coordinate 325,110 of JALJEV010000561.1, forward strand.
AAAGTCATTTTCATACAAGCATTTGATATGTTCAAAACCTAGCATCTTAGTCTCTAGCATGGTAATCAAGGTGTACCTCCTACTAAGTGCATCGGCTACCACATTATTCACACCCTTCTTGTATTTAATGACATAAGGAAAAGTTTCAATGAATTCTACCCATCTTGCATGTCGTTTACCTAATTTGCCTTGGACCTTCAAGTGCTTCAAAGCCTCATGGTCGGTATGCACTATGAACTCTTTGGGAAGGAGATAGTGTTGCCACACTTGGAAGGCTCTCACTAGGGCATACATCTCCTTATCATATGTTGAGTAGTTCACTTGTGCACCTTTGAGCTTTTCACTATAATAGGCCACGGGATGTGTTCCTTGTGTCAACACGGCTCCCACACCTACATTAGAAGCATCACACTCCAATTTAAAAGACAAATCAAAATTAGGCAAGACAAGAATAGGTGCATTAGTTAGCTTTTCCTTTAATAACCGAAAGGCTTCCTCTTGCTTAGGCCCCCACACAAATGGAATTTCCTTCTTAACAAGTTCATTTAAAGGAGAAGCAATTGTACTAAAGTCTTTAACAAATCTCCTATAAAAACTAGCTAAGCCATGAAAACTCCTAACATCTTTTACACAAGTTAGAGTAGGCCACTCTTGTATAGCTTTTACCTTTCCTTCATCAACTTGAACTCCTTGAGAGCTCACTACATAACCGAGAAATACTACCTTGTTGGTGGATGTTGACTTATTTTCTAGTCACACTTCGGCAAGTGTACCGGTCGTTTACAAGTTTAGAAAGATGAGAAAGGGTTGTCGAACCATAGAGACTGAATGATGAATTACCGAATGCTTAACATGCTTTGCTATTAGGACGAACCGATGAATGAATCATTTGTGTAAAACTAAGCAACTATGTAAGAATAAGCAGTAAACTGTAAAACATATAAAGAAAACAAGTAAATGTTTAAGTTTCTAAACAGAATAATGAAGAAGGTTAGGGAATAGGTTCATTCAATTCCTTCCCTCAAGTAACTACTTCCTATGTCAATTCAACAGAAATCATTCAATTGGAGATAGAATTCGTGATACCGTAGACTAATCCTATTCCTAGGTCTTTAGTCCCTTTAAATGACTAATATAATCCCTAATCCCTTAGGTGAGAACATAAGTGCATTCAAGAAGCGAAACAGATGAATTCCTAACATCTCATAGCATACAAGTTCTATCCCTAGACTCATGCATAGCTATAATGATACACTTCCTCTCCTAATTCAACTATCAATTTTCCAATTGCATACTTGAAACGAGATACAAACACTCAAGGAACAGTTCAATCCAGTCCAAACATTAATATCCCTATCTCTATTTGAACTTCATGAATTAAACCTCAAGAATTAGCAATAAGCAGGAAGAGATCAATCAATTAAAGAAATTACAATTGAATTAACATGAGAAAGTCATTACAAGAGTTACAGAATTGAAATCCCCAATCCTAACCTAAAGATCTAGCCTAGCATGGAAATAAGAAAAGAAGGAAGATAAAAGGAATTCAAACACAAGATTGACTCCATGAATGCTTGGATCTTGCTTCCACAAGCTCCCAAGCTCAGAATCTTCAAGGTTTGATGGAGGAGGAGGGAGAACGAAGGTGGAAAAGAGAGAAAATCTGAGAAGCGTGCAGAGGAAGGAACTAAAAAAAACTGAATTATGAATTGTATATGTGATTTCGCGCCCAAAAGCCCTTATATAAGTGAAGAAATGCGCCCTCTACTTAAGCCATTTGCGCCTTGGCGCGTTTGTCCAGAGAATTGGGTTGTAGTGCGCCTCTGAGCGCGTCAAGGCGCGTCTTTGCGCCCCTTATCCGCGCCTGGGCGCGTCTTGGCAGAGGAGAAGGTCCATTTGCGCCTTGAATTGCGCCTAGGCGCGTTTTTGCGCCTCCCTTGGCCCAGATTTGCGCCCTGGCGCATCCTGACAGCAAAGGGGTGAAGATTTGGGCCCTGGCTTGGCCCTGTGTTGCGCCTGGGCGCGAATTCTGGTCTTGATGGCTTGACTTGAGCTTCCATTTCTCTTTTTCTTGATGGCTTGCACTCCAAGTCTTCATCTTAAGTTCATGGGCTTTCCTTCCAAGCTTCTATCTCTTCTTCAATCAACCTACAATTAACAGAAAAGAGGATAAAATGACTTGAAAATACAAGAAATACCTATAAAACTAACAAAACACTAAATCAAAGACTAACACTAAACAAATATGGTATTTTCAATGTTTTCTTGTTTAAACTACGACTAAACCTAGTGAATATGGATGGAAATGGACTGAAAACACCTAAGAAAACATGTATAATTTGTCACTTATCACAACCCCAAACTTAAAGGTTAATAAGCATGATATAATCATTTAGCTCAACAGCCACTGAAAATGCATTATGCAATTCTTAACTCCTTAAGCCAACTCAATTTATCTATGAATGTTGAACATGAGCTCAAAACGTTCTCAAGAATTGCACAATTCATCAAGCATAAGCAATCAACTCTAGATTGGCATGAAAAAAAATGTACTTTAGCAACATCAAACAATCCTCTCCAGTTAAGTGTTTACACTCAATCTCTCAAGTGTTTAGGCTTGTGTATCTCTCAATGTTACTCATCAGAAGGTATGTTACCATAGGCTTGCAATGACTCTAAAGATCTCCACTGCCTTCAAGTAGAAATTGGACACTCAAAAGGTCTTTTCAGGGTTGTAATGGGGCTTAGGTAAAGGTGGGTTAAAAGAAAAGGTAATTGGCTAAATATCCACAAAAACTTTAAAGAGTAAAGGATACCACCTATATGATATGCATGGACTCATGATGAATAGATGAAAAATTAAAAACAGAACAGAGACTAACAATAAGTAAAAACAAACAAACAATGAGACCAACTTTATTTTCTTTTCCTCCTTTATTTCTTTTACTCTTAAACTGCATTTTCTTCTGCTTCTTTTTCTTTCTTTTTGCTTTCTTATAACTTTTGCTATTTTCTTTCCTTCTGATTTTTGCTTTTTTTTTTCTTTTTTTTACACATCATTTCTTGTAATCTTTTGTCATCTTGTTCTTTTCTTCTTCCTTTTTCTTTCTTTTCAATTTCTTGTTTTTCTCTTTATTTTTGCACTTTGCTTTTCTTAAGTGGTCTCACTAATTGCCAACACATGAAGAAAAATAAAAATTTTGCATGGTATGCATGAAAAAGAGAGAAAATGCAACTATACTACACTATATATTATTCACAAAATTACACCAATACCTACTCTGTATTAGGTGAACCATAACAGCAACCCCAAACTTGAAATTTGACTTGTCCTCAAGTCAACAGCTACACATGCACCCCAAAATTTCAACCCCAAACTAAATCTTGAACTTATCCTCTGAGTCAATAAACCAATACTCTTAAAGTTCCAGTGGCAGGACAATTGGTTTTTCACTTATTAAGGCTTGTAATGAGCTTAAGTATCCAAGAAAGAAAGGGTTGATTCAGGCTCAAAGGGGCTAGCAATGGAAAATTTAAAGGTTCAGGCCTATTTGGCTCAAGGCTACAAGAAAGAAAATTGCCTTTATCAATTGTGTCCAAATCTAAATGTATGCAATTTTGATCAAGAGCTAAAGCAAGTTCTAGAACAATACTTCAGATGGTAAAACACTCAAGAATGAATTATGTTGGAGGCTCAATTGACTATCCAGGATTAATCATTGCATAACATTGCTAAATTCATTAATCATGTCACAACCTAGAAAATTGTCATGCTAGAATTCTCATACAACATCTCTTCAAACATTTGAGAAACATGCAACTTTGTCACAGAACCTTGAGCTAAACCTAAGTGCCAAAATGTGCATAATTTATTTTACTGAACTACAGAGACAATGTTATATCAATGAAATCAACCTTCATAATATGGTGCAACAAAGTAGGGGGGTGTACTCTAAACAAGCATCAACAAAAAAAAGTATAAGAACACTTCCTGTTGAAGACTAGCCATGATATTCAGAGGGTCTGCACCAAGTGCCAATTTCCATGTTTTTCCAACAGTGTTCAGCAGCTACAAATTCACAATGGTCAAAATGAACTAACATGAAAGTCAATTAACAGTAAAATATTAGTAAAATGGTCTATTGAACGAAATGAAAAACTAGAAAGATGGAGATGGAGAGATTAATTCAAATGCACTTGTAAATTGAGATGGTGGAGGTGAAAATTAATGAAGATTGGGATCAATGTCTTGAGATTTTACAAGCCTAAGTGGAGTGAGTGTAGGAGAAGAAACAAATGCGCCCCCTTGTGTGCCTTGGCGCAAGCTTGCGCTTATGTTTTATGCCTAGGCGCAGCAAATTGCGCCTCTCATTTAAGGGAAACGCGCCTAGGCGCGTCTTGTCCGAGAGCAGGGGTTGCAATGCGCCACCCCCTTGCTTGAATCGCGCCGCGGCGCAAAATTACACCAAATACCTTCCATTTGCGCCATCCTTTCACGCTTGGGCGTAAATTTGCGCCCCTCCACTTATCTCAAACGCGCCTGGGCGCAGTTTTCCAGAGAGCAAGGGGGATTTGCGCCCCCTCTTGCGCCTTGGCGCGAATCTCTACGCCCTACACCTACAAGCTTTGTGCTTAGGCGCATTTTAATGACAGATAAGGCTATCTTTGCATGCTCTCAATGTACTTCATCTAACTTGTGCACATGCTCTAGCTATTTTGTGTTGAGGTATTCTATCCTATGCACAAGGATCACATCTAAAATGAACATGCATTGAACCTCAAAGTTTCCCACTAATGTTATTTCTTCTCACCTTCTCTTATTTCCTATCAACTCAAGAACACTATAATTTCAACTGTTTATTCTTATATCTAATGTTTATCAACAACACAAAAATCAAATTTATTATACTATATCATGTATTTATACTTCTAATCTAACTTCAAATTCTATTTTATTTTTGTTTTTTTTTTCAACTGTTAAAAGATTAACAAACATATCAACAAGAAATTACAGAAAACTTTTCTTTATTGAATGGGTTGCCTCCCACCAAGCGCTTCTTTAATGTCATTAGCTTGACATTTATAGAAAATGGATAGACAGGAAATGAATGAAAATAGAACGGAAAAGAGTGGAGGGAGAAAAGAAAACTCCCTCGGCCGCTCAAAGCAGCAAGGTGGGTGCAAGTGATACCAACTCTTGCTCTATGGCTGTTCAATGGTGCTTCCTTGATAATGCTGTAGCTGCCCATTAACCATGAATCTGCCCCTGGTACCTACCAGAACAAACATCCACCAGGATCAAATATCATCCAATCATCTACAACTATATGTAAATCATTATTGATTAGTGCAAATGATTGATGGTGCAGATATGTTCTATGATTAGTGTATGGTGGTGGTAAGAAAAATTTGAATGCCATAATCATAATTTTCCATTTGTTCATTTTAATCTTGGCATCCAATTTGAACAATTTAAATGTTTCACTTAATCTAAAGCACAAATTAAAGCATATGGAATATCGAACATCAGTGTCAACAACACCATTTAAAAGAGAGAGTAAAGGGTTAGAGTGTTTCAAAGTATCAAGGTCATCTTCTACTCCATCTACAATGTGTGTAGACATTGGTTCGCCAATAAGTGTAGGAATTTGCATTTGGACCTCCATTGATGACTTCTCTAATGACCTACAAAAGTATGCAACATCATAAGAGCAAAAGGTATTAGGAACAACTAAGAGGTCTAAATTATCAAACTCAATTATCGTCCATGCTCTAATTCCATAAGTATCTAAAGTGAAACAATTAGTGTTGTTCATATTTTTGCAAGGAGAAAGAGTATGAAATGGTAAAGAAATCTTCCCTAGTGGCTGTTTTGATTCCTTGGGTGCTTCATCCTCTTCACAATATGAGCTCCAAGGAAACTTGATGGATAATTCTCCACTAGGTACTAAGACATGAAGATTTCTGTGAGGAGGAGAATCAAATGTTTCCTTCTCTTATCTATCCGTGACTCTTCTTTCTTCTATGTCTTGTTCTTTCAATTCTGGATCTTGTAACTCTTTCTTTTTACATGCGATCTCCACTGCATCTCCTTTCATTTCTATAGTTTCCTTTCCCAACACCTTACCACTCCTTGTGGTAATAGCTTTGCACTGCTCCATTGGATTCACAATAGTATCATTTGGCAGATTTCCTTGATTTCTTTCAGAGAGTTGCTTGGAAAGCTGGCCAATCTGTGATTCCAGATTCCTAATAGAAGCTTCTTGATTTGTGAACATAGATTCAGTCCTTTGCATAAAGGACATGAACATGTTTTCTAAAGTTGAAGATCCTTCTCTAGGAACAGGATTCATGTTAGAGCTTGCTGGAGCATTTCTAGGTTGGTTGGTTGGGAATTTAGAATGGTTTGGGTTGAAAGGTAGATTTTGTGGTTGGTTTTGGTTATAGTGTTGGTTAGATGGAGAAATCTGGTTTTGGTATTGATTGAAATTTTGGTTATATGGCAGGTTTGGGTTGAATGGTTTAGGATTGAAAGGTAGTTCAAAATTCTGGTCATATGAGGAAAAGTTAGGTTGCAGAAAATTATTGCTCCTATATGACAGATTTGGATGGTTTCTTTGGTGGAGATTATAAGTGTTTGTGTTGGAATAGGTGTTACCTTGAGGATTTCCCATGTAATTCATTTGAGCTTGCTCCTCAATGTTTATACCTGAGCCATCACAATACTCTGCTTGATGTCCTCCTCCACAGTAATCACAGATGACTGGAGGTTCGATACTGTATCCACAGCCCATGGCATTAGGAGTGTACAACTCCTCAAGTGTCATGCGCCTTGTATTATCCATATTTTCTGCTGAATTTTCTGCTGTAGCCTCTTTATTTTCTTTATTTGCTTTCAAGTTCCTCCTGCAAAATCTTTCAATTTCTGGTTCAAAAAAAAGATCAGTTTCCTTGGCTTTTCGTATAAACCACAAATCGAATGAAAATAGGAAATATTGAAAACAAAATGAAATTTATAAGAATAAACAATGGAAAACAAAACAAAACAGTATGAGTATTAACAAACAATTACAGAAAAAAATTGTGTCCTAAGTAGCAAGCACGTCAAGACTATCGATAATCAATCAATAGTCCCCGGTAACGGCGCCATAAACTTGTTGACTTATTTTCTAGTCACACTTCGGCAAGTGTACCGGTCGTTTACAAGTTTAGAAAGATGAGAAAGGGTTGTCGAACCACAGAGACTGAATGATGAATTACCGAATGCTTAACATGCTTTGCTATTAGGACGAACCGATGAATGAATCATTTGTGTAAAACTAAGCAACTATGTAAGAATAAGCAGTAAACTGTAAAACATATAAAGAAAGCAAGTAAATGTTTAAGTTTCTAAACAGAATAATGAAGAAGGTTAGGGAATAGGTTCATTCAATTCCTTCCCTCAAGTAACTACTTCCTATGTCAATTCAACAGAAATCATTCAATTGGAGATAGAATTCGTGATACCGTAGACTAATCCTATTCCTAGGTCTTTAGTCCCTTTGAAAGACTAATATAATCCCTAATCCCTTAGGTGAGAACATAAGTGCATTCAAGAAGCGAAACAGATGAATTCCTAACATCTCATAGCATACAAGTTCTATCCCTAGACTCATGCATAGCTATAATGATACACTTCCTCTCCTAATTCAACTATCAATTTTCCAATTGCATACTTGAAACGAGATACAAACACTCAAGGAACAGTTCAATCCAGTCCAAACATTAATATCCCTATCTCTATTTGAACTTCATGAATTAAACCTCAAGAATTAGCAATAAGCAGGAAGAGATCAATCAATTAAAGAAATTACAATTGAATTAACATGAGAAAGTCATTACAAAAGTTACAGAATTGAAATCCCCAATCTTAACCTAAAGATCTAGCCTAGCATGGAAATAAGAAAAGAAGGAAGATAAAAGGAATTCAAACACAAGATTGACTCCATGAATGCTTGGATCTTGCTTCCACAAGCTCCCAAGCTCAGAATCTTCAAGGTTTGATGGAGGAGGAGGGAGAACGAAGGTGGAAAAGAGAGAAAATCTGAGAAGCGTGCAGAGGAAGGAACTAAAAAAAACTGAATTATAAATTATATATGTGATTTTGCGCCCAAAAGCCCTTATATAAGTGAAGAAATGCGCCCTCCACTTAAGCCATTTGCGCCTTGGCGCGTTTGTCCAGAGAATTGGGTTGTAGTGCGCCTCTGAGCGCGTCAAGGCGCGTCTTTTCGCCCCCTATCCGCGCCTGGGCGCGTCTTGGCAGAGGAGAAGGTCCATTTGCGCCTTGAATTGCGCCTAGGCGCGTTTTTGCGCCTCCCTTGGCCCAGATTTGCGCCTGGGCGCATCCTGACAGCAAAGGGGTGAAGATTTGCGCCTCCCTTGGCCTAGATTTGCGCCCTGGCGCATCCTGACATCAAAGGGGTGAAGATTTGGGCCCTGGCTTGGCCCTGTGTTGCGCTTGGGCGCGAATTCTGGTCTTGATGGCTTGACTTGAGCTTCCATTTCTCTTCTTCTTGATGGCTTGCACTCCAAGTCTTCATCTTAAGTTCATGGGCTTTCCTTCTAAGCTTCTATCTCTTCTTCAATCAACCTACAATTAACAGAAAAGAGGATAAAATGACTTGAAAATACAAGAAATACCTATAAAACTAACAAAACACTAAATCAAAGACTAACACTAAACAAATATGGTATTTTCAATGTTTTCTTGTTTAAACTACGACTAAACCTAGTGAATATGGATGGAAATGGACTGAAAACACCTAAAAAAAAATGTATAATTTGTCACTTATCAGTGGAGAAGGTGCATTTGCTCTTGTTGGCATATAGATGTTCCTTCCTAAGCACTTCCAAGACACACTTCAAATGTGTTAGATGTTCAAGAAAATTTTTACTATATATCAAAATATCATCAAAGTATACAACTACAAACTTCCCTAAAAACTCTCTCAACACATGGTTCATGAGTCTCATGAAGGTACTAGGTGCATTAGATAAGCCAAATGGCATAACAAGCCATTCATATAACCCAAATTTAGTCTTAAATGCGGTCTTCCACTCATCACCTTGTTTCATTCTAATTTGGTGGTAACCACTTTTAAGATCTATCTTTGAGAATACACAAGCACCATGCAACTCATCTAACAAGTCATCTAATCAAGGGATAGGATGGCGATACCTAATAATGATGTTGTTGATTGCTCTACAATCAGTGCACATCCTCCATGTTCCCTCCTTCTTAGGCACTAGTATCACGGGTGATGCACAAGGAGAAAGGCTCTCCTTCACCCAACCCTTGTCCATAAGCTCTTGTACTTGCCTTTAAATTTCATGGCTTTCATAGATAAATTGAGTTGGCTTAAGGAGTTAAGAATTGTATAATGCATTTTCAGTGGTTGTTGAGCTAAATGCTATATCATGCTTATTGACCTTTGTAATGATGGAATCTATGTTTGCTTGAGGACAAGCAAAGCTTTAAGTTTGGGGTTGTGATAAGTGTTGGATTATACATGTTTTCCTAAGTGTTTTCAGTTCATTTTCATCCATTTTCACTAGGTTTAGTTGTAGTTTAAACAAGAAAACACTGAAAATATCATGTTTGTTTAGTGTTAGTCTTTGATTTAGTGTTTTGTTAGTTTTATAGGTATTTCGTATGGTTTTAAGTCATTTTATCCTCTTTTCTGCTAATTGTAGGTTGATTGAAGAGGAGATAGAAGCTTGGAAAGAAAGCTCAGGAACTTAAGATGAAGACTTGAAGTGCAAGGCATCAAGAACAAGTTATAGAAGCTTAAGTCAAGCACATAAGAGCAGTAAATCACGCCAAGGCTCAAAATGAGGCACAAGGGCGCATTCCACCGTGCTCTCTCGGATCAAACGCGCCAGGGCGCAAATCTGGGCCAAGGGAGGCGCAAGGGCGCGCCAGAGCGCGCCTAGGCGCAAATGGAGGCGCAGTTGAACCCTTCTTTCTGGACAAACGCGCCTAGGCGCGATTCTCTTAAGTGGGGGCGCGTTTCTCTGCTATAAAAGGAATCCTTGGGCGCGAAATCAGGGGAGAATTCATATTTCAGTTCTGTTAGTTCCTTCCTCTACACGCTTCTAAGATTTTCTCCCTTCTCCACTTTCGTTTCTCCTCCTCCTCCATCAAACCTTGAAGATTCTGAGCTTGGGAGCTTGTGGAAGCAAGATCCAAGCATTCATGGAGTCAATCTTGTGTTTGAATTCCTTTTATCTTCTTTCTTTTCTCATTTCCATGTTAGGCTAGGTTCTAGGTTAGGGAGATTGGGGATTTTGATTCCAGAACTTTTGTAACGAATTTCTTATGTTAATTCAAGTGTAATTTCATCTAATTGATTGATCTCTTCCTAATTACTGCTAATTCTTGAGGTTTAATTCATGAAATTCAAATAGTGATAGGGATATTAATGTTTGAACTGAATTGAACTATTTCTTGAGGATTTGTATCTCGTTTCAATTATGCAATTGGAAGATTGATAGTTGAATTAGGAGAGGAAGTGTATCATTATAACTATGCATGAGTCTAGGAATAGAACTTGTATGCTATGAGATATTGTGAATTCATCTGTTCGCTTCTTGAATGATTTTCTGTTTTCACCTAAGGAATTAGGGATTATAGTAGTCATTCAAAGTGACTAAAGACCTAGGAATAGGATTAGTCTACGGTATCACGAATTCTAGTCTCCAATTGAATGATATTTGCTGAATTGACATAGGAAGTAGTTACTTGAGGGAAGGATCAATTGAACCAATTCCCTAACTCTCTTCATCATTTTTGAAACATAAACATTTACTGTCTTTCATTATTTGTCTTACAGTTTATCACTTAACTTTACATAATTGCCTATTTTTACACACATGATTCATCCATTGATCCATCCTAATAGCAAAACACGTTAAACATTCGATATTTCGCCAACTAGTCTCTGTGGTTCGACACTCTTACTCACTATTTCTAAACTTGTAAACAATCGGTACACTTGCTAAATTGTGAATTGAATAAAAAAGTTCAACACTCTCTTGAGGAGAACTCCTATAGCTTGGACGGTTTGGTAGTGGTGCACCCGGTATCAAGTCAATTTGATGCTCAATGCCTCTTATAGGGGGAAGGCCGTGAGGTATGTCTTTGGGAAAGACATCTTGAAATTCTTCCAATAAGGCCTCCAAGCTTCCTTGCTCACCTACAAAGTTAGAACTCAAAACCAAGGGATTAGGGATGCAGAGAAACATGGACTTCCTAGCTAGATAGTCTCTCTTAAGTTCACTCTTCTCTATCAAGAAGCTCTCTTTCTTTTCATTCTTTTTACTTTTCAAGTTTTCAAGCTTATGAACCTTAGGATTAGACAACTTCCCTTTGGCTCTACCTCCCTTGGAGCTCTCGGCCGTGGGCTTGTCACCATGCTTGGGTGTGCCCTTGGAGCTCTCGGCTAAGGTGAGTTGCTTCTATTGGTCTCTCTTAAGCTTCATCTTTATTTGATCTTCACAAACCTCCTTAGGTGTTAGTGGTTTGAGTGTAACCTTCTTACCTACATGAGAAAGAATGTAAGTATTGGCAACAGTATAGGTCATTTCCTACACTAGGAGAACTATCCATGGCTGAGGAGAACTATCCATGGCTGCACAACAAAGATTAGTACACAAAATATAGAAGAAAATGGGATCCTCTCCACTCACTAAGTGTATGCACTCAAGCCACTCGTATTTCACACTTCAAGACTTTTTCTCTAATGTTCTCTCTTGTCTTTTTCCACTCAACCTCTCTTAATACTCTTGTTCAAACCTCTAATAAATCATTCAAGGTCCAAGTATCCAAAGTGAAAGAGGAACGGTTCTAGAGTCAAGCTTAGGAATTCCAAGAAATACAAACTCAAGACAAAACTTAGGAGTCCAAAAATGACAAGCAATAAAAGGTACTCAATGAACAAAATTTGGCTACTCAAATATATAAGAAGTTTATATGTGACAAAGGCACTAAACTACTGCAGTTTGGACAGCCACAACAATGCTCAAATCTGGAAAATTTTCAGCGAACCAAGAATTTTATGAACAAGCCAATTTACAAGCAATTTTGACACCAATTTAGCACCCGGATTTAGGCAATTTTGCAAGTGAATTCTGTGAAGTGATTTTAAGTGATTAGGTGCAGTTTTCACCACTGTATAGCCAAGTAATATGTTCTAAAATACAGGGGAAAACAGAGTTTCAAGTTACCAAGCACATCACACACCACAAGTTCAAGAATCTAGGCTACTAGCAATCTAAACTCAAGTTTTAGTGATAATGCTTAGTCCTAAGTGTTTCTAGTACTCTAAGTCCTTTGAACCACTAATTTTGGGAGTGTTTAGAGGCTCAATTAGCCAAGGTACTGCACTACACAATAAGGCTTTAATTTCACTAAATTCACTTTTCATTTGCTCTTTTTCTATTCACTTGAATTTTCACTAGAACTTCACTTTTCTTGTTTTCTCTTCTCTTTGATTTTTCTTGTGATTCTTTTTCTTGTAATCTTTCTTTTGATTTTCTTTTTCCTTTGACTTTGTACTTCTTTTTCTTGACTTTCTTTTGCTGGACCGAAATTAGAAAAACCTAAGACTAAGGCAAAATTAAGTCTAAAATTACTAGTAAGCAAGATTAAGCATGGTGAAAGCTACTTGAACTTGTAATGCACAATTCTTAGCACTTTAAAACATGTGAACAGCACCTCAACACATTTAAACCAGTAATTCACAGAATAGCATGGATTTGGCACGGTTCATATGAAGCAAAAGCAAGAACACATGTGAAAAATTACTAGAACAAGCTTAGAAAGAAAATTAAACGGTGAAAACACAAGGAATTGGTAAGAATTTTAGATCTAGGAATTTTTTGAACATGAAAACTCAAACTCAAGATGAAGACAACTCAAGGAACATGTGAAGAACTTGTTGACTTATTTCAGTCACACTACGGCAAGTGTACCGATCGTTTGCAAGTTTAGAAATAGTGAGTAAGAGTTGTCGAACCACAGAGACTAGTTGGCGAAATATCGAATGTTTAACGTGTTTTGCTATTAGGATAGATCAATGAATTGAGCATTTATGTGAAACTAAGTAACTATAAAAAAAAATCAAACACTACACTATAAAGCAAATAATGAAAGACAAGAATGTTTAGGTTTCAAAGATGATGAAGAGAGTTAGGGAATTGGTTCAATTGATCCTTCCCTCAAGTAACTACTTCCTATGTCAATTCAACAAATATCATTCAATTGGAGATTAGAATTCATGATACCGTAGACTAATCCTATTCCTAGGTCTTTAGTCTCTTTGAATGACTACTATAATCCCTAATTCCTTAGGTGAAAACAAAAAATCATTCAAGAAGCGAACAGATGAATTCACAATATCTCATAGCATACAAGTTCTATTCTTAGACTCATGCATAGCTATAGTGATACACTTCCTCTCCTAATTCAACTATCAATTTTCCAATTGCATAATTGAAACGAGATACAAATCCTCAAGAAATAGTTCAATTCAGTTCAAACATTAATATCCCTATCACTATTTGAATTTCATGAATTAAACCTCAAGAATTAGCAGTAATTAGGAAGAGATCAATCAATTAGATGAAATTATACTTGAATTAACATAAGGAATTCGTTACAAGAGTTCTGGAATCAAAATCCCCAATCTCCCTAACCTAGAACCTAGCCTAGCATGGAAATTAGAAAAGAAAGAAAGAAAGAAACAGAAATCAAACACAGAAGAAGCTCCATAGTTGCTTGATTCTTGCTTCCACAAGCTCCCAAGCTCAGAAACCTCTTGATTTGATGGAGGAGGAGGAGAACGAAAGTGGAGAAGAGAGAAAATGTAAGAAGCGTACAGAGGAAGAAAACAGAAAACTGAATTATGAACTTCTCCTCTTTGATTTCGCGCCCAAGGGTTCCTTTTATAGCAGAGAAACGCGCCCCCCACTTAGTAGAATCGCGCCTAGGCGCGTTTGTCCAGAGAAAGGGGTTGTCCCGCGCCCCCATTCGCACCTAGGCGCGTTTGGTTAGAGGAGGGGGGTTGAAACGCGCCCCAGCTCGCGCCCCAGCTCGCGCCCTGGCGCGTTTGCGCCCTTGGATGCTCCCATAAATGCGCCTTGGCGCGTTTGGACAGAGAGGGGGTGTTGATTTGCGCCCCAGCTCGCGCCCTGGCACGTTTTGACAGCACATGAATAGTGATTTCTTGATTTGAGCTTCAATTCCACTTCTTCTTGATAGCTAGCACCCCCAAGTCTTCATCTTAAGTTCATGGGCTTTCCTTCCAAGCTTCTTTCTTCAATCAACCTACAATGAACCTAGAAATTAATCAAAGAAGGATTAAAATGACTTAAAAACACAAGAAAAACTTGTAAAACTAACAGAACACTAAATCAAGAACTAACACTAGGCAAACATGGTATTTTCATTGTTTTATTGTCTAAACTATAACTAAACCTATTAAAATTGGATGAAAATGGACTTAAAACACCTAGGAAAACATGTATAATCTAACACTTATCACAACCCCAAACTTAAAGCTTTGCTTGTCCTCAAGCAAACATAAAATCCATCATTACAAGGGTCAATGATATGGTATAACATTGAGCTCAACAGCCACTGAAAATGCATTATGCAGTTCTTAACTCCTTAAGCCAACTCAATTCATCTATGAAAGTTGGACATGAACTCAAAATGTTATCAAGTACTGCACAATTCATCAAGCATAGGCAAACAACATAGATTGGCATGAGAAAATGTACTTTAGCAACATTACACAGTCCTCTCCAGTTAAGTGTTTGCCCTCAATCTCTCAAGTGTTTTGGGTTTGTGTTTCTCTCAATGTTACCAATTAGAAGGTCAGTTACCATAGGTTTGCAATAGCTCTAAAATCTCCACTGCCTTCAAGTAGACATTGGACACTCAAAAGGTCTTTTCAGGGTTGTAATGGGGCTTAGGTAAAGGTGGGATAAAAAGAAAGGTACTAACTGCATATTCACAGGAACTTAAAGAGTAAAAGTTATACCTATATGCTATGCATGAGTTAATGATGAACAGAAGAAAAATTCAAAACAGAACAGAGACTAACACTAAGTAACATAAACAACTCATGAGACCACTCTGTTTTCCTTTTTGTTCCTTTATCCTTATTGCTCTTAAACTTCATTTTCTTCTGTTTCTTTTTGTTTTCTTATAGCTCTTGCCATTTTCTTTTCCTTTCTACTTTTTGTTTTCTTTTTGTTTTCTAAACATCATTTTCTTGTAGCTTTTGTTATTTTGCTCTTTTCTTCTTCTTTTTTCTTTCTTTTCACTTTATTCTTTTACTTTGCTTTTCTTAAGTAGTCTCATTCATTGCTATCACAAGAAAGAACAGCAAAAAATTTGGTATGGTATGGTATGCATGAAAACAGAGACTGCATTATACACAACTAAAAAAAATGCACAAAAATTCCACCAATACAAGGTGATCCCTCAACCCCAAACTTAAAATTTTGACTTGTCCTCAAGTCAACAGCTACACATGCACCCCAAAATTCAACCCCAAACTTAATCTTGAAACCTCTCATCTAAGTAAATAAACCAATACACTCAAAGTTCCAGTGATAGGGACAATTGGTTTTTCACTTATTTAGGCTTGTAATGAGCTTAAGTATCCAAGAAGGAAAGGGTTAATTCAGGCTCAAAGGGGCTAGCAATGGAAAGTGTGAAGGTTAAGGCTATTTGGCTCAAGGCTACAAGAAAAAAATTTTGCCTTTATCATTTGTGTCCACATCTAAATGTATGCAATTTTGACCAATAGTTAAAGCAAGTTCTGGAACAAACACATCACATGGTAAAATAGAACACTCAAGAATAAATCATGTTGGAGGCCCAAATTCTTATCCAGGATTAATCATTGCATAACATTGCTAAGTCCACTAATCATGTTACAACCTAGAAAATTGTCATGCCCAAATTCTCATACAATGACTATTCAAACATTTGAGAAACATGCAACTTTGTCATAAAACCTTAAGCTGAACCTAAGTGCCAAAATTTGCATAATTTATTTTACCGAACTGCAGAGACAATGTTATATCAATGCAATCAACCTTCATAATATGGTGCAACAAAATAGGGGGGTGTACTCTAAACAATCATCAATCAACAAGTAGAGCAAAAGTGATGCAAGCCTCGAGAGAATTGCAAGAATTGAACGGACCTTCATGCTTCAATGGAGTTTCTAGGTTTTTAAATTGGGGAAAAAACGAAGATGTAAACAGAAAATGAAGAGAACAAACGGTTTAAAAGAGAAATGGAAGCGTCATGGCAAGTGCCAATAAGCTCAAGGTGGAATCGCCACAATGGATCAAGAAGCCATTGATAAGATTCAAGGTTCTTCACAAGAACTCTAGAGAGAAAATGCTCTCACACAAATTCTGAATTCTATATTCAATTTCCAAAAGTTTTTTTACAATTCAGAGTGTTAAGTATTTATACTAGTTGGAGAAGTGTTAGCTTGCAGTCCAAGCTTCTAATCTATATACATCTACTTCCTTACCACAGTGCCAACCTCTCATTTTCGACCTCTAAAGACCTGGTAATCGATTACCACGACCAGGTAATCGATTACCACAAAGCCACTTTCATTTATGGACATCCAAAGACCCCGGTAATCGATTACCACAACTAAGTAATCGATTACCACTTGCATTTTCTCAGTTTTTCTAGTTTTTGGTTGTTTCTCCCTTTAAGGAAGTAGATGTATATAGATTAGAAGCTTGGACTGCAAGCTAACACTTCTCCAACTAGTATAAATACTTAACACTCTAAATTGTAAAAAAAACTTTTGGAAATTGAATATAGAATTCAGAATTTGTGTGAGAGCATTTTGTTGGTCCCTATGTGTGAATCTAGAGGGGGGGTGAATAGATTCTCGTTAAACTTTATCCCAAATTCGCTTGTTTCTAATTCCTTTTAATTACCTATCAGTTACCTTTCAACTACAGATTCAATTACAAGTTCAATTACTGATTCTATTCCTAAACCAATTAATGAGTTGATTATCAATGCAGTTTCCAAATACAAAGCAGAATATTATCAATAACAATATAGTGAAAACTGTAAAGAGAATAAGGAAGAAGATGAGTGCACAGCGATGTATACTGGTTCGGCCAACTGCCTACGTCCAGTCCCAACCCAACAACTGTTACGATTGGCTTTCCACTATCAAATGATTTCTTTTGTATCCTTTTACATTCACTCTGCAACAAGCAATACAAACAGAAATCAAAACACCCAAAACTGTTCTTCAATCTGAAGAACAGAACTTCCCAGACCTTGGCACCTCCAAGATCAAAACTTTGAGAATCACTTCTCAAACACAATGCTCTATCTAGAGAGACCTCTCTCCTAGAGCAACAACTCAAAATTGGAAAATACAAAGATCAGTAAAGAATACACCTCAAGTGCAGAATCTGATCACAAATGAGCTCTATGAAATCCACCCAATCAATGGAAAGAATCAAGTTTCCCCTTTGTCTTTGAAAACCTTGATGAACTCTAGATTTAGAGCATATGAAAGTGTAGGAATTGTTTTAAGAAGCTAGGTTTTCAGTCCTTCATATGTTTCATCAAGATTATACTTATAGGACAAATTTGGAGGGAGAAAACGTGCAAATCTGAGCTACAACGGTCAATGTAATTGATCCCAAATGCATGTAATCGATTACACTAGCCGTTAGAACCCTCCAATTTGAATTTTCCAGGCATGTAATCGATTACCACGAGCATGTAATCGATTACATTGAAGAGGGAAACCCAAAAAGGTGAATTTCAAACCATGTAATCGATTATATAGGGGATGTAATCGATTACACCAGAGGGCCAAAAACATGTAATCGATTACATGATTAATGTAATCGATTACACCAGAGGAGAAGATCAATGTAATCGATTACATTAGGCCTGTAATCGATTACATCAGTGAAAAATGGATTTCCAGAATTTTCAAAGTTGTTTTTCACAATTGGAAATCAAACATTAGTCACTTGATCAACCATACACAAGTTTAAAACATCTCTGGGGCCTTAACACAAAGAATTCAACACATATATGCCTATACTCAACAATCAATACATAGATATATCCTAGTTACATTCAACTATGGAAAACCGAAAGATACATTCATCAAAACCAAAACACATAAGAGAGACACAATCAGCATTCTTCAAGCTTCAAGTCCAACAATCTCCCCCTTTAAGAGGTTTTCCTAGAGTTTTAGGATATGTGTTGTTCTTTGACATACCTGCATATGTTAGAATTTCCAGAAAATACAATATGCATATGCACTAATAATCAACCATTCATTCAAGTATGTATGACATAATTCAAATACAAATATAGATCAAGACCAATGAATCATAAAACAAATTCTCAAAGCAAATTTTATTCATTATTCAAAAACAGTAACATAGTTCAATAAAACAGTAAAAAACAAACTCTCAACTCCCCCTATCTAGTTACTCTCCCTATCTAGGATAACCTAACTATTCTCCCCCTATTTGGTATATCAAACCAAAAAGAGAGATCACTGATCATCGCCATCATCATCATCTTGGTTGAGGCGCTCCATGATGGTTTCCATCAAAGACCTCATGTCAAGGAAGTGCAAATTTTGATTCCTTTCCAAGTCTTTGATTTGCTTTCCTAGATCCTCTTGGCGCTTGTCCATCTCTTCCAACCTATCTAGGACAATGGACTCAAAACGAGACTTAGGGGTGTACTCCTTGTGACCGCCGAATGTCCATCATCATCAGAAGGAGAATGTTGTGGTTGTTCTTGTTGTTGTGGTTGGTCTTGTTGCTGTTGTTGTTGTATTTCCTCTCTAGATACCCAGCCCTCAGATGTCTTGGTCAATCTCATCTTTTTCAGCATCATGTCACCAAGCACATGGATATCCCTTACCAATTCTCTGTGCTCATTGGAGACATCCACTTGACATCTCTCAAGAACACGTGATATGAACAGACCATAAAGGCACTTAAAGTCATGGAATTTCCTTACCTTGGTCATGTTGTCCATGACAACTTGACCCCAATCAATCTGAATTCCATTCTTCAGGGCAGCCATCAAGAGCATATCTTCTTCCATAAGTTGAGCATGATTTGTACCTCTAGCAGCCAATACCCAGCAAATAGCATAATGAAGAAGACGGTCGTCAGTGTTGAGACCACCTATGCCAAAGGTCTTCCTCATACCTCTTTCTTTCCTTGCAGTCATATCAGCTTCCCAAGACTCAGGATTCCTCAACATGCTCATGTAAAAAGCATCCTTTTGAAGTTCAAAGCCTTCCTCAGCCAGATTTTCCAAAGTAGGGACTATCCCCTCATTTGTTATTTCACCGAGTTCGAAAAACAAATCGTGAGTCAAAACAATACTCACTCCTTTAACTTCAGATAAAATCCTTCCAGGGTGATATTTCAGATTAGAATAGAATACTCTTACCAAATCAGGGTAAATGTGACCCCTTAGCCCAACGAATTTCTCCAAGTTCTGATCTCGGAGCATGGATTGAAAGGTAAACCCTTCATTGTCAAGCCATCTGAAGTCCACAATCTTTGGGGGTACGAGTTCTCTGTTTGCAAAATCAGTCAAGAAACGAGTTTCTTGTTCCTTCGAGGTGAACCATGGGTTGTGACGCACGGATTCTTCAGGAGCCTTCCTTTTGGAGGAGGTTTCTTGTCTCTTCTTAGTACGTCTTTCTTCTTGAATATCACGGTTAGCCCTAGCTTTCATCCTTTTGTTGCTTCCTTGTCCGTCCATGGTTTGAAGGTTGAAGATGAATGTGGGATAGAGAGAATGAAGGCCGTGAGAGATTAGGGTTTAGAAGAGAAAGGGAATGTGAATGTGAAAGAAAAACCCTAACGCAGCACTAATAAAGATCACAAAAGACTAGGTTCAATGAATGTGTGCAAATGGGCTTCCAAAATATGGAATACAAAGCCCAGAAACGAAGAACAAAGCTCTGAAAAACACTTCCAGAGCTCATGTAATCGATTACATTCGTGATGTAATCGATTACATCGTAACCAAAAACACTCGTAATCGATTACATTGGGCTCGTAATCGAATACATCGAGAACCTCTCACACATGTAATCGATTACATTGTTGTTGTAATCGATTACATCAGAACCAAAACCTATTGTAATCGATTACATGCATGCTGTAATCGATTACATCCTATAGAAAATCAAAAAACAAGTTGAAATAAAGCTACGAACTGCAATGTTAAAGATTTTCACATATAGAATGATTGAAAAACATTTGATTCATCATATAAAAGGTCAAGATCATGTTATGCAATGAATTCATATCAAGTTTAAGCACAAATGAATGATTAAACTAACATACTTACAACACTTTATGTGAGATGTTCTTCACTTAGAATACCAAGATTGGTTCTAAGTTTGAAGAACCTCTCCTAAGCGAAGGTTTTGTGAAGATATCCGCGAGTTGATTTTCTGTGTCAATGAATTCCACCTCACAATCTCCTTTCTCAACATGATCTCTAATGAAGTGATGACGCACCTTGATGTGCTTTGTCCTTGAGTGTAAAACCGGATTCTTCGTGATACTGATGGCACTTGTGTTGTCACACTTGATTGGAATATGATCAAGCTTAAGTCCAAAATCCTCCAGTTGTTGCTTGACCAAATGGTCCGAGCACAACAATGACTACCTACTACATACTCTGCCTCAGCAGTTGAAAAGAGCTACACAGGCTTGCTTTGCTATACCATGAGACCAAGCTTCCTCCAAACAAATGACATACTCCACTAGTACTTTTCCTATCAGTTTTACAACCAGCAAAGTCAGCATCACTAAAACCAACCAATGTGGGATATGTACCTTTTGGATACCACAAACCACAGTTAGTAGTTCCTTTGAGATACTTCAAGATTTTCTTCACAGCTGCCATGTGTGTTTCCTTTAGTGCAGATTGGAATCTTGCACAAACACACACACTGAACATAATGTCTGGCCTACTTGCTGTGAGGTACAAGAGTGATCCAATGATCCCTCTATATCTTGATTGGTCTACACTTTGTCCACTCGCATCATTATCCAAGTAGAGATTAGTTGACATAGGAATGTTTGAGATCTTACAACTCTCCATGTCGAATTTCTTCAACAATTCCTTGGTGTACTTTGCTTGATGTATGAAGATTCCATCTTTCAGTTGTTTGACTTGCAATCCTAGGAAGAATTTGAGTTCTCCCATCATAGACATGTCAAACTCCCCCTGCATGCTATTCACAAACTCTTCACACAGAGATTTATTAGTTGATCCAAATATAATATCATCAACATAAACTTGAACCAACAAAATACAATTTGACTTCCTCCTTATGAAAAGAGTTTTGTCAACATTACCTCTGCAGAACCCTTTTAACAAAAGAAATTTACTTAGCCTTTCATACCATTGTCTAGGGGCTTGTTTAAGACCATATAGGGCCTTCTTGAGTTTGTACACATGTTCAGGATATCTGAAATCAGTGAATCCAGGAGGTTGTGAAACAAAAACTTCTTCATTGATATAGCCATTCAAGAAAGCACTTTTAACATCCATTTGAAACAACTTGAAATCATGTATGCAGGCAAAAGCAAGTAAAACTCTAACAGCTTCTAGTCTAGCAACAGGGGCATAGGTTTCACCAAAATCTATTCCTTCTTGTTGATTATATCCCTTAGCTACTAGTCTAGCCTTATTTCTAACCACAACTCCATTCTCATCTAACTTATTCTTAAACACCCATTTTGTTCCAATTACATTCATATCTCTTTTAAAAGGTACTAACTCCCATACGTTATTCCTTTTAAACTGATTCAATTCTTCTTGCATAGCATTCATCCAATATTCATCATTTATAGCATCATCAACACAAGAAGGTTCAAATTGAGATACAAATGCATAATCATCACAGAACATGTTATGAGTAGATCTAGTAGATACTCCCTTATGGATGTCTCCAATGATGTTGTCAAGAGATAAATCTCTTGGTTTCCTCCATTCTTTTGGAAACTCATGAGAAGTAGTTGGTGGTTCTTGCTGTTCTTCTTTGCTTGTGCTTTCTTCACCTACATGCTCATCATCATCAACAAACACACTTCCCTTTTGGGGATTGTTAGTTTCATCAAACTTGACATGCACAGATTCCTCAATGCACATTCTCCTTTTATTAAAAACTCTATATGCTTTACTTGATGATGAATACCCAATAAACACACCCTCATCAGCCTTGGCATCAAACTTACCAAGAGGCTCTTTGCTATTATTCAAAACAAAACACTTACACCCAAATACCCGAAAATGAGAGATATTGGGTTTCTTGCCTTTATAGAGTTCATAGGGGGTTTTCTTTAAAAGAGGTCGAATCACAATTCTATTTAGAACATAGCACGCAGTGGAAACTGCATCAGCCCAAAAATATTTAGGCAAATCACTTTCATTCAACATAGTTCTTGCTAGTTCTACTAAAGATCTGTTTTTCCTCTCAACAACCCCATTTTGTTGTGGAGTTCTTGGAGCGGAAAAATTGTGATCGATTCCATATTTTTCGCAAAACTTTTCAAAATGTTCATTTTCAAATTCCCCTCCATGATCACTTCTAATGGACTTGATTTTCAAATCTTTTTCGTTTTGAATCTTTTTAGCAAGTATTTTGAAAACTTTGAAAGTGGTGTCTTTACTTGGTATAAAAGCAACCCAAGCAAAACGAGAGTAGTCATCTACAACAACTAATCCATATAGATTTCCACCTAAACTAGCAGTTCTAGATAGACCAAAGAGATCCATGTGCAGCAATTCAAACGGTCTAGAAGTTGAAACAACATTTTTAGATTTGAAAGAGTTTCTAGATTGCTTGCCTTTCTGACATGCATCACATAGGCCTTCTCTTTTGAACTTTAATTCAGGTAGTCCTTCTACTAAGCTCTTAGATGACAGTTTATTAAGTTGATGAACATCAATATGTGTTATACGTCTATGCCAAAGCCAAGATAGATCATCATTAGACGTAAGACATGCATGATATGATGATGAATGATCAAGTTCAAGTGTATAGATGTTACCTCTTCTCTTACCTACCATCAATACCTCATTCGATTCGTTGTTATTGATCTTGCAGCAGCCTTTGTCGAATGAAACTTGATAGCCTTTGTCGCACAATTGGCTAATACTCAGAAGATTAAACTTCAAACCTTCCACAAGCAGTACATCTTCAATCACGGAGTTGGATTTGTCTCCAACATCACCAATACCCAGAATTTTGCCTTTGTTATTATCTCCATAAACTACTGAACCAGATTCTTTGGATTTGAAGGAGATAAAGTTACTCTTGTCACCCGTCATATGTCTTGAGCAGCCACTATCCAAATACCATGTTGAGTGTTTGGCTCTCAAGCACACCTCATCATCCGATTCTGGTTTAGCCATAAGACATAAGTTGGCTTCCTCATTTTCGCTTTCACTAGAGGATGAGCAGTCATTTTCTTCCCAAGCAATGTAGGCCTTTTTCTTCCGATACCGGTCCTTCTTGGGTTTTTCTTCTTGCTCCACTCTTCTAGGCTCACTGCTGTTTGATTTCTTCAAGTTAGGACACTCCGATCTATAGTGTCCAGCCTTGCCACATTCATAGCATGTGACCTTTGAAGATGAACCTTTTCTAGCATTGTTGAATCTCTTTTTGTTGCTGTTCTTCTTCATGAACCTTTTGAACTTTCTGACCATGAGATTCATTTCTTGCTCAGATTCGTTTCCACAGCTTGATGATGCATCACTATCACTAGCTGTGTCCTCCATTTTAAGTGCCAAACTCTTAGCCTTCTTGTCTTTTTGCTCTTCATCAGCCATACGTGACATATCCATCTCATATTCTCTCAGCTTACCAAACAACTCAGCACTTGTCATTAAGGCCAAGTTCTTTGATTCTCGTAATGGTTGTGGATCGTTGGTTGCCATTTTCTCGTTTAGAGACTTCAACACCTTTATGTTTACCTCTTCCTCAACAAAGACCTTACCGAGTCCTTTGAGGTGATTCACAATGTGTGAATCGCTTCTGCATGTCCATGATAGACTCACCTTGTGCCATTCTGAACATTTCATACTCTTGGATGAGTGTGTTCTTTCTAGCTCTTCTCACCTCAGGAGTACCTTCATGAGTCACCATGATAAGATCCCATGCTTCCTTTGCTGTTGTACAAGCTGAAATTCTAAAGAATTCATCAGAGTTTAATGCGGAATGTATAATATTTAAAGCTTTAGCATCATTTTCTGCTCTCCTAATTTCTTCTGGTTCCCACTTCTCAAATGGTTTTTCTAATTCATTTCCATCAACTATATATGTGGGGATTTTAAAATCAGTTACAACAGCTTGCCAAATGTTTCTATTTATAGACTCCATAAAGATTTTCATTCTAACTTTCCAAAATGGATAGTTATCTCCACAAAACAGAGGAGGTCTATTAATAGAGGCACCTTCAGCAAATGGTAATTGATTACTGGCCATTATGGATCAAATTCTAGAGCAACTTACTAGAAGTAGCTCTGATACCAATTGTTGGTCCCTATGTGTGAATCTAGAGGGGGGGTGAATAGATTCTCGTTAAACTTTATCCCAAATTCGCTTGTTTCTAATTCCTTTTAATTACCTATCAGTTACCTTTCAACTACAGATTCAATTACAAGTTCAATTACTGATTCTATTCCTAAACCAATTAATGAGTTGATTATCAATGCAGTTTCCAAATACAAAGCAGAATATTATCAATAACAATATAGTGAAAACTGTAAAGAGAGTAAGGAAGAAGATGAGTGCACAGCGATGTATACTGGTTCGGCCAACTACCTACGTCCGGTCCCAACCTAACAACTGTTGCGATTGGCTTTCCACTATCAAATGATTTCTTTTGTATCCTTTTACATTCACTCTGCAACAAGCAATACAAACAGAAATCAAAACACCCAAAACTGTTCTTCAATCTGAAGAACAGAACTTCCCAGACCTTGGCACCTCCAAGATCAAAACTTTGAGAATCACTTCTCAAACACAATGCTCTATCTAGAGAGACCTCTCTCCTAGAGCAACAACTCAGAATTGGAAAATACAAAGATCAGTAAAGAATACACCTCAAGTGCAGAATCTGATCACAAATGAGCTCTATGAAATCCACCCAATCAATGGAAAGAATCAAGTTTCCCCTTTGTCTTTGAAAACCTTGATGAACTCTAGATTTAGAGCATATGAAAGTGTAGGAATTGTTTTAAGAAGCTAGGTTTTCAGTCCTTCATATGTTTCATCAAGATTATACTTATAGAACAAATTTGGAGGGAGAAAACGTGCAAATCTGAGCTACAACGGTCAATGTAATTGATCCCAAATGCATGTAATCGATTACACTAGCCGTTAGAACCCTCCAATTTGAATTTTCCAGGCATGTAATCGATTACCACGAGCATGTAATCGATTACATTGAAGAGGGAAACCCAGAAAGGTGAATTTCAAACCATGTAATCGATTACATAGGGGATGTAATCGATTACACCAGAGGGCCAAAAACATGTAATCGATTACATGATTAATGTAATCGATTACACCAGAGGAGAAGATCAATGTAATCGATTACATTAGGCCTGTAATCGATTACATCAGCGAAAAATGGATTTCCAGAATTTTCAAAGTTGTTTTTCACAATTGGAAATCAAACATTAGTCACTTGATCAACCATACACAAGTTTAAAACATCTCTGGGGCCTTAACACAAAGAATTCAACACATATATGCCTATACTCAACAATCAATACATAGATATATCCTAGTTACATTCAACTATGGAAAACCGAAAGATACATTCATCAAAACCAAAACACATAAGAGAGACACAATCAGCATTCTTCAAGCTTCAAGTCCAACACATTTTCTCTCTAGAGTTCTTGTGAAGAACCTTGAATCTTATCAATGGCTTCTTGATCCATTGTGGCGATTCCACCTTGAGCTTATTGGCACTTGCCATGGCGCTTCCATTTCTCTTCTAAACTGTTTGTTCTCTTCATTTTTTTTTACATCTTCGTTTTTTCCCCAATTTAAAAACCTAGAAACTCCATTGAAGCATGAAGGTCCATTCAATTCTTGCAATTCTCTCGAGGCTTGCATCAAATTTGGTATCTAGAGCTTGTTCTACTTCAATTGGAGCATTCTATCGGTTTGAAATTTCCTTACCTTGAATTTTCGTTTTTCTCTTCAATTTCTTGTGTAGTTTCATGTTGTATGAACTTGCTTGAGTTCTTCACATGTTCCTTGAGTTTTCTTCATCTTGAATTTGAGTTTTCATGTTAAAAAAATTCCTAGATCTAAAATTCCTATCAATTCCTTGTGTTTTCACCGTTTAATTTTCCTTCTAATCTTGTTCTAGTAATTTGCACATGTGTTCTTGCTTTTGCTTCATATGAACCGTGCCAAATCCATGTCAATCTGTGAATCCATGATTTGAATGTGTTTAAGGTGCTGTTCACATGTTTTAAGTGCTAAGAATTGTGCATTACAAGTTCAAGTAGCTTTCACCATGCTTAATCTAGCTTACTAGTAATTTTAGACTTAATTTTGCTTTAGTCTTAGGTTTTTCTCAATTCGGTCCAGCAAAAGAAAGTCAAGAAAAAGAAATACAAAGTCAAAGGAAAAAGAAAATCAAAAGAAAGATTACAAGAAAAAGAATCACAAGAAAAATCAAAGAGAAGAGAAAACTAGAAAAGTGAAACTAGTGGAAAATTCAAGTGAATAGAAAAAGAGCAAATGAAAAGTGAATTTAGTGAAATTAAAGCCTAATTGTGCAGTGCAGTACCTTGACTAATTGAGCCTCTAAACACTCCCAAAATTAGTGGTTCAAAGGACTTAGAGTACTAGAGACACTTAGGACTAAGCATTATCACCAAAACTTGAGTTTAGATTGCTAGTAGCCTAGATTCTTGAACTTGTGGTGTGTGATGTGATTGGTAACTTGAAACTTTGTTTTTCCCCTGTATTTTTGAGCATATTACTTGGCTGTACAGTGGTGAAAACTGCACCTAATCACTTAAAATCACTTCACAAAAATTCACTTGAAACTTGCCTAAAAATTCGGTTTCAAATTGCAATTAAATTGGCTTGAAATTTTGTCTTCGATGTTGCCATAATTTTCCAAGTTTTTGAGCATTATTTGTGGCTGTCCAAACTGTAGTAGTTTAGTGCCTTTGTCACATATAAACTTCTTATATTTGAGTAGCCAAAATTTTGTTCATTGAGTACCTTTTATTGCTTGTCATTTTTGGACTCCTAAGTTTTGTCTTGAGTTTGTATTTCTTGGAATTCCTAAGCTTGACTCTAGAACCGTTCCTCTTTCACTTTGAATACTTGAACCTTGAATGATTGATTAGAGGTTTGAACAAGAGTATAAAGAGAGGTTGAGTGGAAAAAGACAAGAGTGAACATTTGAGAAAGAGTCTTGAAAGTGTGATACACGAGTGCTACTAGAGTGAAACACTTAGAGAGTGGCAAGGATCTTTTATATGCTTGTATTTGTTATCTAACCTTTCTTTGTGCAGCCATGGAAAGTTCTCCTAGTGTATGGAATGATCTCTCACCTAAGGAAAAGAAGATGGTGAGATTGATGAGTACCATGATTCACACAACTTTGGAAGAGAGATTCGACCAAAGAAGGAGAGAAAAGGAGGAAAGGAGGTTGAGAAAGGAGCATGATAAGAGGATCCTTGAGAAGTCTAGTAGAAACCGTGAACATCATGGGAGGAAGGAGAAAACCTTGAGAGAAAACCATGAGAGAAAGGAAAGAGAAGAGCATAGAAGAAGTGGAAGTGAAAGAGTGAGCCATAGATTTGAATATGAGACTAAAAAGAAAGAGTATGATACAAAAGAAACTAAGTATGAAAGAAGAGAAAAAGAGATAAAGGAAAACGAGTTGAAGGAAAGGAAGATAAAAGAGAAAGAATTGAGGGAAAAAGAAATTCAAGTTTGTTTGAGAAGAGTTAGAGAGTTAGAATTGTTGGAAAAACAAATGAGGGATAAAGATGATTTATTACTTGCTTATATTAACCCTTCATTTGATTCTTTCTTTGAGGATGTTGTAGGTGTTGTGCCAAAAGAGGATTCCAAAGAGCAAATTGATCATCTCTTGTGTGAAGAAGTTGAAAGGAATGAACTTAATACTTCAATTAAAGATGCTTGTGATCATCTTTATAAACTTCCTTTTGATTTGATTTCTAATAAAGAGTTGTGTACAAATGAGCCTTGGAACAATTATGATCATGAAAAGGAAATACCTTTAGAATTTGCATTACCTTTTGAGAAAATTTCCTTATCACTTACTAATCCTTTCATTTCTAATAAAGATGAGATTTCATATTATACACTAGAGTCTTGTGGCTTTAAGCCTCAAACAATTCTTGAGTATGAAAATTTAGATTTTTTTATTGTGCCTATTAACCAATATTTTCATAAGGATGAATATTTTAGGGTGTTGGAAGAATCTAAGAAGGAGGGCACATCAAAAATTTCCACACTTCATGGAAGACAAATGTCAACACACCTTAAGAAGAAATTAAAGATCACTTGGGATTTTCCTCATGTCTTAAAGCAAAAATTATATTCTTCCCTAAATTCTCTTGATTGTATTAATGATATGAGTAGACAATACACTTTGTTATTAAATATAAAACTTGAAAGGGTGTGTTTAATCTTTGATCCGGGTGGAATTTTATTGTAGGTGGAGCTCAAGTCAACTTGGGGACAAGTTGACCATAAGAAGGAGGGTTTGATGGAGGACCATCTCCAAAAGCCCAACCAAACTCTCTAACCTTACTTTTCAATTTTGGGGTTCTAATAAAATTCGCTGCTGATTTTTACTGTCTGACCTGTTTCAGTATTTCGATCATAACTCGAGCTACACAAATCTAATTGAGGTGATCTTGGTTCCAAATTAAATAAGACTTCAAGGGCTACAAAAGCTATGAAGACACCAAAACCCAGTTCGAACTGCAACTAGTTGGAAAATGAGCTTGAAGTTAGCGTTGGAATGCTTCCAGGAATTTTCAGCAAAATGTTTTAATGTTTAGGCTTATTAGTAGTTTTCTTTCAATTATGTAATTGTTTTAAGGATTTAATTTGAGCCTAAACTTGTAATAAACAAATAATTAGTGACCCTTAGATAGGATTCTAATCCAAGGGTTAAGCTTAGAAGCTTGGAGTGCAAGCTTGGCACCATGACCATTAGATGAGGATATTAATCCAAGGGCTAAGCTTAGAAGCTTGGAGTGCAAGCTTGATGCCATAACCGTTGGATGAAGATCTACATCCAAGGGTGGAGGATTGATCCTTGTCCTCCAAGCTAATCAAGCTTCCACCACAAGCTTCCCTTCATAGCCATTAGATTAAAATCTAATCCAAGGGTGGACATTAGTTCCTTCCATAGCAAGCTAAGCTCCACACCTCATTAGTATAAATAGGATTTCCTTTGTAATTCAAACACTTTTTGATTAATTGAGAATTGAATTCAGAAAATTGAGAGTGTTTTCTCTCTTTTGTTCTTGTGCAGAACCTTGAATCTCATCAATGGCTTCCTTGCTCCATTGTGGCGGTTCCACCTCAAGCTTATTGGCACTTGCCATGGCGCTTCCATTTCTCTTCTAATCCGTTTTCTCCATTTCTTTTCTCCTTGAGGCGCAAGCTTCTTCTTCCTAAACACCTAAGTCTCCATTGAAGCATGAAGATCCGTGACTTCTATGCTATTCTCCTTGAGGATTGCATCAAAAAGAGTATAAGAATACTCCCTGTTGAAGACTAGCCATGATACTCAGAGGTTTGCAACAAGTGTCATCTTTCCATATTGTTCCAGCAGTGCTCTGCAGCTAAAATTTCACAATGAAAAACATGAACTAACATTAAAGTCAGTTAACCAAAAAAAAAAAAAAAAAACTAACATAATAGTCAATCAGTAAAAAGAAACTACAATAACAGTAAAATAGTCTAGTTATATTACATTCACCAAAGTCAAATGAACTAAAATGAAAGCAAATTAAACTAGTTATACTACATCACTTAAAGTATATGACTACACAAAATTACTAAACCAAATCATCAATCCTCATCATGTGTCTCCTCATCATCTTTCTCATCATCTTCTTCCTCATCATCACTTTCTGCTTTATTACTCTCAACTTCATCATTCCTCCCACCATCAACTTCTTCCTCATCATCCTGTGCTTGGGCTACACAATCTTCAGAAAATTCTTCAAACCGCATTAAGTCTTCTATCATTTCATTGTTGAATGCTTCCAATGGTACCAATTTCTCCACTGGCAAATTCATTTGGGCAGCCACACTTCTCAAGAGGGGCTCAAGTGCAATGCAAGCCTTTGTGGATTCGTGAACCCGGCGGATGTTTCCTTGAACTACCCTCAAATGCCTCAAGATCTTGTCTTGCTTTGAATCTGCATCACCAGATGGAGTTGCTGCCATAGGAGCTTTTCCTTTTGACTTTGATGTGGTTTTGATTGTAGAAGTGGAAGGTGCTGCTGGTGTGGCTTGTGTACTGGCTTCTCCTTTGGTGAACTTCAAATCCAACATTGACCCTGGCCTCATAGGGGTTAAACCCTCACATGATACTCCAGCATCAATACACAACTGTGTAATAATGCCTGCATAAGACAGAGACCCCTGTTTTTGCACATGCAGTGCATGAATCTCATTAGCTATAGTCAGGCCAACATTAAGATACTCACCATTCATTATAGTGTACAAGCACCAAACCCTCTTTTTTGTGATAGAAGACTTGTGCTGGATTGGCAATAATATTCCAGAAATGAAAGCCCACCAGATTTTTGCTTTGAGACATAGTGATGACGACTTCACATGCTTAACTCCATTATTTCGCCACTCACTGTCCTTCCAAGCTCCTTTTCCTTCACATAGCAACTTATCCATCCTACTTGGGTCAACTTCGCAAGATGCTCTATGCTGAAAGGCACAATCTCTTGCATCAGAAAAAGGTATCATTAGCAATCTATTGATGGCTTGAGGTGAAAAAGAGATTTGCTTCCCCGGACATAAGATGCATAGAGTTCTTCTTTATCTCCACTTGTCAGATTTGCATAGAACTCCAGAACCAAGTCACGATATGCCGGGAATGTGATATTGGCCAATTTATTCCATTTTCTTCCAGTGATCTCTTTGCATACTTCTCTATGGATGGATCGCTGGGACAACTCCCCATTTCCTTCGTTTATGAATTGGCTTGGACTAATATTGAACTTCCGCTTTACTAGCACTGTGCGTGCTGTAAAGTGAGATTCAAAGGCTTCAGCATGCTCTAAGGACCGAAATTTGTGAGTGTCAAACTCTTGAATTTCTAGTTCGGGAATGGCCTTTGCCTTGGCTTTCTTTGAAGTTCTTTTTGGCTCTTGGTTTTGTCCCTTGGAAGCTCTATGTTTAGTTCTCGATGCTTTTGAAGATGATCCAGCAGGTTGATTACTTGATGCCATAATATTCTCTTTGAAATTGAACCTACAAAACCAAGTATTTGATAAAAATGTGCATGCATCTATCTAGATAACAATCATCACAAATAACATGTGTTTTCATCAACAAATAGTGTGGTTCAAAGAGAAACCAAATGGAAATTGCCAAAGGGGATACATAAGCAACTATAACATGATCATACTTACTATGATTGTGCACATAAAACACACTCTTAACTTTATTGAGGCATTTTAACAAACACTATGTAAGCATGAATGAGCATGACATAACTCTTACTAATTGCTTTGTACAATGCACTCCCAAGACAATATTCAACCTCCATTATCAAACAATCCATGGCATTTATCAATCAATCACTAAAATAAGCACATGCAACATCATCCAAGTGAGCAATTGAATTCGCATAAAAGGGGATCTAGGGTTCAAACCAAGATTTTTGAACCTTCATTCCAATCAATCACAAGGCATCATGCAATTAGAGCTTAGGGAATGAAGAGAACAAGTAGTGATAGATGAATTAGAGAGACATACCTTGTTTGAATCAAAGGGATTTGAGTGCACACAATGATGATTCTTGAACAAAATGAAAAATTAGAGAGATGGAGAAGGAGAAATCAACTCAAAATTACTTGTAATGTGAATCGGAGGAGGTGAGAATTGCTTGAGAGTGGGATTTCTTTCTTGGGAATTCACAAGGCACTAGAGAAGGAGAAGGATGAAATGAATGCGCTCTCAAGTGTGCCTTGGCGCGAGCTCGCGCCTTGCCTTATGCCTAGGCGCAATAAAACGCGCCTCACTTCTTAAGGGACTTGCGCCTGGGCACGTCTTGACCGAGAGTAAGGGTTCAAGCGCGCCCCACTCCTCATTTAAATCGCGCCGCGGCGCGTCTTTCCAGCAAGCAGGGGTTGTTTTGCGCCATGCTCTGCGCCTAGGCGCGTTTTGTGCGCCATCCACTCAACAAATTTGCGCTGCAGCGCAAAATTCCAGGGAGCAAGGTTCAATTGTGCTCCCCCCTTCCTTCTCAAGCGCGCCGCGGCCTGTCTCTCCAGAGGGTACCCATAGAATTGCGCCTCCTAACGCGCCAGGGCACAAAACTTGCGCCATTCTTGCCCTGTTTTGTGCCTTGGCGCGATTTACTGTCATAAGAGGTCAACATGCATGCTTCCGCTTCACTTTGATTCAACTTGTGCAAACACTTTGGCCATTTTATGTTGAGGTTGTGTATCCTATGCACAAGGATCATATCTAGACTGAACATGCATTGAACCTCAAAATTTCCCACTAATGTGATTACACCTCACACATTCTCTTATTTCCTATCAACTCAAAAACACTATACTTTCAACTATTTATTCCTATGACTACTGTCTAACACAAGGATCAAACTTATTATACTATATCATGTATTTACACTTCTATCTAATCTAATTTTCAAATTCTATTTTATTTATTTTTGCTTTTTTTTCAATTTTTTTAAAAGGTTAACAAGTATATTCACAACAAGAAGTTACAGAAACTTCTCTTGATTGGATGGGTTGCCTCCCCCCAAGCGCTTCTTTAATGTCATTAGCTTGGCATGTGATTTGACCCTATCAAGGAGGGTCTTGAAGCTGAACAAAGACCTTATCCTTATCCTTATCAAAATTGTCTCCCAAATAAGGTTTGACTCTTTGGCAGTTCACTTTAAATTCTCTGGATTTATCAAGGTCTTCTAAGATCATTGCACCATGTGGAAATATTTCTTTTACAGCAAATGGACCAGACCATCTAGACTTAAGCTTTCCTGGAAACAACCTTAGTCTAGAATTGTAAAGCAACACTAGTTGGCCTGGGTAGAACTCTCTCCTTCTAAGCTTACGATCATGCCACAACTTTGTTCTTTCTTTATAAATCTTGGCATTTTCATATGCTTGAAGTCTCAGTTCATCCAACTCATGGAGTTGGTATAGTCTCTTTTCATTGCCTGATTGAGAGTCAGAGTTGAGGTATTTTAAGGCCCAATATGCCTTATGTTCTTGTTCTACAGGCAAGTGGCATGCCTTTCCATAAACCATTTGAAATGGTGTCATGCCAATGGGAGTCTTATATACTGTCCTATATGCCCAAAGAGCATCATTTAGTCTTTTTGACTAATCTTTTCGGGACAGATTCACAGTTCTCTCCAATATCTTCTTGATCTCCCTATTCACTAGCTCAACTTGCCCACTGGTTTGGGGGTGATATGGTGTTGAAATTTTGTGCTTTACCCCCAGCCTCTTAAGGACTCTCTCCAAATGTTTATTGCAAAAGTGGCTTCCACCATTAGTAATGAAAGCTCTAGGAACCCCAAATCTAGCAAATATATTTCTATGGATAAAGGTGTCTACTATCCTAGAGTCATTAGTTGGGGCAGAAATGGCTTCCACCCATTTGGACACATAGTCTACAGCTACTAGGATGTATGTGTGGGAGAATGAAGGAGGAAATGGTCCCATAAAATCCATCCCCCACACATCAAAGACCTTTATCTCTAAAATATTGTTTAAGGGTCCCTCATCTCTTCTAGAAATGTTTCCACTTCTTTGGCATCTGTCACAGGTTTGCACAAAAGCTTTTGCATCTTTAAAAATAGATGGCCAATACAAACCACTCTACAAAACCTTTTTGGCTGTCCTTTCCCCATTAAAATGACCTCCACTAGGGGAATTATGACAGTGCCAAAGCACAGAATCGACCTCTTCCTCAGGTACACATCTCCTAAGGAGTCCATCTATACCCCACTTAAACAGAAATGGCTCATCCCAAACATAGTATTTTGCATCAGAAAACAATTTTGTTCTTTGTTGATGAGATAAGCCAGGGGGAATATAGTTGGATACCTTAAAGTTCGCGATATCGCTGAACCAAGGAGCATCCGAAACACTAAAGAGTGTCTCATCTGGGAAGGTTTCAGAAATAGGGATATCACTACCTTCTATTTCATCATGAGGTAACCTTGAGAGGTGATCTGCAACCAGGTTCTCTCTTCCCTTTTTATCTCTAATTTCAATATCAAATTCTTGTAAAAGGAGAACCCAGCGAATCAGCCTTGGTTTACTCTCATGCTTCATTAAAAGGTATTTCAAGGCAGCATGGTCTGTGTACACTATGATTTTTGAGCCAATGAGATAAGGCCTAAACTTGTTAAGAGCAAATACTATGGCTAGCAGTTCTTTTTCTGTAGTTGAATAATTGATTTGAGCACTATCAAGCACCCTGCTAGCATAATATATGACTCTTACAAGTTTGTCCTTTCTTTGTCCTAGTACAGCTCCTATTGCATAATCACTAGCATCACACATAATTTCAAAAGGTAAACTCCAACCTGGAGCAGTGATGATAGGAGCTGTTGTTAACTTCTCTTTTAAAGTCTCAAAGTGATGTAAGTCTCCCATGGAAGACTTACGAATTTGCCCTATCTTCACTTTAACAAGCATGAACTTCACGGTTCTACTGGAGAATTGGCGGAAACGATTATCAAAGAAGAAGAAAGGTATAAAACGGAATAGATTTAGAAGATGAAGGCGCCATGCAAAAACAATAAGCCAAAGGGAGAATCGCCACAAGGACCATGGATCCTTGATAAGATTCGAGAATCGCCACAAGGAATAGTTTCCCTGATAAGATTCAAGGTTCACGAAGAAACCTTAGAGAGAATCCACTCTCAAAGAATTAGCACTTGCTAAATTCATTTTCATTAAAAATTCATCAAAAGATCCTTTACAATTCACAATGTTACGTATTTATACTAATTACAGTAGGGAAAGCTTGTACTCCACTATTCAGCAGTACCGAAACAAACAAAAGCCAAAAACTAAAGATGCAAGTGGTAATTGTTCATTCGTCTGAGTAGGGTATCGTCTGTTGGGTCTTCAGACGGAACTTCATTCAGACGAAATTGGTCCGGACAAAAGGTTGCTTCATGGTATCATCTGTCCGCTGTCTACAAACGGAATCATTCATTCAGAAGGTGTCTTCAGACGAAGCATTCCAAGCATCAGACGAACGCGTCCTCAGATGAAGCTTCGACCGAATGCTCGGACGAATGCAGATTATTCGACGAAACCGGTACCCAACTTACGCTCCTATATTCACATGATACACGTCACCTCTCCAAAACGAGGTTCCGATGTTTCGCCTCGTGGTTGGTTATGAGAGTCTCGTTGGTGGGTGACTTCGGTTGTATCATCACGTACGTGAATATAGTCCGTACAGTAGTATATCGTCCGTGGTCGAGTCTATCCATGGGTTTCATCTCGTCCCATGGTACCCATCTCTCCAATGAGTATTGTCTGTCCATGGGTATCGTCTGCCCATCAGTATCGTCTGTCCATGGGTTTCGTCTGTCCATCAATATCGTCTGTCCATGGGTTTCGTCAGTCCGTTGTCTTCAGCATCAGACGAAACGAACATTCATCAGACGCAAGAGTGCACCTTCGGCGTCGGGACGAAACCCGTTTCCATCACCCCTTAGCATATAAGCCTTTACTTTCTCGGCCTTGTTTGATGCTCAATTTATTAGAGAGTAATGTTGAAGAGTTTGTTGAGCTTTTGGAGATGGTCCTCCATCAAACCCTCCTTCTTGTGGCCAACTTGTCCTCAAGTGGCCTTAGGTCCTTACCTACAATAAAATAATCCACCAGGATCAAAAATTAAACAAACTCTATCAAGTTTTATATTTAATATCAAAGTATATTTACAACTCATTTTATTAACACAATCATGAGAATATAGGAAAGCATGTAAATGATGTTTCTCGGCTTGGTAGAATTTCCAAATGCTCCCTTGTTTCTCATTAAGGTGTGGTGATTTTTGTTCTCCAGGAATTGTGGAGATTTTTGATGTACCCTCCTTCTTAGATTTTTCCAATACCCTGAAATATTCATCCTTATGAAAACAATGGTTAATAGGTACAATCAAAATTTCTAGATTTCCATACTCAGGAATTGTCTGAGGCTTAAAGCCACAAGACTCTAGGCTATAATATGAAATTTCATCTTTATTAGAAATGACAGGATTAGTAAGTGATAAGGAAATTTCCCCAAAAGGTAATGCAAATTCTAAAGGTATTTCCTTTTCATGTTCATAATTATTCCAAGGTTCATTTGTACACAACTCTTGATTAGAAATCAAATCAAAAGGAAGTTTATAAAGATGGTCACATGCATCTTTAATTGAAGTATTAAGTTCATTCCTTCCAACTTCTTCACACAAGAGATGATCAATTTGCTCTTTGGAATCTTCTATTGGCACAACACCTACAACATCCTCGAAAAAAAGAATCAAAATTGTCAAATGACGGGTTAGTAGAATCAAGTAAAGAATCATTTTTCTCTTTTATTTGTTTTTCCAAAGCAACTCTATTTCCTTAATTTCTTTTTCTAGTAATTCTTTTTCTCTCAATTCCTTGATCATTCTCTCTTTCTCTCTTCTCCAATACGCATCAAAATTTCTTTCTTTTCTTTCCTTCTCTCCCCGCTAGTTTTTTTTGTCATACTCTTTCTTTTTAGCCTCATATTCAACTCTATGGCTCACTCTTTCACTTCCACTCCTTCTATGAACTTCGCTTCTCCTTTCATGCTCTTCTCTTTCCTTTCTCTCATGGTTTCCTCTCAAGGCTTTCTCTTTCCTCCTATAATGTTCACGGGTTCTACTAGCCTCTTCAAGGGTTCTCTTATCATGCTCCTTTCTCAACCTCCTTTCCTCCTTTTCTCTCCTTCTTTGGTCGAATCTCTCTTCCAAAGTTGTGTGAATCATAGTACTCATCAATCCCACCATCTTTCTTTCTTTAGATGAGAGATCATTCCATACACTAGGAGAAATTTCCATGACTGCACAAAGAAAGGTTAGATAACAAGTACAAGCATATAAAAGATCCTTGCCACTCTCTAAGTGTTTCACTCTAGTAGCACTCGTGTATCACACTTTTAAGACTCTTTCTCTAATGTTCTCTCTTGTCTTTTTCCACTCAATTCCCTACCAAGTTTCTAATTGAACCTCTAATCAATTATAGAGAAATTTCCTTGTGAAAGAGGTACAATTTCAAGGTAAACTCAAGAATTCCAAGGGAATAAAACTTCTAAGACAAAACCAAGATTCCAAAAGAGACAAGCAATAAAAGCTAAAATGAAGGAATAAGCTACTCAAACGCAAGGAATGAAATGCGATGTGACAATGGCACAAACTGGACAGAAAAGAATTGGAGAATATGCTGGTTCAATCACTAACCAAGACAAGCAAATAGTCAAATACAAACTCAAATTTGGCAGTGATCACTTTGAGACCGGTTTTGAGCACATTAAGATTGCAAGCTATTAATGCACTAATTTGAAACCAATAAAATGAAGTAAGTGCAGTAATATATTGCTGGACAAGTTTAAAATACAGCAGTTTCAATTATGCAAAAATTTGAGTCAAAACAAGCTAGTCACAAGTACACACTACTAGGCTTAATTTCCAAGCTACTAGTAATTTTACTAGGTGAATGAGTGTGCTATGTCTTAGCTCTAAGTCTAATTTTTTTTTGCTCAAATTTTCTTAACACTTTGATAGCTTGCTGGACAGTATTTACAAGTCCACTAATTTTCACTTCAAGTACTCACAATTTCTGGTACTTTCAGAACTCTTTTTCTAGCTTTCTTTTGAATTTTCTCACTTGTTTTCTTCTTGTTTTTGATTTGTATCACTTGATTTCTTTTCTTTTCTTTTGTCTAAACTACTGGACAGAGATATATTTTGCCTAAACAAGCACTCCAAGCTCAATTACTAGTGCTAATGCTACTACAAGGTGTAATAGGGATTTAGACCTATAGTAAGCACTCTACTAGCATGTAATGATGTTGATTCCTCAATTTTGCATGCATGAACTTGAATGTACAGATTTATAGGCTCAAGTGCGCGTACGAGAACAGAGGAAACAGGGCATACAATGATAGATAACTCACGGTACACCAAATTTCACAAGAATTAGAAGCAAAATTGGTACTAGCACATGGAAACAATTGCTACTGGACGAGTAATTCAAGGAATTGAAAAATTACTACGAATTAACTCAAATTGACTGAACAATTTAAGAATACATGATATATTTTCCAGTTTTCAAATCAAAACACAAGATGACACATAGATCTACAAGTTACACCGATTGAAACCTCTAAGACAACTCAAAGAACTCAACGATGAACAAGAACATGACTCAAAGACGAATAAAATTCAAAAGAAAATTCAGATCTAGAAATTTAAACTCCAGATACGAAATTCTACTTGAAGAAGGAACAAGCTCTGAATACCACTTGATGTAAGTCTCCCATGGAAGACTTACGAATTTGCCCTATCTTCACTTCAACAAGCATGAACTTCACGGTTCTACTGGAGAATTGGCGGAAACGATTATCAAAGAAGAAGAAAGGTATAAAACGGAATAGATTTAGAAGATGAAGGCGCCATGCAAAAACAATAAGCCAAAGGGAGAATCGCCACAAGGACCATGGATCCTTGATAAGATTCGAGAATCGCCACAAGGAATAGTTTCCCTGATAAGATTCAAGGTTCACGAAGAAACCTTAGAGAGAATCCACTCTCAAAGAATTAGCAATTGCTAAATTCATTTTCATTAAAAATTCATCAAAAGATCCTTTACAATTCACAATGTTACGTATTTATACTAATTACAGTAGGGAAAGCTTGTACTCCACTATTCCCGTTACAGCCGAAACAAACAAAAGCCAAAAACTAAAGATGCAAGTGGTAATTGTTCATTCGTCTGAGTAGGGTATCGTCTGTTGGTCTTCGACGGAACTTCATTCAGACGAAATTGGTCCGGACGAAAGGTTGCTTCATGGTATCATCTGTCCGCTGTCTACAAACGGAATCATTCATTCAGAAGGTGTCTTCAGACGAAGCATTCCAAGCATCAGACGAACGCGTCCTCAGATGAAGCTTTTGACCGAATGCTCAGACGGAACAGATTATTCAGACGAAACTGGTACCCAACTTACGCTCCTATATTCACATGATACACGTCACCTCTCCAAAACGAGGTTCCGATGTTTTGTCTGTGGTTGGTTATGAGAGTCTCGTTGGTGGGTGACTTCGGTTGTATCATCTGTCTGTGAATATAGTCTGTACAGAGTATCGTCTGTCTGTGGTCAGAGTCTATCCATGGGTTTCATCTGTCCATGGTACCCATCTCTCCAATGAGTATTGTCTGTCCATGGGTATCGTCTGCCCATCAGTATCGTCTGTCCATGGGTTTCGTCTGTCCATCAATATCGTCTGTCCATGGGTTTCGTCTGTCCGCTGTCTTCGGCATCGACGAAACGAACATTCATCGACGCAAGCAAGAGTGCACCTTCGGCGTCGACGAAACCTGTTTCCATCACCCCTTAGCATATAAGCCTTTACTTTCTCGGCCTTGTTTGATGCTCAATTTATTAGAGAGTAATGTTGAAGAGTTTGTTGAGCTTTTGGAGATGGTCCTCCATCACAAAGGCTCTTAAACAGTTTTCATCAAAATTGAAGGTCACTTCCTTCACCAACAAGTCACACAATGGTTTAGAAATTTTTGGAAAATCCTGGATGAATCTTCTATAAAAACCAGCATGACCTAAGAAACTCATCACTCCTTTCACATTCACTGGTGGAGGTAGTTTCTCTATCACTTCTGTTTTTGCTTTGTCCACCTTCACCAAGAGATCTTCTACTACTCTATAGGGGCGTTTGGTGGATCTGTCCGCTAATTGCAGTGTCATCATTGTGGGCTGAATGTCTTGTATGTTCAATTTATGCAGCACAGAAAGAGGCATCAGGTTTATGCTGGCTCCCAAGTCAATCAATGCCTTACCCACTGGTACTTCCCCTATAGAACAAGGGATGGTGAAGGGGCCTCTATCTCTCAATTTTTGAGGCAGTTTCCTCTGGGTGATGGCACTGCACTCCTCTGTCATAGCTACTATCTCATCATCCAAAAGCATCCTCTTATTAGATAGGATCTCCTTCATGAATTTAGCATATGAAGGCATCTTCTGCAGTGCTTCAGAAAATGGAATATTAATCCTCAAACTCTTCAAGATGTCGAAGAATTTGGCAAACTGCTTATCATCATTTACCTTCTTCAACCTTTGAGGATATGGAAGCTTGCAGTAAGGTGAGATGTGTTCATGCTGGCCAGCTTCTTGTAGGATTTGCCTCTTTGTCTTTCTTGGTGACTCTTTCTTCTCAATGAGAACTGCAGGTATAGGTGGCTGCCTATCCTTCTCTGTAGTATCTTCTTCTTCCTCCACTGCATCACCTTTCAATTCTGCAGTTTCCTTTCCCAACACTTTACCACTCCTTGTGGTAATGGCTTTACACTGCTCCTTTGGATTTACCACAGTATCACTTGGCAGATTCCCTTGGTTTCTTTCAGATAATTGCTTGGAAAGCTGGCCAATCTGTGATTCAAGGTTCCTAATTGAGGCTTCTTGATTGGTAAACATGGATTCAGTCCTCTGCATAAAGGACATAAACATGTTTTCTAGATTTGAGGATCCTTCTCTAAGAACATTCATGTTAGAGCTTGCTGGAGCATTCCTTGGCTGGTTGGGTTGGAGTTTGGACTGGTTTGGGTTGAAAGGTGTATTTTGTGGTTGGTTTTGGTTATAGTATTGATTAGATGAAGATGGTTGATTGTGATGCTGATTGAAGTTCTGGTTATATGGCATATTTGGATTGAAAGGTGGTCTAGGATTAGGATTGAAGGTTTGTTTGAAGTTTTGGTCATAAGAGGAAGGGTTAGGTTGCAGATAATTGTTGTTCCTATATGACAGATTTGGATGGTTTCTATTGTGAGGATTATAGCTGTTTATGTTAGCATAGACATTACCTTGAGGATTTCCCATATAGTTCACTTGAGCTTGATCCTCAGCAGTAGCTCCTAAGCTGTCACAACATTCAATTGGATGTCCTCCCCCACAATATTCACAACTTACTGGAGGTGCTTGGACTGTATTTAGCTGGACCACTTGCAGTTGCTTCATTATTTGGTCCATTTTCTGAGTCATCAACTTATTCTGAGCCAGCAGTGCATCGTTAGCTCCAAGCTCGATTACTCCTCTTCTTTCGCCATAGAAGTCACTGGGAGCATCGTAACGATTTGAAGCCATCATCTCAATTATTGCTCTTGCT
Organism: Hylodesmum podocarpum; assembly: GCA_026586105.1. NCBI lineage: Eukaryota > Viridiplantae > Streptophyta > Magnoliopsida > Fabales > Fabaceae > Hylodesmum > Hylodesmum podocarpum. The sequence goes on from JALJEV010000561.1 coordinate 366,914, forward strand.
TCTTGTGCATCCTTTTTCCTCAATGAACCTCCAGCAGAGGCATCCACTAGCAGTCTTGTATGTGATCTAAGTCAATTATAGAAGATGTGGACTTGCTATAGGTCAGAGAAACCATGGTGAGGACATCTTCTCAGCAAGGATTTAAATCTCCTCCATGCCTCACTGATGGACTCTCCATCTTTTTGCTTGAAACAAGAGATCTCAGCTCTGAAGTAGTTGTATTTCTCAGGTGGAAAGTATTGTGCCAAAAATGTGTTCACCAAGTCCTCCCATGCAGTGAAGTATCCATGCGGAAAACTTTGCAGCCACATCTTTGCTTCTCCTTTCAGTGAAAACTCAAATAATCTCAGCCTAATGGCGTCATCCGGCACTCCATTCATTTTTATAGTACCACAAATCTGTAAGAAATTGTGAACGTGCTAATTCGGATCTTCTTCCTCTAGGCCTCCAAACTGCTCTTGTCTGACTAATTGTTTAAGAGCAGGTTTTATCTCAAAGTTGTTGGCTGCCACAACTGGTGGTGCGAACTGGATCCGCAGCCCATAGCGTTAGGAGTGTACAACTCCTCAAGTGTCATGCGCCTTGTGTTATCCATCTTTGCTGCTGTATTCTCTCGTATGGTCTCTTTATTTCCTTTATTAGCCTTCAAGTTTCTCCTGCAAAATCTTTCAATTTCTGGTTCAAACAAAAGATCAATTTCCTTAGCTTTTCGCATAAACCACAAATCAAGGATAAACAGGAAATACTGAAAACAGAATGAAAATTATGAAAACAAACAATGGAAAACAGAACAAAACAGAATAGAAAAAATGAAGGTATGCAGCTATGAAAATCAAAACAGAACAAGTATGAATATTAACAAACAATAAGATAAACAAAATGTCCGATCGTTTCAGTCACACTACGGCAAGTGTACCGATCGTTTGCAAGTTTAGAAATAGTGAGTAAGAGTTGTCGAACCACAGAGACTAGTTGGCGAAATATCGAATGTTTAACGTGTTTTGCTATTAGGATAGATCAATGAATTGAGCATTTATGTGAAACTAAGTAACTATAAAAAAAAATCAAACACTACACTATAAAGCAAATAATGAAAGACAGTAAATGTTTAGGTTTCAAAGATGATGAAGAGAGTTAGGGAATTGGTTCAATTGATCCTTCCCTCAAGTAACTACTTCCTATGTCAATTCAGCAAATATCATTCAATTGGAGATTAGAATTCGTGATACCGTAGACTAATCCTATTCCTAGGTCTTTAGTCTCTTTGAATGACTACTATAATCCCTAATTCCTTAGGTGAAAACTGAAAATCATTCAAGAAGCGAACAGATGAATTCACAATATCTCATAGCATACAAGTTCTATCCCTAGACTCATGCATAGCTATAGTGATACACTTCCTCTCCTAATTCAACTATCAATTTTCCAATTGCATAATTGAAACGAGATACAAATCCTCAAGAAATAGTTCAATTCAGTTCAAACATTAATATCCCTATCACTATTTGAATTTCATGAATTAAACCTCAAGAATTAGCAGTAATTAGGAAGAGATCTATCAATTAGATGAAATTACACTTGAATTAACATAAGGAATTCGTTACAAGAGTTCTGGAATCAAAATCCCCAATCTCCCTAACCTAGAACCTAGCCTAGCATGGAAATGAGAAAAGAAAGAAAGAAACAGAAATCAAACACAGAAGAAGCTCCATAGTTGCTTGATTCTTGCTTCCACAAGCTCCCAAGCTCAGAAACCTCTTGATTTGATGGAGGAGGAGGAGAACGAAAGTGGAGAAGAGAGAAAATGTAAGAAGCGTACAGAGGAATTCGCACCTAGGCGCGTTTGGTCAGAGGAGGGGGGTTGAAACGCGCCCCAGCTCGCGCCCTGGCGCGTTTGCGCCCTTGGATGCTGCCATAAATGCGCCTTGGCGCGTTTGGACAGAGAGGGGGTGTTGATTTGCGCCCCAGCTCGCGCCCTGGCGCGTTTTGACAGCACATGAATAGTGATTTCTTGATTTGAGCTTCAATTCCACTTCTTCTTGATAGCTAGCACCCCCAAGTCTTCATCTTAAGTTCATGGGCTTTCCCTCCAAGCTTCTTTCTTCAATCAACCTACAATGAACCTAGAAATTAATCAAAGAAGGATTAAAATGACTTAAAAACACAAGAAAAACTTGTAAAACTAACAGAACACTAAATCAAGAACTAACACTAGGCAAACATGGTATTTTCATTGTTTTATTGTCTAAACTATAACTAAACCTATTAAAATTGGATGAAAATGGACTTAAAACACCTAGGAAAACATGTATAATCTAACACTTATCAGAACTCAAGCAAGTTCATACAACACGAAACTACACAAGAAATTGAAGAGAAAAACGAAAAATCAAGGTAAGGAAAATTCAAACCGATAGAATGCTCCAATTGAAGTAGAACAAGCTCTGATACCAAATTTGATGCAATCCTCAAGGAGAATAGCTTCAAGATGTGCGGACCTTCATGCTTCAATGGAGACTTGACGTTAAGGAAGAAGAAGCTCTCGGCCTAAAGGAAAAAAGAAAGAAGAAAATGGTTTAGAGAAGAAATGGTAGCGCCATGGCAAGTGTCAATAAGCTTGAGGTGGAACCGCCACAATGGAGCAAGGGAGCCATTGATGAGATTCAAGGTTCTTCACAAGAACACAAGAGAGAAAACACTCTCAAATTTCTGAATTCTATTCTCAATTAATCAAAAGTGTTTACAATTCAAACAAAATCCTATTTATACTATGTGTAGGTGGCACCAACTTGGAGAACAAGTTTCTCATCTTCACCCTTGGATCTAGCTTGGGATCAACGTGTGGAAAGCTCTCTCAAGCTCCTCACAAGGATCACCAAGCTCCATCCTTAGATCAAGAAGGGATCCTAGGGTCACGGTGTGGAGCTTAAGTGGTGGGAAAAGCATGTCTTAAGTTTGAATTCTAGCCTCTTGATTAGATCTAAATCAAGTGGTTAGAGTTCACTTAAGAAGTGGTGTCAAAAGCATGGCTAGGCTGAATTTGAACTCAACCATTAGATTAGAATTTGTAGATCCCATCTAAAGGTTGAGATTCAAATTGAGTTAGTGCTTCCTCCACTACTTTCCCTCCAAATCTCTTCCACTCTCTCCCAAGAGAGTGTGCGCCACTCTCTCCCTCTTTGGTAGAGATTTTTGTTCTTAATTTGGCACCCTTAGGCCGTGAGCCACACTAACACATGTGTGTCCAATTATTCAAAACTTAACTCCTAATTATAAATTACAAATACTAGAAAAATTACAAGTCCTATTACAAGTTAAGAAGAAGTCTTGAGTTGACTCTTGACTTGAGAGTTGACTTTGATTTTGGAGTTGACTCTCCACTTCTTCTTGTATTTTCTTTGTCATGGACCTTGTGATTCTTCTAGACAAGGATGGTCCTCCATCAGACCAAGTGTGAAGTTGTGCATAGAGGAACCATGGAGTGGCCTAGGAAGAGGAAAAGAAGTACTTAGAGATTATGCATTATCAAAAAAGGAGACTTCTTTGCCTCTTACTTCTCCTATTATTTCTAATTTGCACAACACAATTTGTGACACAATAGGTTCTCTAAATAGGTCTTGGGAAATGTTTGAAAATGTCAAGTTGAGATTCTTGTTTGATTCTACTAATGGTTGCCCTTTTAGGTGGAAGAATGAGTCCAAGAAGGAGGAAACATCACAAGCTTCTATACCTAAAAGAAGACTTTTAAACAAGAGTTTCAAACATGATTCCACAAGGATTGAAGAACTAATATCTACACTTCTAAAGGAGGAAATAGAAACTCCTTGGAGTTTCGGTTTATGCATAGACAATCACTTAATTTCCTTCTTCACTTATTTACATTTTGATATTGATATTAGTGGGCAAACCATCTTGATATTAAAAGTTAAACTTAAAAGAGTTTGCTTAATCTTTGATCCGGGTAAAATGATTTTGTAGGTAATAAGCTAAGGCCACTTAAGGATAAGTTTGTTGGTCCCTATGTATGAATCTAGAGGGGGGGTGAATAGATTCTTGTTAAACTTTAACCCAAATTTGCGTGTTTCTAATTCCTTTTGATTCAACAGAAAGCTAATCTTAATTACCTATCAATTACCTTTCAATTACAGATTCAAATACAAGTTCAATTACTGATCCTATTTCTAAACCAATTAATGAGTTGATTATCAATACAGTTTCCCAAAACAGAGCAGAATATAATCAATATCAATATAGTGAAAACTGTAAAGAGAGTAAGGAAGAGAATGAGTGCACAGCGATATATACTGGTTCGGCCAACTGCCTACGTCCAGTCCCAACCCAACAACTGTTGCGATTGGCTTTCCACTATTAAATGATTTCTTTTGTATCCTTTTACATTCACTCTGCAACAAGCAATACAAACAGAAATCAAAACACCCAAAAACTGTTCTTCAACCCGAAGAACAGTAACTTCCAAGATCTTGGCACCTCCAAGACCAAACTTTGAGAATCACTTCTCAAATACAATGCTCTATCTAGAGAGACCTCTCTCCTAGAGCAACAACCCAAAATTGAAATACAAAAGATCAGTAAAGAATACACCTTAAGTGCAGAATCTGATCACAAACAAGCTCTATGAAAATCACCCAACAAGGATATGGATCAAGTTTCCCCTTGTCTTTGAAAACCTTGATAATCTCTAAGTTTAGAGCATATGAAAGTGTAGGAATGGTTTCAAGAAGTTAGGTTTTCAGCAATCTCATATGCTTCATCAAGGATGTACTTATAGAACCAATTTGGAGGAGAAAACGTGCAAATTGAGCTATAACGGTCCATGTAATTGATCCCAAATGCATGTAATCGATTACACTAGCCGTTAGAACCCTCCAATTTGATTTTTCCAGGCATGTAATCGATTACCACGAGCATGTAATCGATTACATTGAAGAGGGAAACCCAGAAAAGGTGATTTTCAAACCATGTAATCGATTACATAGGGGATGTAATCGATTACACTGTAGAAGCTCTCAAGCATGTAATCGATTACATCACCCATGTAATCGATTACACCAGAGCATGATCAATGTAATCGATTACACAGTCAGATCGATTACATCGATGAAAAAATGAATTTCCAAGGTTTTTCAAACTGTTTTTCTCAAATGGAAATCAATCATTCTTCACATGATCAATCATACACAAGTTATGCACATCTCTGGGGTTTTAAACAAAGAATTCAACACACAATACATAGTTATATCCTAGTTACATTCATCTATGGAAAACCGAAAATACATTCATCAAAACCAAAACACATAAGAGAGACACAAACTGCATTCTTCAAGCTTCAAGTCCAACAATCTCCCCCTTTTTGGTTTTGATGTACCAAATCACATAAGAGGTTTTCCTAGAGTTTATAGGATATGTGTTGTTCTTTGTTATACCTGCATATGTTAGAATTTCCAGAAAATACCATATGCATATGCACTACTATTTAACCATTCATTCAAGTATGTATGATATGATTCAAATACAAATATAGATCAAGACCAATGAATCATAAAACAAACCAAATTTTATTCAATATTCAAAAACAGTAACATAGTTCAATAAAACAGTAAAAACATTAGAAACCTATCAAAGCTAATTTCAACTCTCAACTCCCCCTATCTAGTTACTCTCCCTATCTAGGATAACCTAAATATTCTCCCCCTATTTGGTATATCAAACCAAAAAGAGAGATCACTGATCATCGCCATCGTCATCATCATCTTGGTTGAGGCGCTCCATGATAGTCTCCATCAAAGACCTCATGTCAAGGAAGTGCAGATTCTGATTCCTTTCCAAGTCTTTGATTTGTTTTCCTAGATCCTCTTGTCGTTTATCCATCTCCTCTAGCCTATCTAGCACAATGGACTCAAAGCGAGACTTAGGGGTGTACTCCCCGACTCGCTTGAATCTCCATCATCATCAGAAGGAGGATGTTGTGGTTGTTCTTGCTGTTGTTGTTGTATTTCCTCTCTAGATACCCAGCCCTCAGATGTCTTGGTCAATCTCATCTTTTTCAGCATCATATCACCAAGCACATGGATATCCCTTGCCAATTCTCTGTGCTCATTGGAGACATCCACTTGACATCTCTCAAGAACACGTGATATGAAGGACCATAAGTGGCACTTGAAGTCATGGAATTTCCTTACTTTGGTCATGTTGTCCATGATAACTTGACCCCAATCAACCTGAATTCCATTCTTCAGGGCAGACATCAAAAGCATATCTTCTTCCATGAGTTGAGCATGATTCGTACCTCTAGCAGCCAATACCCAGCAAATAGTATAATGAAGAAGACGGTCGTCAGTGTTGAGACCACCTATGCCAAAGGTCTTCCTCATACCTTTTTCCTTCCTTGCGGTCATGTCCTTCCCAAGACTCGGGATTCCTCAACATGCTCATGTAAAAAGCATCCTTTTGAAGTTCAAAGCCTTCCTCAGCCAAATTTTCCAAAGTAGGGACTATCCCCTCATTCGTTATTCCACCCAGTTCGAAAAATAAATCGTGAGTCAGAACAATGCTCACTCCTTTAACTTCAGATAAAATCTTTCCAGGTTGATATTTCAGATTAGAATAAAATACCCTTACCAAATCGGGGTAAATGTGACCCTTAGCCCAACGAATTTCTCCAAGTTCGATCTCGGAGCATGGATTGAAAGGTAAATCCTTCATTATCTAACCATCCAAGTTGACAATCTTTGGGGCTACGAGTTCCGGTTTGCAAAATCGGTGAAGAAACGGGTTTCTTGTTCCTTCGAGGTGAACCAAGGGTTGTGACGCACGGATTCTTTCAGAGCCTTCCTTTTGGAAGAGGTTTCCCCGCCTCTTCTTGGTACGTCTTTCTTCTTGAATATCACGGTTAGCCCTAGCTTTCATTCTTTTTTGCTTCCTTGTCCAGTCCATGGTTTGAAGGTTGAAGATGAGTGTGGGATAGAGAGAATAGGGTTTGGAGGCCGTGAGAGATTAGGGTTTGGAGTAGAATGAAAATGTGAATGAAACCCTAACAAGCTCTAATAAAGATCACAAAGGGTTGGTTCAGAGAATGGGCTTCCAAAACACAGAACATAAAGCCCAGAAACGAAGAACAAAGCTCTGAAAAACACTTCCAGAGCTCATGTAATCGATTACACCGTGAGGTAATCGATTACATCAGAACCACAAAGCCATGTAATCGATTACATAGCTATTGTAATCGATTACATCCGAAACCCAATCTGTTGTAATCGATTACATTGGACCTGTAATCGATTACATCAGAGCCTAACATTCTTGTAATCGATTACATTCATGTTGTAATCGATTACATCCTATAGAAAACCACAAATCAAGTTGAAAATAGGCTATGTACTGCAATGTTCATGGATTTTACATATAGAATGATTGAAAAACATTTGATTCTTCATGTTAATGGTCAAGATCATGTAATGTAATGAATTCATACCAAATTTAAGCACAAATGAATGATTAAACTAACATACAATACTTATGTGAGATGTTCTTCACTTAGTATACCAAGATTGGTTCTAAGTTTGAAGAACCTCTCCTTGGGCAGAGGTTTGGTGAAGATATCCGCGAGTTGATTTTCTGTGTCAATGAATTCCACCTCAACATCTCCCTTCTCAACATGATCTCTAATGAAGTGATGACGCACTTCAATGTGCTTTGTTCTTGAGTGTAAGACCGGGTTCTTTGTGATACTGATGGCACTTGTGTTGTCACATTTGATTGGAATATGATCAAGCTTAAGTCCAAAATCTTCCAGTTGTAGCTTCAACCAAATGGTCGAGCACAACAGACTACCGGCTACATACTCGCTCTCGCGAGTTGAAAGAGCTACACAGGCTTGCTTCTTGCTATACCATGAGACCAAGCTTCCTCCAAACAAATGACATACTCCACTAGTACTTTTCCTATCGGTTTACAACCAAGCAAAGTCAAGCATCACTAAAACCAACCAATGTAGGATACGTACCTTTAGGATACCACAAACCACGGTTCGTAGTTCCTTTGAGATACTTCAAGATTTTCTTCACGTTTGCCATGTGTGATTCCTTTGGTGCAGATTGGAATCTTGCACAAACACACACACTGAATATGATGTCCGGTCTACTTGCTGTGAGGTACAAGAGTGATCCAATGATCCCTCTATATCTTGATTGGTCTACACTTTGTCCAGCTGCATCATTATCCAAGTAGAGATTAGTTGACATAGGAATGTTTGAGACCTTACAACTCTCCATGTCGAATTTCTTCAACAATTCCTTGGTGTACTTTGCTTGATGAATGAAGATTCCATCTTTCAGTTGTTTGACTTGTAGTCCTAGGAAGAATTTGAGTTCTCCCATCATAGACATGTCAAACTCCCCTTGCATGCTATTCACAAACTCTTCACACAGAGATTTATTAGTTGATCCAAAAATAATATCATCAACATAAACTTGAACCAACAAAATACAGTTCGACTTCCTCCTTATGAAAAGAGTTTTGTCAACATTACCTCTGCAGAACCCTTTTGACAAAAGAAATTTACTTAGCCTTTCATACCATTGTCTAGGGGCTTGTTTAAGACCATATAGGGCCTTCTTGAGTTTGTATACATGTTCAGGAAATCTGAAATCAGTGAATCCAGGAGGTTGTGAAACAAAAACTTCTTCATTGATATAGCCATTCAAGAAAGCACTTTTAACATCCATTTGAAACAACTTGAAATCATGTATGCAGGCAAAAGCAAGTAAAACTCTAACGACTTCTAGTCTAGCAAGGGGGCATATGTTTCACCAAAATCTATTCCTTCTTGTTGATTATATCCCTTAGCTACTAGTCTAGCCTTATTTCTAACCACAACTCCATTCTCATCTAACTTATTCTTAAACACCCATTTTGTTTCAATTACATTCATATCTCTTTTAAAAGGTACTAACTCCCATACGTTATTCCTTTTAAACTGATTTAATTCTTCTTGCATAGCATTCATCCAATATTCATCATTTATAGCATCATCAACACAAGAAGGTTCAAATTGAGACACAAATGCATAATCATCACAAAACATGTTATGAGTAGATCTAGTAGATACTCCCTTATGGATGTCACCAATGATGTTATCAAGAGATAAATCTCTTGGTTTCCTCCATTCTTTTGGAAGCTCATGAGAAGTAGTTGGTGGTTCTTGCTGTTCTTCTTTGCTTATGCTTTCTTCACCTACATGCTCATCATCATCAACAAATACACTTCCCTTTTGGGGATTGTTAGTTTCATTAAACTTAACATGCACAGATTCCTCAATGCACATTCTCCTTTTATTAAAGACTCTATATGCTTTACTTGATGATGAATACCCAATAAACACACCCTCATCAGCCTTGGCATCAAACTTACCAATAGGCTCTTTGCTATTATTCAAAACAAAACACTTACACCCAAATACCCGAAAATGAGAGATATTGGGTTTCTTGCCTTTATAGAGTTCATAGGGGGTTTTCTTTAAAATAGGTCGAATCACAATTCTATTTAGAACATAGCATGCAGTGGAAACTGCATCAGCCCAAAAATATTTAGGCAAATCACTTTCATTCAACATAGTTCTTGCTAGTTCTACTAAAGATCTGTTTTTCCTCTCAACAACCCCATTTTGTTGTGGAGTTCTTGGAGCAGAAAAGTTGTGATTGATTCCATATTTTTCACAAAACTTTTCAAAAAGTTCATTTTCAAATTCCCCTCCATGATCACTTCTAATGGACTTGATTTTCAAATCTTTTTCGTTTTGAATCTTTTTAGCAAGTATTTTGAAAACTTTAAAAGTGGTGTCTTTACTTGGTATAAAAGCAACCCAAGCAAAACGAGAGTAGTCATCTACAACAACTAATCCATATAGATTTCCACCTAAACTAGCAGTTCTAGATGGACCAAAGAGATCCATGTGCAGCAATTCAAGCGGTCTAGAAGTTGAAACAACATTTTTAGATTTGAAAGAGTTTCTAGATTGCTTGCCTTTCTGACATGCATCACATAGGCCTTCTCTTTTGAACTTTAATTCAGGTAGTCCTTCTACTAAGCTCTTAGATGACAGTTTATTAAGTTGATGAACATCAATATGTGCTATACGTCTATGCCAAAGCCAAGATAGATCATCATTAGACGTAAGACATGCATGATATGATGATGAATGATCAAGTTCAAGTGTATAGATGTTACCTCTTCTCTTACCTACCATCAATACCTCATTCGATTCGTTGTTATTGATCTTGCAGCAGTCTTTGTCGAATGAAACTTGATAGCCTTTGTCGCATAATTGGCTAATACTCAGAAGATTAAACTTCAAACCTTCTACAAGCAGTACATCTTCAATCACGGAGTTGGATTTGTCTCCAACATCACCAATACCCAGAATTTTGCCTTTGTTGTTATCTCCATACACTACTGAACCGGATTCTTTGGATTTGAAGGAGATAAAGTTACTCTTGTCACCCGTCATATGTCTTGAGCAGCCACTATCCAAATACCATGTTGAGTGTTTGGCTCTCAAGCACACCTACACATAGAAAGATATCATTTGGTTTTTGGTACCCAAATCTTGTTGGGTCCTTTCATGTTAGAACTGTGACTATCTTTCTTTATCCATTTAAACAATCCATTATCTAAGCCTTTCTTTCTAATCATGCAGTTATAATGATTATGTCAGTTGCATACAATAACTACATGAGAAGTTTCTATACTTGCTGGTTTGTTTAAATGTATGGAACTTCTTGTTATTCTTTTTCAAAGGGCAGATAAAAGATTTACACTTTGAACAGGGCAATTTCAATTTATCATTTTCATCTTTTAATTCTTGATTATTGGTTTTCAAAACAGAAATTTCTTTTTCTAATTCAGCAACTCTGTTTTTCAAAACCTTACTTAGTTTTTCAAATTTTTCTCGCTTCTTTAAATAACTCACAAAAAAAGTATATAATTCATCATAATCATTATCATTTTTGGAGGAGTCAGAATCACTTACCTCATCATCCGATTCTGGTTTAGCCATAAGACATAAGTTGGCTTCCTCATTTTCGCTTTCACTAGATGATGAGCAGTCATTTTCTTCCCAAGCAATGTAGGCCTTTTTCTTCCGATATCGGTCCTTCTTGGGTTTTTCTTCTTGCTCCACTCTTCTAGGCTCACTCTCTGCTTGATTTCTTCAAGTTTGGACACTCCGATCTATAGTGTCCAGCCTTGCCACATTCATAGCATGTGACCTTGAAGATGATCCTTTTCTAGCATTGTTGAATCTCTTCTTGTTGTTGTTCTTCCTCATGAACCTTTTGAACTTTCGACCATGAGATTCATTTCTTGCTCGATTCGTTTTTGACTTGATGATGCATCACTATCACTAGCTGTGTCCTCCATTTTAAGTGCTAAACTTTTAGCCTTCTTGTCTTTTTGCTCTTCATCACCCATACGTGACATATCCATCTCATATTCTCTCGCCTTACCAAACAACTCAAGACTTGTCATTAAGGCCAAGTTCTTTGATTTCGTAATGGTTTGGATGTTGGTTGCCATTTTCTCGCTTAGAGACTTCAAAGACCTTTATATTTACCTCTTCCTCAACAAAGACCTTACCGAGTCCTTTGAGGTGATTCACAATGTGTGTGAATCGTTTCGCATGTCCATGATAGACTCACCTTGTGCCATTCGAACATTTCATACTCTTGGATGAGGTGTGTTCTTTCTAGCTCTTCTCACCTCGGGAGTACCTTCATGAGTCACCATGATGAGATCCCATGCTTTTTTGTTGTACAAGCTGAAATTCTAAAGAATTCATCGTAGTTTAATCTTTGAATGTATAATATTTAAAGCTTTAGCATCATTTTCTCGCTCTCCTAATTTCTTTGGTTCCCACTTATCAAAAGGTTTTTCTAATTCATTTCCATCAACTATATATGTGGGGATTTTAAAATCGTTACAACACTTGCCAAATGTTTCTATTTATAGACTCCATAAAGATTTTCATTCTAACTTTCCAAAATGGATAGTTATCTCCACAAAACAGAGGAGGTCTATTAATAGAGGCACCTTCAAAGAAAAGGTAATTGATTACTTGCCATTATGGATCAAATTCTAGAGCAACTTACTAGAAGTAGCTCTGATACCAATTGTTGGTCCCTATGTATGAATCTAGAGGGGGGTGAATAGATTCTTGTTAAACTTTAACCCAAATTTGCGTGTTTCTAATTCCTTTTGATTCAACAAAGCTAATCTTAATTACCTATCAATTACCTTTCAATTACAGATTCAAATACAAGTTCAATTACTGATCCTATTTCTAAACCAATTAATGAGTTGATTATCAATACGGTTTCCAAAAAAGAGCAGAATATAATCAATATCAATATAGTGAAAATCAGTAAAGAGAGTAAGGAAGAGAATGAGTGCAATGATATATCTTGGTTTATTGACTGCCTACGTCCAGTCCCAACCCAACAACTGTTGCGATTGGCTTTCCACTATTAAATGATTTCTTTTGTATCCTTTTACATTCACTCTGCAACAAGCAATACAAACAGAAATCAAAACACTAAAAGCGTTCTTCAACTGAAGAACAACTTCCAAGATCTTGGCACCTCCAAGACCAAACTTTGAGAATCACTTCTCAAATACAATGCTCTATCTAGAGAGACTCTCTCCTAGAGCAACAACCCAAAATTGAAATACAAAAGATCAAGTAAAGAATACACCTTAAGTCAAGAATCGATCACAAACAAGCTCTATGAAAATCACCCAACAAGGATATGGATCAAGTTTCCCCTTGTCTTTGAAAACCTTGATAATCTCTAAGTTTAGAGCATATGAAAGTGTAGGAATGGTTTCAAGAAGTTAGGTTTTCAGCAATCTCATATGCTTCATCAAGGATGTACTTATAGAACCAATTTGGAGGAGAAAACGTGCAACTGAGCTATAACGGTCCATGTAATTGATCCCAAATGCATGTAATCGATTACACTAGCCGTTAGAACCCTCCAATTTGATTTTTCCAGGCATGTAATCGATTACCACGAGCATGTAATCGATTACATTGAAGAGGGAAACCCAGAAAAGGTGATTTTCAAACCATGTAATCGATTACATAGGGGATGTAATCGATTACACCAGAGAGCTCTCAGCATGTAATCGATTACATCACCCATGTAATCGATTACACCAGAGAGCATGATCAATGTAATCGATTACACCAGGGCTGTAATCGATTACATCAGTGAAAAATGAATTTCCAAGGTTTTTCAAACTGTTTTTCTCAAATGGAAATCAATCATTCTTCACATGATCAATCATACACAAGTTATGCACATCTCTGGGGTTTTAAACAAAGAATTCAACACACAATACATAGTTATATCCTAGTTACATTCATCTATGGAAAACCGAAAATACATTCATCAAAACCAAAACACATAAGAGAGACACAAACTGCATTCTTCAAGCTTCAAGTCCAACAAAGTTGGCCACAAGAAGGAGGGATTGATGGAGGACCATCTCCCAACCATGAGAATTACAAGAGAAATGCAAAGTTAAATAGAAGCTCAAGTTGAAAAAGAGTTGACCAAGTCAAAGTCAACAAGTCAAAGTCAAAGTCAAAGGTCAACTTTTGGAAGTCAACAAATTGGGCAAATGAAGCCTTGTAATTTTCTAAGTATTTTGTAATTAGTTTAGCTTTAATTTGTGTAAAGCTTGGACCTATGTTTGTTTGTGAATTTCGGCCAAGCTCCTTTTATGGACATGTTGACTTCTATTTGTGTTGGTCAAAGCCTCTTAAAATTGGCTTAAGTGTCTTATGACCCAACTAAACAAGTGTAATACACTCTCTTAAAAGAGAGTGGATGGATTAGGAGAGAGAATTAGTGGAATTGCCACTAACTTCATTTAAATTTCCACCACTTGATTATCCCATAATCAAAGGTGTAAATTTAAGTCAAGTTCTAAATTGTTGACTCTCATCTAAGAAGGGATTCTAGCCTTAAGATTTACTTCTAATCCAAGGCATAGAATTCCATCTTAATTAATCCATGGTCATCACAAACTTAGATGAGTTATGAGCCTCTTGATCTCATTAACTTTAGATCCTTCTTGAATTGATCAAGTGAGGGGTGCTTAGCATCACTTGATCAATCCATCAAGGATCAAGTGGCTAGGATGACTCAAGGCCAACCACACACAAGGGGTCTTATAACTTAGGCAATTTCCATTTTGGAATCACTTTTGAATTGAATGAAATAGAATTTTTCTAAGACTTGTGTCTTGAGAAAGGGAGAGTGCTCTCCTAGGGTTTCTTCATAGAACCTTGAATCTTATCTTGATTCATGACTCAAGTGGCGATTCATCACCTAGCTTATTGATCTCCTTGGATCATGGCGCTATCTCCTTCCTAGTCTCATTCCATTTTGCTTCTTCTTCTTCTTGGTCACAAACCGAAACCATTACATACTTTAGCCTATATTCCGCAAGCTTTTCTTGGTCTTGAGTGACGATCACTTGGTGAATTGAAGATTGGGCAAACAAAGGGTGTTAGATCCGTGGAGCATCTTCTAGCTACATGGATTTGCATCATCAAGTCGCTTGTTGACGGTTGCTTCCAGTTTATCTATCCTATCAATCATAATGGATTCGAATCGCGATCGTGGAATGTACTCTCCAGCATTGTCTTCATCCTCATTTTCATGCTTAGGTTGTGCTTCCTCTTGCTCTTCTAGTGCTTCCTCATGCTCAGGTTGTGGAATGGCCTGTTGTTCCTCTCTTGTTATCCATCCCGCATCGGTCTTGATAAGTCTCATCATCTTCAATGCTCTTCTTCAGAGCAGCAATGAGAATCATGTCATCCTCACTCAGTTGGGCATGGTTTGCTCCCCTTGTAGCCAAGATCCAGCAAACAGTATAGTGGAGTAGCCTATCATCCGCTGTCAGACCACCAATGTTATATGTTACTTTCTTACCCTGTGCTCTCCTGGAATTCCTTTCCTCTTCCCAATGTTGGGGTTTCTCAGAAGGCTCATGTAAAAAGAGTCTTTTTGTAAATCAAACCCTTTTTTTCTGAGTTTGTCTACATGTGCAATAATCCCTTCCTTCCTTATGCCAGCAATTTGCAAAAAAGTGAGCAGGGGTTAGAGTTATTTTGATACCTTTAATCTCTGAACTCACTGTCATCCTTTCCATATTCGGTTTGAGGTTTGAGTAGAAAACCCAAACCAAGTCTGGATAGATGAAGCCTTTCATCTCTACGAACCTTTCTAGGTGTTGTTGCCTCAGGAAAGTCTGGAACGTGAAACTCTGATTATCCAGCCATTGTAGGTCAAGAATCTTGGGAGGAACAAGACCCTTGTTAGCAAAGTCAAGGTTGAACCTAGTCTCTTGTCCTTTAGAGGTGAACCACTGGTTGACCCCTAATTCTTGTGGTTATGGAGGAGGAGGAATTTCTGGTTGCTTTGAGGATGTAGGTTTCTTCCTCTTGGAAGATTCTCCTACCTTTTTCTTTTCCTTAATTTCTTCTTGGGTGAAACGGTTTGCCCTCATTTTGATTCTTTTACCTTTACCTTGTTCTTCCATTGTTGAGAGAGAGTGAAAATCTAGGGTTTGGAGGAAGAAGATGAAGGGTTTTTCAGAGTAAGAAGATGAATGGTGAGTTGAAGAGTCACACCTGCACTTCTTATAAGAGAGAACAAAGCCCAAAAGATTAGCCCAAGAACGAGGTAATTGATTACCAGTAGTTGGAAATCGATTATCTCATTTCCTTATATAGAGGGAAGAAGAAAAACAAGAAACACAGTCGTGGTAATCGATTACGAAGCGATAATCGATTACTCCAGGATTTCTTCAAAACATTTGAAAACATGTTCGTGGTAATCGATTACGGCTCGTGGTAATCGATTATCTCGCACTCAAAATCCTTCCGGAGAGTGAATTTCACGCGAAGTAATCGATTATCCTCCCTTGGTAATCGATTATTTCTATCAGAAGAAGGTTTTTCTTGAAAAAATTTCACAAAAACAGAGTTATGGATAAGTGTAATCAAGTAAAAAGGTTTAGTTTAGATGTTCCTCACTCAAAATGCCGAGGTTTGATCTAAGTTTGTAAAACCTTTCTTTTGGTAATGCCTTTGTGAATATATCCGCTAATTGATTTTCAGTGTCTATGAATTCGATGTCACAGTCTCCTTTTTCGATGTGATCTCGAATAAAGTGGTGTCTGACTTCAATGTGTTTTGTTCTTGAGTCCAGTACAGGATTTCTTGTGATACTTATAGCGGTTGTGTTGTTGCATTTCAAGGGAATGTGATCTATCTTTAGCCCAAAGTCTTCAAGTTGGTGTTTCAACCAAATTGCTTGAGCTTAGCAACTTCCGCAGACTACATATTTTTTTGCTTAGTTGATAGTGCTACGCAAGCTTGCTTTCTGCTATTCCACGATATCAAACATTCTCCAAAGATGTGACATGTTCCACTAGTGTTTTTCCTATCCGTTTTGCTACCTGCAAAATCAGCATCACTGAAACCAACAAGTAATGGTGAGGTTCCTTTTGGATACCAGAGTCCACAACTTATTGTTCCTTTTAGGTATTTAAGAATCTTCTTCACTGTTAGCCAATGAGATTGCTTAGGTGCAGATTGAAATCTAGCACATAAACATACAGAAAACATAATATCAGGTCTACTGGCTGTAAGATAAAGTAAAGATCTTATAACACCTCTGTATAAGGTAGTATCAACTTCATCACCTGCTTCATCATTCTCAAGATAAGTGTTAGTAGAAATAGGTGTATTTGACACTTTGCAATTAGTCATCTCATATTTCTTAAGCAGTTCTTTAGTGTACTTAGCCTGATGTATGAATGTGTCACCTTCCATTTGTTTGATTTGGAGTCCTAAAAAGAAACTCAGTTCTCCAATCATGGACATGTCAAATTCTTCCTGCATATCTTTCACAAACTCTTCACAAAGTTGTTGGTTAGATGATCCAAAGATAATGTCATCAACATAAATTTGAACCAATAGAATGTAGTCAGATTTGTTCTTTATAAACAAAGTCTTGTCTACTTTACCTCTATGGAATCCTTTTGATATGAGAAACTTACTCAGTCTATCATACCATTGCCTAGGGGCTTGCTTCAACCCATACAAGGCTTTATGAAGTTTGTAGACATGTGTAGGCCAAGTAGTATCTGTGAAACCGGGTGGTTGTGTGTTGGACTTGAAGCTGAAGTAGTCTTTCCTAGTTTTCGTTTTGATATACTTGTAATTTTGAGCTTTATGATAGAATGTATATAGGAGTTTAAATGTATTGATTGTTATAGTTTAGGCTTTGTATGAGTAGTTTTATTCAATCTTTCTATAGAGAACTTGGTTTTACTCTTGTAAATTGAGCTAGAGAAAGTTGGAACCCCATTCTATTTGAAAAGAACAAAAAAAAAACCTTGGTTTTAAGAGTTTAAGCTGAAGTAATCGATTACCAGTATGTAGTAATCGATTACCAACAGACTTAGAAAACATGGGAACTCAACTTGCTCTGGAGTAATCGATTACCACTCCATAGTAATCGATTACTTCGTGCTTGAAATGCAGAGGAAGACAAATTTCTCTGTAGTAATCGATTACCAACATCTGTAATCGATTACCACAACAGTATTCATCTCAAAATGGTTTTTGAAACTTCTTTAAATGGAACTCTTTGATTTATTTCGAAGAGAGAGAGATCTTTTATGTTTTTCAAAGAAAAGAAAGAAGAAAAAAAACACAGGTTTACAAGTTCTGAAAATCTCTTCAAAGATTTCAAAAAAGATTTTCTCAAAGAGATGAGTATTGTGTGAAGGAAGAAAGTTTTGAATACTTTTGCTTATCATCTTGATTAGAGCATACACACAGGTGTAATCTTTACTGATCTTTATTTCTTTGTTTTGTGTTTTGATTTTGGTTTGAAACTCTTAAGAGAAAGTGGTTCTCTAGAAGAAGAGTTAGAGGATTGAGAGAGGTACTCTCATAGGTAATTCTTGAAGGTTTCAAGAATTGGTGAGATATGTTCTAAAGGAAGAACATAGAGAGATTTGAGTATTTGATTGTTTTTGTGTTTGTGCAGAAGTGATTGTATTGAACACATGATTATAGTGGAATACCGATCGCAACAGTTGTTGGGTTGGGACTGGATGTAGGCCGAAAGCCGAACCAGTATAAATCTCTGTTTGCTATCTCTTCTCTATATCATATCTTTACATTCCATTTGATTTCTTGCTTTACAATTTTCTTGTATCTTTCCGCTGTGACATCTCTGGTACATTGCTTTAATACAAGATAAAATTGAATTGAAAAAGTGAGAAAAAGAGTTTTAGAAATATTACTAGGGAACGAGAATCTATTCACCCCCCCTCTAGATTCACATAGGGACCAACAATTGGCATCAAGAGCCTTAACTAATAAATCAATCTAGTAATCCTTGTTAATTCCCTGGAATGGCTAGTAATCTTTTACCCTTCGCTGAAGGAGCTTCGATAAATAGACCTCCATTGTTCTGCGGTGATAACTATCCATTTTGGAAAGTTCGCATGAAGATCTTTATGGAATCTATTCATAGAAGTATCTGGCAGGCTGTGGTAAATGACTACAAAGTTCCTATAAAAATAGAAAATGGAAAGGAAATAGAGAAACCTTTTGAGGAATGGGACATGGATGAGGTTAGAAGGGCTGAGAATGACGCTAAGGCCTTGAATATCATACACTCTGCTTTGAATTCTGATGAGTTTTTCAGAATATCGGCTTGCACAACAGCAAAAGAAGCATGGGAGCTTATCATGGTAACCCATGAAGGTACTGCTGAGGTGAGGAGAGCTAGGAAAAACACACTCATTCAGGAGTATGAGACATTCAAAATGTTCCAAGGAGAATCCATCATGGAAATACAAAAGAGATTCACACACATCATCAACCATCTTAAAGGATTTGGCAAGAACTTCATTGAAGAGGAAGTAAATGTCAAGATTCTGAAATCATTAAACAGAAAGTGGCAACCTACAGTGACAGCTATACCTGAATCAAAGAACCTTGCTGCTATGACAAGTGCTGAACTGTTTGGGAAACTTAGAGAATACGAGATGGACATGACTCGAATGACAGATGAGGAGCAGAAAGACAAAAGAACTAGAGGTATTGCTCTCAAGATAGACAATACTGAAACAGAATCTGGATCCTCTCAAACTGAAAGTGATTCACAAGAAGACCAAGTGAACTTAATGGTAAAGAAGTTCAGAAAGTTCATGAAGAACAACACTAAAAAGAAATTTGGTCAATCCAGAAAAGGAGTCAAGAAGCAGGATAACCCTTCAGTGAAAGTAACTTGCTATGAATGTGGAAAGATTGGGCACTATAGGTCAGATTGTCCAACCTTGAAGAGGAGCAACAACTCTGAAGTAAGAAAAACTGAAAATGAAAGAAATGCCAGAAAAGAAAAGAAGAAAAAGAAGGCATACATTGCTTGGGATGAAGGTTACACATCCTCAACATCTGAAAGTGAAAATGAGGAGGCAAATCTGTGCTTAATGGCTAAAACATCCAATGAGGTATGTGTTACAAACTCAATTGTGGATGATTATGATGAATTACATTCTGCCTTTTGTGAACTTTATAATCAAGCTGAAGCCTTTGAAAAAGAAAACATAAGTCTGAAAAAAGAAGTATCCATGCTAAAACAAAAAGTATGTGAGTTAGAAAAGGATATTTCAAAGCTAAAAGAAATCAACATCTCTGCAAACTGTGTTCATATGAAATCTGGAAATACTAGGCATGCTAAATACACTTGTACATATTGCATGAAACCTGGACACAAATCTTACAACTGCATGATTAGAAAGAAAGGAATTTCCAGTGGTAAATACAAATGGATAAAGAAAGTTACCAGTAGCACTAACATGTTTGGACCCAAGAAAAACTGGGTACCACCCACAAAATAAGTTCCTTTTCTCTTGCAGGAAAGCCTGAACAGCAGAAGCTCAACTTGGTACTTAGACAGTGGCTGCTCAAGGCATATGACAGGTGATAGAAGGAACCTGAGCACCTTCACACCAAGAGAATCAGGATCTGTTGTATATGGAGATAACAACAAAGGGAAAATCCTAGGCTACGGTACTGTTGGAAGTCAGGCAAACACAGTAATAGAAGATGTTCTGCTAGTCGATGGATTAAGGTTCAATCTTCTGAGCATCAGTCAACTTTGTGACAAGAACTACAGAATTGCTTTTGATAATGACCATTGTCTCATCAGCAACAAAGACTCAGATGAACTTCTCATGATTGGCAAGAGATCCAACAACATTTACATATTGGAAGTAGACCATTCTTCTCCTTACTCTACATGTTTAACTTCTAATGATAATCTGTCTTGGCTATGGCATAGGAGAATAGCTCATATTGACACATTGCATTTGAATAAGTTAGTTTCTAAGGAGTTAGTTTCTGGTCTCCCCAAGATTAGATTTTCCAAGGAAGGACTATGTGAGGCTTGTCAAAAGTCCAAGCAGGCATAAACATCTTTCAAAAATGTAAAACATGTTTCTACAAATCAGCCGCTTGAACTCTTGCACTTAGACTTATTTGGTCCATCTAGGATAGCAAGTATTGGTGGAAATCTATATGGACTAGTCATAGTAGATGACTATTCAAGTTTTACTTGGGTTTTGTTTATCAAGAAAAAGGATCAAGCCTTTGAAGTTTTCAAGGTACTTGCCAAAAAGATTCAAAACAAAAAGGATTTGAAAATCAAAGCCTTAAGAAGTGATAATGGTACTTGAATTTAAGAATTGTCTTTTTGAAAGTTTTCGTGAAAAGCATGGGATTTCACACTGCTTTTCAGCTCTAGAACTCCACAAAGAAAATGGAGTGGTGGAGAGGAAAAACAGTCCCTTATAGAACTTGGAAGAACCATTTGAATGAGCATATGATGCCTAAACATTTTTGGGCAGATGCTGTGAACACTGCATGTTATGTTCTCAATAGAGTCTCTATAAGACCCATTTTAAAGAAAACCCCTTATGAGCTTTTCTATGGAAGAAAACCAAACATTTCTTATTTTAAAGTTTTTGGATGCAAATGTTT
>JALJEV010000573.1:0-126397 GCA_026586105.1 Hylodesmum podocarpum
CATTTCCATCCATTTTCAATAGGTTTAGTTGTAGTTTAGACAAAAAAAACATTGAAAATACCATATTTGTTTAGTGTTAGTTCTTGATGTAGTGTTTTGTTAGTTTTATAAGTGTTTCTTGTGTTTTTAAGTCATTTTATCCTCTTTCTTGTTAATTGTAGGTTGATTGAAGAGGAGATAGAAGTTTGGAATGAAAGCCATGGACCTAAGAGAAAGACTTGGAGTGCAAGCCATCAAGAAGAAGAGAAGTTGAAGCTCAAGTCAAGGGAGCACATCCATTTGAGCCCAGCTTTCACTCAATTTGCACTCCGAATTGGCTCTTCGTGTCTTCATGAGAGTTGTAGCTCTATCTAACCTCTTTCATTTGCAAAAAACCAGAGCTCAAAACGATGTCTGTGGAGGAAGTTATGCCCATTTTAGTGAAAGTACTCACTACAGGTCGCAAAAGGCGCGGGGCGATGAATGGGGCGCGTTTCCGCCCGCTCTCGGCCAAAACGCGCCAGGGCGAGAATTTAGGACCATACAGGGGCGCCCATGCGCCCGGGCGCGCCAGGGGGGCGTGTTCAACCTCTCCTTGCGGCACAAACGCGCCTAGGCGCGCTTCTACTAAGTGGGGGGCGCGTTTCTCTGCTATAAAAGGAACCCTTGGGCGCGAAATCAAGGGGGGACCATTCATAATTCAATTTTGCTTGGGTCTCGCGATTCTCTCTTCTCCATTTTTCGTTTTCCTTCCCCCTCCATCAAACCTAGGAGATTTCTTGAAGATTTGGAGCTTGTGGAAGCAAGATCTAAGGCTTCATGGAGCGCTTCTTGTGTTTGATTTCCTTTTCTGTTCTTTCTTTTCATCTTTCCATGTCAGGCTAGGTTTTAGGTTAGGGAAAGGGGATTTCAATTTTAGAATGCTTGTAATGAATTCCTATGTTAATTCAATTGTAATTTCGGTTGATTGATTGATCTCTTCCTACTTACCTAATTTCTTGAGGTTTAATTCATGAAGTTCAAATAGTGATAGGAATATTAATGTTTGAATTGGATTGAACTGTTCCTTGAGTTGTTGTTTCTCATTTCAATTATGCAATTGGAAGATTGATAGTTGAATTAGGAGAGGAATTGCATCATTATAACAGTGCATGAGTCTAGGAATAGAACTTGCATGTTATGAGATATTGTGAATTTATCGGTTTCGATTCTTGAATGAATTTCTATTTTAATCTAAGGGATTAGAGATTATAGAAGTCATTCAAAGTGACTAATGACCTAGGAATAGGCTTAGTCTAAGGTATCACAAATTCTAGTCTCCAATTGATTGAAGTTCTGTTGAATTGCTATAGGAATTAGTTACTTGAAAGAAGGAGTTGAATGAACTATTCCCTAACTCATTCTATCATTTTCAAACTTAAACATTTTCTGATCTTATTACTTGCTTTACTGAGATTACTTCAGTCTTGCATAATTACTTAGTTTCCTATATCAATGTTTACTTCATTGATTCATTTTAATAGCAACACACGCGTTGAGCATTCGATACTTCACAATTAGTCTCTGTCTTCGACATCCCTTTCTCACTATTTCTAAACTTGTGACGGGTACACTTGCTTGAAAGATTGACACATGTATATTTTAAAAAGTCAACAAGTTTTATGGCGCGTTGTAGGGGACTATTGGTTGAATATCGATAGTCTTGAATCTTGCTTGCTACTTAGGACATTTTTTTTTCAGTGAGTTCTTTCGTTCTTTGAGTCTGTTTTCTATAGTTGTTCTGTTTTCATTGATTCCTTTATTTTCTTTGTTTTCATTGATTTCTTTGATTTCTTTATTTTCTTTGTTTTCATTATTTTCTTTATTTTCATTGATTTCTTTGTTTCCATTGATTTCCTTGTTTTCTTTGTCTTCTTTGTTTTCTTTGTCTTCTTTGTTTTCTTTGTTTTCTTTGCTTTCTTTGTTTTCATTGATTTCTTTGATTTCTTTGTTTTCATTGATTTCTTTATTTTCTTTGTTCTTTGTTTTCATTGTTTTCTGTGTTTGCATTGAATAGTTGAAAAGTTTAGAAAAGCAAAAATAAAATAAAATTTGTAGATTAGAGTAGAAGTGTAAATACATTTGATTCTTGTGTTGTTGATAAGTAATAGATATATGAATAAACAGTTGAAATTACAGTGTCTTGAGTGATAGAAATCAGAGAGGTGTGAGGTGCAATCCCATTTTTAATCCATTTTCATCTCCACCACTTCACATTGCAAGTAGTTTGAATTAAATTCTTCATCCCTTTCACCCTAGATTCTCATTTTTGTTGTAAAATTTCCAAGATCTTACTGTCTTGTTAGTTTGTTTTGTTGATGTGAATTTTTAGATGCTGAGCACTGCTGGAAGCACATGGAAATTTTGGGCACTTGGTGTAGAACCTTGAGCATTTTGGCTAAGTCTTCAACAGGGAGCATTCTTATACTCTTTTGTTTTAACTGTTAATTCATGTTTGTTTAGAGTATATGCCCTGTTTTGTTGCACCATCTTATGAAGGTTAATTGCATTAGTATAACATTGACTCTGTAGTCCAGTAGAATGAACTGTGTAATTTTTGGCACTTTGGTTCAATTTGAGGTTCTATGACAAAGTTGCATGTTTTTTTTTCAAAATGTTTGAAGAGTTGTTGTATGAGAATTTGGGCATGACAATTTTCTAGGTTGTAACATGATTAGTGGACTTAGCAATGTTATGCAATGATTAATCCTGGATAAGAATTTGGGCCTCCAACATGATTTATTCTTGAGTGTTCTATTTTACCATGTGATGTGTTTGTTCCAGATTTTGCTTTAGCTCTTGGTCAAAATTGCATACATTTAGATGTGGACACAAATGATAAAGGCAAATTTTTTTCTTGTAGCCTTGAGCCAAATAGCCTTAACCTTCACACTTTCCATTGCTAGCCCCTTTGAGCCTGAATTAATCCTTTCCTTCTTGGATACTTAAGCTCATTACAAGCCTAAATAAGTGAAAAACCAATTGTCCCTATCACTGGAACTTTGAGTGTATTGGTTTATTTACTTAGATGAGAGGTTTCAAGATTATGTTTGGGGTTGAATTTTGGGGTGCATGTGTAGCTGTTGACTTGAGGGCAAGTCAAAATTTTAAGTTTGGGGTTGAGGGATCACCTTGTATTGGTGGAATTTTTGTGCATTTTTTTAGTTGTTTATAGTGCATTCTCTGTTTTCATGCATAACATACCATACCAAATTTTTTCTGTTCTTTCTTGTGATAGCAATGAATGAGACTACTTAAGAAAAGCAAAGTACAAGAATAAAGTGAAAAGAAAGAAAAAGGAAGAAGAAAAGAGCAAAATAACAAAAGCTACAAGAAAAGGATGTTTAGAAAAGAAAAAGAAAACAAAAAGTAGAAAGAAAAGAAAATAGCAAGAGCTATAAGAAAACAAAAAGAAACAGAAGAAAATGAAGTTTAAGAGCAATAAGGATAAAGGAACAAAAGGAAAACAGAGTGGTCTCATGAGTTATTTATGTTACTTAGTGTTAGTCTCTGTTCTGTTTTGAATTTTTTTTTTTGTTCATCATTAACTCATGCATAGCATATAGGTATAACTTTTACTCTTTAAGTTCCTGTGAATATGCAGTTAGTACCTTTCTTTTTATCCCACCTTTACCTAAGTCCCATTACAACCCTGAAAAGACCTTTTGAGTGTCCAATGTCTACTTGAAGGTAGTGGAGATTTTAGAGCTATTGCAAGCCTATGGTAACTGACCTTCTAATTGGTAACATTGAGAGAAACACAAACCCAAAACACTTGAGAGATTGAGGGCAAACACTTAACTGGAGAGGACTGTGTAATGTTGCTAAAGTACACTTTCTCATGCCAATCTATGTTGTTTGCCTATGCTTGATGAATTGTGCAGTGCTTGATAACATTTTGAGTTCATGTCCAACTTTCATAGATGAATTGAGTTGGCTTAAGGAGTTAAGAACTGCATAATGCATTTTCAGTGGCTGTTGAGCTCAATGTTACACCATGTTTATTGACCCTTGTAATGATGGATTCTATGTTTGCTTGAGGACAAGCAAAGCTTTAAGTTTGGGGTTGTGATAAGTGCTAGATTATACATGTTTTCCTAGGTGTTTTCAGTCCATTTCCATCCATTTTCAATAGGTTTAGTTGTAGTTTAGACAAAAAAACATTGAAAATACCATATTTGTTTAGTGTTAGTTCTTGATGTAGTGTTTTGTTAGTTTTATAAGTGTTTCTTGTGTTTTTAAGTCATTTTATCCTCTTTCTTGTTAATTGTAGGTTGATTGAAGAGGAGATAGAAGTTTGGAATGAAAGCCATGGACCTAAGAGAAAGACTTGGAGTGCAAGCCATCAAGAAGAAGAGAAGTTGAAGCTCAAGTCAAGGGAGCACATCCATTTGAGCCCAGCTTTCACTCAATTTTCACTCTGAATTGGCTCTTCGTGTCATCATGAGAGTTGTATCTCTATCTAACCTCTTTCATTTGCAAAAAACCATAGCTCAAAACAATATTTGTGGAGGAAGTTATGCCCATTTTAGTGAAAGTACTCACTGCAGGTCGCGCCAGGGCGCGAATGGGGGCGTGTTTCCGCCCACTCTCGGCCCAAACGGCGGCAGGGCGCGAATTTAGGACCATACAAGGGCGCCCATGCGCCCGGGCGCGCCAGGGAGGCGCGTTCAACCTCTCCTTGTGGCACAAACGCGCCTAGGAGCGCTTCTAGTAAGTGGGGGGCGCGTTTCTCTGCTATAAAAGGAACCCTTGGGCGCGAAATCAAGGGGGGACCATTCATAATTCAATTTTGCTTGGGTCTCGCGATTCTCTCTTCTCCATTTTTCGTTTTCCTTCCCCCTCCATCAAACCTAGGAGATTTCTTGAAGATTTGGAGCTTGTGGAAGCAAGATCTAAGGCTTCATGGAGCGCTTCTTGTGTTTGATTTCCTTTTCTGTTCTTTCTTTTCATCTTTCCATGTCAGGCTAGGTTTTAGGTTAGGGAAAGGGGATTTCAATTTTAGAATGCTTGTAATGAATTCCTATGTTAATTCAATTGTAATTTCAGTTGATTGATTGATCTCTTCCTACTTACTGCAATTTCTTGAGGTTTAATTCATGAAGTTCAAATAGTGATAGGAATATTAATGTTTGAATTGGATTGAATTGTTCCTTGAGTTGTTGTTTCTCATTTCAATTATGCAATTGGAAGATTGATAGTTGAATTAGGAGAGGAATTGCATCATTATAACAGTGCATGAGTCTAGGAATAGAACTTGCATGTTATGAGATATTGTGAATTTATCGGTTTCGCTTCTTGAATGAATTTCTATTTTCATCTAAGGGATTAGAGATTATAGAAGTCATTCAAAGTGACTAATGACCTAGGAATAGGCTTAGTCTAAGGTATCACAAATTCTAGTCTCCAATTGATTAAAGTTCTGTTGAATTGCTATAGGAATTAGTTACTTGAAAGAAGGAATTGAATGAACCTATTCCCTAACTCATTCTATCATTTCGAAACTTAAAACATTTACTGCATCTTATTACTTGCTTTACAGTAGATTACTTCAGTCTTGCATAATTACTTAGTTTCCTATATCAATGTTTACTTCACTGATTCATTTTAATAGCAACACACGTTGAGCATTCGATACTTCACAATTAGTCTCTGTGCTTCGACATCCCTTTCTCACTATTTCTAAACTTGTGACGACCGGTACACTTGCCGAAAGATTGACACATGTATATTTTAAAAAGTCAACACACCTTTACTGCACAAGAATCACGTTTCTATGGAGATTTCGCAAACAAGGAACTCGTTCCGGCGAAGATTTTGGACCTCCGATGGCTAGATGCACAAGGGTTCACTTTTCACTCTTTGCTCCGAGATCAGAATCTTGAGAAATTTGTTGGTCTGAAGGGTCACATATACCCCGATCTAGTGAGAGTTTTCTACTCCAATCTCCGACCACACCAAGCCACCGGAATGGTAATCTCCGAGGTAAAAGGCAAACCTATGATTTTGACTCATGATATATTTTTCCGTTTTGCTGGATTTAAGAATGAAGGTATACGTCCTACGATTGAGCACTTGCAAGCACAAGGAATCGAGCTTCACAAAGATTCGTTCTTTATGAGCCTACTCAAGAATCCCGAGGCATGGGAAGCAGAAAAGGCTGCAAGAAAGGAACGTGGGAAGAAAATCACCTACAACACTGGCGGGCTGAACGCCGACGATCGTCTTCTTCACTATACAATCTGTTGGATCCTAGCTGCAAGAGGAGCCAATCACGCTCAGATCAATGAGGAAGACATGGTAATGATGGCTGCGTTGAAAAATGGCATTCAAATCGACTGGGCACATGTTGTGATGGACAACATGCTCAAGACGAGAAGGCTATTTGACAACAAATGTCCCTATTCTCTGTTTATTTCACGTTTGCTTGAGCATTTTCAGGTTGATACTACAAATGAAAGCAGAGACTTGGTGAAGGACATTCACATCATTGGAGACAAAGCGTTAAAGATGATGCGATTGACAAAAACTGATGCTGGATGGGTGCCAAGGGAAGAAGCCCCACAACAACAACAACAACAGAAGCTGCAACCGATCCACCTTCTGATGATGATGATTCGGCGGCTGGGGAGTACATCCCTAAATCCCGTTTTGAATCAATTGTCATTGATAGGATGGATGACCTGGAAGCTACCACTGCCAAAAGATTGGATGATATGGAGGCTGCAAGCAATGCTCGTGATGCAATCCTCAAGGAGAATAGCATAAGAGACACAGATCTTCATGCTTCAATGGAGGCTTGGTGTTTAGGAAGAAGAAGCACACGGCCTCAAGGAGAAAAGAAAGAAGAAAAACGGATTAAAAGAGGAATGGAAGCGCCATGGCAAGTGCCAATAAGCTTGAGGTGGAACCGCCACAATGGAGTAAAGATGCCATTGATGAGATTCAAGGTTCTTCACAAGAACACAAGAGAGAAAACACTCTCAAAGAATAAGCTCTTAGCTTAATTCAATATTCAGAAATTTTATCAAAAGTGTTTGAATTACAAAAGAAATCCTATTTATACTACTAAGGTGTGGAGCTAGCTTGCTATGCAAGGAACTAATTTTCACCATTGGATTAGATTCTAATCTAATGGCCATAGAAGGAAGCTTGTGGCGCAAGTTTGATTAACTTGGAGAACAAGGATCAATCCTCCACCCTTGGATGTAGATCCTCATCCAATGGTCACGGCGTCAAGCTTGCACTCCAAGCTTCTAAGCTTAGCCCTTGGATTAGTATCCTCATCTAATGGTCATGGTGCCAAGCTTGCACTCCAAGCTTCTAAGCTTAACCCTTGGATTAGAATCCTATCTAAGGGTCACTAATTATTTGTTTATTACAAGTTTAGGCCCAAATTAAATCCTTAAAACAATTACATAATTGAAAGAAAACTACTAATAAGCCTAAACATTAAAACATTTCGCTGAAAATTCCTGGAAGCATTCCAACGCTAACTTCAAGCTCATTTTCCAACTAGTTTCTGTTCGAACTGGGTTTTGGTGTCTTCATAGCTTCTGTAGCCCTTGAAGTCTTCTTTAATTTGGCACCAAGATCGCCTCAATTGGACTTGTGTAGCTCGAGTTATGATCGAAATACTGAAACAGGTCAGATGCAAAAATCAGCAGCGAATTTTATTAGAAGCCCAAAATTGAAAAGTAAGGTTGGAAAGTTTGGTTGGGCTTTTGGAGATGGTCCTCCATCAGCTCGCTTCTTGGATCTCAAAGAGCTGCTGGAGTCTCTTCATACTCGCTTAGATGCACTCTAGTATTCCCTTCTTATCACTCTTCTCTCTCTTTTGCTTCTTAATATACCAAATAGGGGGAGAATGAATGGATGTATAGGTTATCCTAGATAAGGGGAGTAGAGTAGAGTAAGTAGAGTAGCTTATATTGAGTAGTTGAGTAATATTGAGTAGTTTTTGGTAGCATTGGGTTTTGCGCTTTATGGTTGAACTGTTATTTCTGTTATTTTCGTTTGCTCTGAACAATTTAGCTTTTGGATATTTGAACTTGAACAATTCGATATGGTTGTAATATTTCTTTTCACGTTATGGTTTATATTCCGATTTTGTTTTTAATTCTTCTGGTCTTGATCTATGATTGTGAATTGAATCATGTCTTATATTGTTGAATGGATGATTTTAACTTGATGAGTGATAGCATAATGCTCTGTTTAAGATAGATAGTACTGTGAATCTGCAATGTATATACTGCATATTTGGATATCTCTAACAGTTGCAGGATTCTTAGAAGATCAACACACATCCTAAACCTCTAGGAAAACCTTGGTTGAGATTTGGTACATCAAAACCAAAAAGGGGGAGATTGTTGGACTTAAAGCTTGAAGATGCTTTGAAGTCTCTCTTGTTGTTTTGCTTTTGATGTTTATGTAATTTTGGTTTTCTTAGATGAATTGTAATTAGGAGTTTCCTATGTATTGATTGTTTAGTTTAGGCATGTATGTGGTTGTTCTCTTTGTGAATACCCTGGAGAGCTTGGGAATCTAGTGTGATTTCTCATGTATCAAATGTTTGATTTCCCACTCAAACTTGTTTTGAAAATGTCTTTGGTAACCAACTGAGGTAATAGATTACCAACAGTAGGTAGTCAACTACCAACAGCAGGTAATCAACTACTGTGATAGAGGTAAAGAGTGTGGAAATTCATTTGTTACTGGAGTAATCGATTACCCCCTCGGGTTAATCGATTTCCATGGCTAAAAATCACCCTGGAAACCTTTGTTCACTGGTTTAATCGATTACCAACCCCTGGCAGTCGATTACCCCTATCAGAAAAACATTAAGTTGCTCAAATTGAGTTTTTAATTGAATATATAAATACTCTTTTCTCAAGAATTAACATAAGATCTTGGAACATAAGTTTTAGAACAGTTCATACACTTTAAAATTCTCTCTAAACTGAGTTTATCATCTTTTCCAAGAAACCCATAAAGAACTTCAAGAGTTTATCAAGTTTTCATAAAGAAAGGGCAAAACTTGATCTTTTCTCTGACTGGGTGGTATTCGTTGTGTTTTCTTTTGTGATCAGATCTACACTCCAGGTGTTTTCTAAACTGATCTTTTGTTTACCTTTTGATTTCTGGGTTGTTACTCTTGGAGAGAGGTCTCTCTGGATAGAGTAAAGGACTTTGAGAAGTGTGTTCTCAAAGGTTTGATCTTGGGTGTTCCAAGGTCAAGGAAGAACTGTTCTTTGGGTTAAAGGACAGGCATTTGGGTGTTTTGATTTCGTTTTTGTGTTGCTTGTTGCAGAGTGAATGTAAAAGAACACAAAAGGGATCATTTGATAGTGGAAAACCGATCGCAACAGTTGTTGGGTTGGGATTTGGATGTAGGCAGAGTAGGCCAAACCAATATAAATCATCGTGCACTCTTCTTCTTCCTTCTTCTCTTTACCATTTACCATTAATTCTTTGCTATCTTGGTTTATCTTCGCAATTGGCTTGGTAATTGACTTGGTAATTAACTCGGTAATTGACTCCTAATCAACTAAAACGAACAGTTAGATCTCGATATTGATTACGTTGTATATTGATTACTAACGTGTTTCTGATTTTTCTTTTTGGTATTTCCGCTGTGTATCTTTGATATTTCTCGCTTATCTGTCTCAATTATTGATAGGTAATCAAGAATAGTTTTGTTTGAATTAAAAGGAAATAGAAACTCGCGAAATATTGGGCTATAGTGGAACTAGAATCTATTCACCCCCCTCTAGATTCACACATAGGGACCAACAATTGGTACCAGAGCTTTATCTAGTAGGTTGCTCTAGATTTTGATCCATAGTTCCTTAGAATGGCCGGTAATCAATTACCATTTTTGAAGGTGCGTCTATTAACGGACTCCTCCTGTTTTGTGGTGATAACTATCCTTTTTGGAGAGTGAGGATGAAAATCTTCATGGAGTCTGTACATAGAAGCATTTGGCAATCGGTTGTGACTGATTTCAAGGTCCCCACATACATAGAAAATGGGAATGAGATTGAAAAACCATTTGAGAGATGGGAACAAGAAGAAATTAGGAGAGCTGAAAATGATGCAAAAGCTTTAAATATCATACATTCTGCTTTGAATTTAGATGAATTTTTCAGAATTTCAGCTTGCAACACAGCCAAAGAAACTTGGGATCTAATAAGGGTCACACACGAAGGAACCGCTGAAGTACGAAGGGCAAGGAAGAATACCTTGATCCAAGAATACGAAACCTTTAGAATGGCACAAGGTGAGTCCGTGATGGATATGCAGAAACGTTTCACACACATCGTAAACCATCTCAAAGGACTTGGTAAGATCTTCGTTGAGGAAGAAGTCAATGTGAAGGTGCTGAAATCCTTGAGCAGAAAATGGCAACCAATCCCACAAAGAATCATCAATCAAAGAACCTAGCCTTGATGACAAGTGCAGAGTTATTTGGTAAGTGATAACCACTGTCGAATGACTATCAAAAGCTAGATTTATCCCCAATTAAACTTGTAATATAGAGGAATCAACCTAGGTCATCTCTCAGAAGACATACATACATTCAATTCGGAATTGCTCACTATTAGGAGGGGGATTTTCATGAATTAATGCAGCAAAACTTAAACGGAATAGAAAATACAAAATTGAATGAAGAACTAAAGATAGAATTGGAATTTAAACATAGAGCAGCGAAGTGTAAATTGAAGCAATGAATGATAAATGCAGAAAATGAACAGTAGCGTAAATCTTGAGGAGAATTAGGAATTGAGAATAGAATGGAGAAATGTAAACTAAAACAGTGAATTAAGCAAATTGAAACAATGCATTAAGCGAGAAGAGAAGTGAACAAAAAGAATCAAGCACAAGAGTAGCATAAAGTGTGAAAACCTAAACGATCAAGAAAGAATTATAGAGCGTAAATGTAAATTGAACAGAGATCTATTGCGAAATTGAAGAAGAATTGAGATCAAAGAACTGAATTCAAGTGTTGCAGTAGCTACAGTTGTGAGGAGAAATTGAATACATGAACATTGAAAATGAAGAAGTAAAGCATGAGAAGAATAGAGAACAGAGAAGAACGAAACGAGAGATGAGAGAATTGTTCAATCACACAACTCAAACTTCCACAAGAAGCTAGAAAACAAAATTATGAAAAGTTTTCTTCGATTCGCGCCCAAACAGCCATATATAGCAGTAAAAATGCGCCACCCACTTAAGAGAAACGCGCTCGGCGCGTTTAGGAGTGAAGAGGAGGCATGAGCGCGCCACCCTGGTGCGCCTTGGCACGTTTTTGCAGGCGCGCAAGGAATGTATGAGCGCGCCACCCTGCGCCGGCGCGCCTTGATCCATGGCACGTTTTGGCCATGGAAAGAATGCATGAGCGCGCCACCCCGCGCGCCATTCTTGGCACGTTTTGATGGCAAGGAATGCATGAGCGCCACTGCACCTGGCGCGCCTCTTGGCACGACACGAAGAGCTTTGACAAATTGAAGATGCACCATTTGGCTTACTTTGATCTTGATTTGAGCTTACATCCTTGTTCTTCTTGATGGCATCTTCATCTTATGTCCATAGCTTTCATTCAAAGCTTCTATCTTCTCTTCAATGAACCTTCTTCATTCCTCGTAGTTCTAAAAGCGACTGCACAAGAATCAATATAGAATCATAAGAACTTATGGAATTTTAACTATTATTTACTACTACTACTAAAATATACCTTCAACACAATATCTACGATAAACTACCAAAATATGACACATATGACAGCTAATTGAACCGAAAACAAAGTAAAGAAAATGTATATAAAATGGATTATCAAATACCCCCACACTTATTCTTTTGCACTCCGGGGCAAAACTTGCTAAAAGAAGAATTGATGCTATGTGAACTGAACCAATTCCAGTTGAGCCACAGATGCATATAAAGAGAAAGGGACAAAATTCAGAGCATCAAGATCTACAACGATTCATAAGTCTAAGGTGCATCCAGAACAAACAATTTGACAAGTTGATTTAAAGAATGAATTCAAAGTGATAGAACCTCACAAGTAAGCGTTTCCTCTTAACTCTCAAGTGTTTAGGATTGTATTTGCACTCAAATACATCATACAAGTTAGCACTACCAGATTTTTACAAGCCTCTAATTTCAATAACTTGAAACACATGCAATTAGAGATCAAAAGGACTTTATTAAGCTTGTAATGTGGCCAAGGTGCAGGTGGGATAAAAGAAGGATTATTTAGGCTAATAACCAAGAGAAAAGAAGAGCAATGGGGAATAAATCTAATAAGCATGAAGATTACCCTCCTAGCACTTACCTCTTTTTGGTTCCCCACTTATTTCCATCCTGAATTTTCATTTCCTTCTGTTTCTCTTTTTCTCTTTTCTTTCTTGCTTTCTTATAACTTTTGGTGCTTTCTTTTCTTCTTTCTTTTGCTTTCTCTTCTTCTTTTTTTTTCTTTTTCTAGATTTCCTTCTTTGCAGCTTTTGGTATTTTATTCTTTGTATCTTTTTCTATATATACATATACATTTTTCTGTGTAGTTGTTTTCTTTTGCATAACCAATGCCAATCCATTCATCAACTCACATATAAGAATTGTCCTAAAGGGTTATACCCCCACACTTATTTAAAACTTATTCCCAAAACAATTCCAAAGCTTCTTTAATCCCTAAAGTTAGGGGACATCATTGTTTTCCATTTTTCGGCTTGTAATGAGCTTAAAATTGAAGAAAGGGAAATAAAGGCTCAAAAGGGGATGACAAGGGACAGATATGTAAGGTAGGCTCATTTGGCTAGTGGCTTAAGAAGAAATTTGCCTAGATCATTTCAATAATGCATGTGATCAAGAAATATCAGCAAGAGTCAAGGAAAAATCTAGAGCAACTAACAAGATGAGTGTAGTCACACAAGAAAGAAATTTGAAGGAAAGAATAGTTCCTCCATATAAGGCTCAAACTCTCACAAGGTTTATTTTTCTATCACTAATTATCCAAACTTTAGCTTCAAGTCAATTGCAATTCAAAGATGCACACATAGGTTATAAGAAGATTGAAAAATCTATCAACTAAAAATGTTTGTAACTTCCACAGTTTATACACCTGTAACTTCAAAGAAAATGTATGTTTCACATTTACTATTATTTTCCTTTCAACACTTTTTTCTTTCAACAAAAACGAGAACAAAAAATTAAAGAAAAAACGAGAACGAGTAAAACATAACAGCAAAATATTCACAAAATCCCCCCCACACTTGAAATTTGCATTGTCCTCAATGTAACATAGAGTGCATCAATGAAGTCAACTGCAATTCAAGACAGAAAAGGGAATAGAAAACTCCCTCAAGGGCCAAATATCTGCACGTCCGGCCAGCTAGGTTCAGCCAAGGACAACTCTGCCTCAGCTTCTTCCGCTTTCGGACTTTCATATTGAGTTGATGACCGTTTACCTTCCAAACCTTACCAGTAGCTTCATCTCTTATTTCAACTGCACCATGGGAAAAGACATTAGTAATAACAAAAGGGCCATCCCATCATGAACGAAGCTTACCGGCTATGAGTTTTAACCGAGAATTGAATAACAGCACTTTTTGGCCCACTTTGAACTCCTTCCTCAAAATCATACTATCGTGATACTTCTTAACTTTTTCCTTGTAGATCTTAGAGTTCTCATAAGCCTCCAAACGGAGCTCCTCAAGTTCTTGTAATTGAAGCTTTCTATGTGCACCAGCCTGGTCAATTTCCAAATTGCATTTCTTCACAGCCCAGTACGACCGATGCTCAATCTCCACAGGTAAATGACAGCCTTTACCAAAGACCATCCTGTAAGGAGACATGCCAGTTGGTGTCCTATAAGCTGTTCTATGGGCCCAAAGAGCATCTTCAAGTTGCTTGCTCCAATCTTTTCTGTTAGGGTGGACCATCTTTTGTAACATGAGCTTGATATCTCTGTTGAACACTTCAGCTTGACCATTAGTTTGGGGATGATAGGCTGTGGAAACTCTATGCACAACCCCATACTTATGTAGCAGCGACCGCATGCTGAAATTGCAAAAATGGCTCCCTTTGTCACTGATAATGGCCTTAGGCACTCCAAACCTGCAAAAAATATTGGATCTAACAAAATCCACAACAACTTTAGAATCATTAGTCCTGGTGGCCTTAGCCTCAACCCACTTTGATACATAATCAACAGCTAACAAAATATATGAATAACCAGAGGAGACAGGGAAAGGGCCCATGAAGTCAATACCCCAAACATCAAATACTTCACGTAGAAAATAATAGGTTCTTTTTGGGGCATCTCATGCCTTCGAGTGATGGCCATCCCATTCTCCGACATTAATCGCTTCACAGTCCGAAGAGCTTATATGCATCCCCGAAAATAGTAGGCCAATAAAACCCACCGTCCAACACTTTCCTGGTGTCCATTGAGGTCCATAGTGTCCTCCCACCGGTGAAGCATGACAAACCGGAGGACTGATTGGATCTCATGACTTGGAATACACTGCGGATAATGTTATCACGCAAAACCTCCACAAATAAGGGTCATCCCAGACATAATATTTTGCATCACTTTTTAATTTTTCAATTTGTGATCTAGATGCATTAGGAGGTATAGCAGATGTAACCAAGTGATTAACAATATCAGCAAACCAAGGTACTATATCACAAGAGTATAACAACATAAGATGTTCATCAGGAAAATCATCTTTAATAGGTAAAAGATCAAGGTTACCCTCAATCCTACTCAAGTGATCAGCAACTAGGTTTTCTGCACCACTTTTGTCCCTTATTTCTATGTCAAACTCCTGTAGAAGAAGCATCCATCTGATTAACCTTGGTTTAGCATCAGCCTTCTTCAACAGAAATTTCAGAGCTGCATGGTCAGAGAAAACAATGATTTTAGAGCCAAGCAAGTAAGCACGAAATTTATCTAAAGCAAAAACAATTGCCAAAAGCTCTTTTTCAGTAGTGGCGTAGTTTGCTGGGCAAAGATCCGGTGTACGAGAAGCATATGCAGTAACATGAGAGTGTCGTCCAATTCTTTGAGCTAAAACTGCCCCAATTGCAAAGTTAGAAGCATCACACATTAGCTCAAAGGGAAGCTCCCAATCAGGTGGCTGCACAATAGGTGTTGTGGTAAGCCGCATCTTTAGCTCATCAAAAGCCTTCATGCATGTTTGGTCGAAGGAGAAATCTGCATCCTTTTGGATGAGCTTGGACAATGGCAGGGCAATCTTGCTGAAATCTTGAATAAATCTCCTGTAGAAGCCTGCATGTCCAAGAAAAGAACGCACTTCCCGCACAGAAGCGGGGTAAGGCAAAGAGGTAATGATATCTATCTTTGCTTTATCAACTTCAATACCTCTACTAGAAACTAGATGTCCTAGGACTATACCCTCACTAACCATGAAATGGCATTTTTCAAAATTCAGCACCAAGTTAGTCTCAATACATCTATTCAAAACTCTAGAGAGGCTATCCAAACATGTGTCAAAAGATGAACCATATACAGTGAAATCATCCATAAACACCTCCATGCAATTCTCTAATAGATCGGAGAAAATACTCACCATGCATCTTTGAAATGTACCAGGTGCGTTGCACAAGCCAAATGGCATCCTGGTGTAGGCATAAGTCCCAAATGGGCAGGTGAATGTGGTCTTATGTTGGTCTTCTGGGGCAATGTGAATCTGCATATACCGAATATCCATCCGAAAACAATAATGTGATTTACCTGCTAACCTCTCTAAAACTTGATCAATGAATGGGAGAGGGAAGTGGTCCTTTCGGGTGGCTTGATTTAGTCTCCTATAGTCAACGAGACTCTCCAACCTGTTGGTGATTCTAGTTGGCACCGGCTCGTTATCCTTGTTCGCACCACGGTTATGCCGATTTTTTGGGACCACTTGCACAGGTGAAACCCATGTCTTCTCGAAATAGGGTAGATGATGCCAGCTGCAAGCAATTTCATGACTTCTTTCTTCACTACCTCCAGAATGGTAGGGTTGAGTCTCCTTTGTGGCTGTCTCACGTGCTTAGACTCATCCTCTAGCAATATTCGGTGCATGCAAATGGTGGATTAATTCCGGGGGAGATCGGCCAACGTCCATCCAATGGCTTTCTTGTGCACCTTCAAAATTTTCAGCCTTCTCCTCTTGCTCACCTTGCAGGTCTTGGAAATGATAAGCGGAAGCTTATGAGCATCATCTAAGTAGGCACACTTCAAGTGATGAGGCGGTGGTTTCAACTCCAAGCTCGGTGGTCGCTCAACGGAAGGTAGTAATGGCTTGCTTGCCTGCAATATCGGTGGATGCAAGAATCGAGATCGAGGTCCGCAACATGCAAGTTAGAACTTGCATCCGCAATGGCGATATTAATCTCTGCACATATAGTACAAACACTATCTTCACCATTACCACAATGACAAGCCAAATCAGAATTGACTTGAGGAAAAATTAGTAAAATCAAAATCGAATTCGAATTAAAATCTGTATAACTA
Source organism: Hylodesmum podocarpum (assembly GCA_026586105.1). Classification (NCBI taxonomy): domain Eukaryota; kingdom Viridiplantae; phylum Streptophyta; class Magnoliopsida; order Fabales; family Fabaceae; genus Hylodesmum; species Hylodesmum podocarpum. Next base: position 16,538 of record JALJEV010000573.1, read on the forward strand.
TCTACAAAATCATCAATTAAATCTAAAGAGAAAACGAGAATGCTCTTCACAGGTAGTTTCATGCTTTCTAGTATGTTGAACTTCACAATGTCATCTCCAAACTCCATAGACAATGTGGAATGAACATCAATCTTAGTCCGTCTTTGTCATCAAGAATGGTCGCCTAGGATTAATGTAGGTGAAGGTGATCTATCCGCATATCAAGAATGTAAAAATCTAGAAAAATTAATTCATTAACTCGAACTAACACATCCTCTAGACTCCACGTGGATGGACAAGACTCTTATTGGCAAGTGAATAATGACTCCAATTGGCTTTAACTCACCAATCTGCAATGACCTTGTAGATGAAGTAGACATCACATTAATGGAAGCTCCTAAGTCTATCATGGCATCCACAAAAGTACGATCCCCAATTGTGCAAGGCACTGTAAAAGTTCCAGGATCTTGGCACTTTTGTGGAAGGTTAGACGGAGGGAGTGGAGAAACATGTGTGCTTTGTATAAGTGCAGAAACATTTCTTCCCAAATTTACCTTTTCATTTCCTTTAAATCTCCTTTTGTGAGTGCACAATTCTTTTAAAAATTTGGCATACTTGGGAATTTGCTTAATAGCATCTAACAAAGGAATATTAACTTCTACTTTCCTGAATGTTTCTAATAATTCTTTTTCTAATTCTAATTTCTTTGGCTGTATATTTACAGAAGGAAGAGGAAGTTGTTTTACCTCATCCTGCTGTGATTTTTCAGTATCCTGAACCTTTGGCTGTAATTCCTTACCATTTCTCAAAGTGATGGCACTCACATTCCCCATTGGATTAGCTACAGTTTGGGAAGGAATGTTGCCAGAACCTTGTTGCTGCAAGTGGTTCACAGTAGTGGCCAACTGATGTAGGAACATCTCAAAGGATTACTAGAAGCATTGAAAGGAAGAAGTGGGAAAGCTCCAAGACATGGCACAACCTCAATCAAGCCATAGTTTAGGACTTACTTTTTGCAATATGCTTGTAAACTTGTTTGAATAATTCTTCTAAGTGTGTACTTGTGTCAAGCCTTGTTAGTGAGCCAAAAGAGCTCACGGCCAAGCTTGTTCTTTTAGTTTGAATGCTTTAAATTTGTGTTTAAGATGCCTAGCTTAAGGATGCAAGTAAGGAATTAATGAGGCACTAAAATTCACCTAAGAATTTCAAGTTAAATTTGAGTTTAATTAGAAATTCTTTTGTGAATCCAAGAGCTTTGGTTTAAGTAGAGTTCTTGCTTAAGTGTTGATCCATGTCTCCACTTAAGAAAGAATCTCCACCCTAGATCTCCCAAAGCCCTTCAAGGGTTTAGATCAAAGATGGGTGACATGTCACTTGAAAGTGACATGTAACTTAATCTAGTTACTCATTAATTAGTTAGTTGTTTACCTTAAGCCTAGGTTAGTTTTGGTTAGTTAGTTTAGGTATGGTTAGGATTAGTTTAGCTTGTTTTCCAAGTAGCCTAGGGTCTATAAATACATGTAAAAACGAAATTGTAGAGAACTTTTGATAATTTTGATAATTGAATAAGCTTTGAGCTTTTCTTGAGAGAGGTTTTCTCTTGTCTTGCTTAGCAAGGTTTCTTGAATCTTATCAATGGATTCCATCCTCCATTGTGGCGGTTCCTCCTAGGCTTATTGGCTTGCCATGGCGCCACCCTCTTCCATTCCTCACCCCCTTCACCTTCTCCTTTCTCGGTTTTCCTCCACCATTGAAGCTTGACCGAAGCTTCCTTTGTCTTTTGGGTTGGAGTTGCTTGTCTTGAAGAAGCTAGAGAGGGCAACACAAGGACTCTTTGGAGAATCTCTAAGGAGGCCTATATCAAGTGGTATCATGAGCTTGTGTCTTCTTCAATGGAGTATCTTCAACGGGTTAGTTATGGGTTTCATATGTTTCCAAGCTTTCTTTGAATTTTCTTTGATTCCATGTCTTCTTTCAATAGCCTAGTCTTTGTTTCTTTGAGTTGTCTTCATTTTGTTCGGTTGGTTTTTTGTCTAAGCATGCTTTTCTTCCTTCTTTCTTCTTCAAACCGTGGGTTTCCATGGTTAAGCATGCTTGTCTTGAAGTTTTACCCATAGTTGCTTTAGCTTCCATAACAAGATTCATGGTTCTAGAGTAACTTCCTTTGTAAGCTTCTTTGTTTGATTTGTTTTCTTGTAGTTTTGTTTAGTCCTTGTGTTTTTCTTTACAAAACCGTGAGTATGATGTATGTGCTGCACCATTGTTGAGTGGGTTTCATGTTTTACATGGGTTCCATGAAATAGAAGAGGCTTCTAGTGTAAGTTTCACATGAACATGCATTTAGTTAGCTTCTAGAGCACTCTTTAGGTCCAATTTGTGTAGAACCTTGTGACTTGTCTTTTGGGTTTTAGAAATTGAACTTGGAGGTTGCTCTTCTTCATTTTGGTTTCGGTCCAGCCATACATAGTGTGTAGAAAAAAAAATAATATACAAAATCAAAACAAAGAAAAGAAACAAGTGAGAAAAACAAAAGAAAAAGAAGTAGTGGTGAAAAGTGAAGTGTATGGGTCCAAAAAGAGTAGAAATTGATTAAGGACCATACAAGAGCAAAGTCAAAAGAACCAAAATAGCAAGAGAAAAATTTGAAAGGTGAAAAGAATTGGCAATTAGACACACCCTTGGACTTAGTTTTGAGCACACATCACCCAAGTTGAATTTCTAGTACCTTATTTTTGGACTTGAGGTGTAGTGATCTTTGGTGTGAGTTTCACTTTAAAATTTTACTGCACTTGCTGGAATTTTATAATACTATGAATATATGAACCTTATTTGGCATTTGGATTGATTTTTTTTAAAGGTTGCATAATCATAGAATTAAGTTTCATTTCGGTTTTTACAACGGATTCTAGAATCCGTCGCTAAATTGGTGAATTTTGGTGGATAACTTGTTTTGTGTGTGGCGGTACTTTGTGTTCCTCATACTCTTAGTCTCGGTTTTGGACTTGTTTTCCCTGCAAATTCATGATCCTTTGCTGTCCATATATGTGTCATTGTCTCATCAAAGTTTACTCCAAATTTGATTAGCCTTTCTTTCATTTTTGAGCCTTTTTTTTGCTTGTCTTTCTTGGACTCCTAGTTTTGTCTTTGAGTATTTGTCTCTTTGGACTTCTTAAGCCTAGCTAGGGTGCTGTTCCTCTTTCACATTGGCTTGGTAGGAACTTGATAATTGATTTGAGAATAATTTCTAAGTGAGAACCAAGAGATAGAGAGGAAAAAGGCAAGAGAGTTTCATTAGAGAAAAAAGCCACTAAGTGTGAAACACGAGTTGATTGAGTGGATACACTTAGAGAGTGGTGAGATTCTTTATTTCCTATTATATTTCTTGAACACTAACCTTTTCTTGCAGCGATGGCTAGTTCTCCTAGTGTTGGCAATGACTTGTCACCCAAAACTCTCAAGATGATGGATATTATCCTAAGTAGAGTGAATACCACCCTTGATGAGAGGATGGGAGAGTTTGAAAGGAGGAGGGATAGTGAGAGGAGGCATAGTGGAGAGTCTAGTAGGAATAGAGAGGAGGAAGAGAGGAGAAATAAGGAGGCAAATGATAGGAGAGTAAGAGAAGAAAATGAGAGAAGAAGAGAGAATAATAGGGGAGGTTATGAAGCTTCCATTGGGAGTGATGGAGGAGAAAATGGGGTGGATGATTTCGGTTTTGATGAGCATGGGAATGAGAGGAGAAGGGAGAGAGGTGGCGGATACCATTTTAGGAGGTATAGCCGAGACTCAAGGAGGCCATACCATGGTGATGATCCAAGGAGGGATGAAGGGCTACCTAAGGTGAGGCTTCCTAAGTATAATGGTGAAGGAGGGGCCGAAGGGTTCCTTGATTGGGCCATGAAGGTAGACCAAACTTTCTTGTGTTATCCTAACTTGACTAATGAGATGAAGCTCAACCTTGCTACTCTTGAGTTTGAGGGCTATGTACTAGTGTGGTGGCATCAAGTGCAACAAGACATAGCACGCATGAGGAGGCCTATGATCAACTCTTGGCTAGGTTTGAGACAAGCTCTCAAAGAAAGGTTTGTTCCACCTTCTTTTACTAGAGACCTACACATTTGGCTTCAAAGGATGATCCAAGGTACAAGAAGTGTCCAAGAGTATTATAAGGACCTTGAGGTTACCTTGTTGAGGGCCGAGTATCAAGAAGATAGGGAGGCCACCCTTGCTAGATTTACTCATGGCTTGAATAGAGACATCCAAGATGTCTTGGAGCTTCAAAGTTACCATACTTTGGAGGAGGCAGTGCATAAGGCCGAAAGAATAGAAGGCCAACTTAGAAGGAGGGTTACTTTCAAAAGAACTTCTACACCTAGTTCTTCTAGTTGGAGGGATAGAGGTACAAGGGAGAATGCTCCTATGGTGAAACCAAGGAGTGACCGTGAGCCTTCCAAGCCCAAAGAGGTACCTTCTTCTTCTAACTCTTTTAAATCTAGTAACATTAAATGTTTCAAATGTTTAGGTAAGGGACACATAGCATCACAATGCCCAAACAAGAAGGCTATGTTCCTAAGACAAGATGGAGAGATCACAAGTGAGGATTCTCAAGCCTTCTCAAGTGAAGATGAAGGCCAAAGTGCAAGGAGTTCCACTTCTAGCCAAGAAGCCGAGGAGGGTGATCTTTTAATGGTAAGAAGGTTACTTAGTGCATGCCATGATATGGATGATAGTCAAAGGGAGAACATATTCCATTCAAGATGTAAGGTAAAAGACCAAACTTGTTCTCTTATTATTGATGGTGGCTCATGCACTAATGTTGTGAGTGAAAGGTTAGTCTTTAAACTTAACTTGAAAACTATTCCTCACCCTAAGTCTTATAGATTACAATGGTTAAGTGAGAGTAGAGAGGTTAAAGTAGATAAGCAATGCATGATTAACTTTTCTATTGGTAAGTATAGTGATAGCATATTATGTGATGTGGTTCCCATGGAGGCTACACATTTACTTCTTGGTAGGCCATGGCAATATGATAGGAATGTAATTCATGATGGCCTTGCTAACACTTACTTGTTTTCTTTTGAAGGTAGAAAAGTACTCTTGAAGCCTCTATCTCCAAGGGAAGTGTGTGAGGATCAAGTTAAAATGAGACTCAAGAGGACCCAAGAACAAGAGAAGCCCTTGGCCGAGACATCTAAGCCAAGCAAGGCTTTGACCGAGAAGCCTCCCAAAGGTAAAGGTGTCTTGAAACTTAAACCGAGCAAGCCTAAGGGTAAGGATGAAATGAAAAGGAAAGAAAGCTTGCTTATTGAAAGTAAGGAAATCAAGAGGGAGTACTTGGTTAGAAAATCTATATTTTTATGCTTACCAAACTCTATTTCTTTGAGTTCTCCTCTTGTAGGTAATCGTGGAAGCAAGGAAAGCTTGTTGATGGAAAGACAATTAAAGGGGAAATGTGAACTTTCTCTTAAATTTGATACTACCTTTGATTGTATTAACCCTTGCTTTTATAATTTTGTAGGGGTCATTTCCAAGATGCGATGGCCGAAGCAATATGAATACCTCTATGGCCAAGACTTGGAAAAGAAAAGACTCATAGCACATTGTGAAAATCCTAAAGACTTCACTTTTGAGAATTCTTGTGCTTTAGGTCCAAGTAAAGAATTGTGCATCATGGTGTTGGACTTGAAGCTTGAAGAATGCTGATTGTGTCTCTCTTATGTGTTTTGGTTTTGATGAATGTATCTTTCGGTTTTCCATAGTTGAATGTAACTAGGATATAACTATGTATTGTGTGTTGAGTATAGGCATATATGTGTTGTATTCTTTGCTTAAGACCCCAGAGATATGTAAAACTAGTGTATGATTGATCATGTGAAGAATGTTTGATTTCCATTTGAGAAAAACAGTTTGAAAAACCTTGGAAATCCATTTTTCACTGATGTAATCGATTACAGGCTTGGTGTAATCGATTACATTGATCAGTCTCTCTGGTGTAATCGATTACATGGTTGATGTAATCGATTACATGCTGAGAACTCTCTGGTGTAATCGATTACATCCCCAGTGTAATCGATTACATGTTTTGAAATTCACCTTTCTGGGTTTCCCTCTTCAAATGTAATCGATTACATGCTCGTGGTAATCTATTACATGCCTGGAAAATTCAAATTGGAGGGTTCTAACGGCTAGTGTAATCGATTACATGCATTTGGGATCAATTACATTGACCGTTATAGCTCAGATTTGCACGTTTTCTCCCTCCAAATTTGTTCTATAAGTATAATCTTGATGAAACATATGAAGGTGCTGAAAACCAAACCATTTGCAACTACTTCTACACTTTCATATGCTCTAAACTAAGAGTTCATCAAGGTTTTCAAAGCCCAAGGGGAAACTTGTTTCATATCTGTGTTGGGTGGATTTCATAGAGCTCATTTGTGATCAGATTCTGCACTTGAGGTGTATTCTTTACTGATCTTTGTATTTTCCAATTCTGAGTTGTTGCTCTAGGAGAGAGGTCTCTCTAGATAGAGCATTGTGTTTGAGAAGTGATTCTCAAAGTTTGATCTTGGAGGTGCCAAGGTCTTGGAAGTTCTGTTCTTCAGGTTGGAGAACAAATTTGGGTGTTTTGATTTCTGTTTGTATTGCTTGTTGCAGAGTGAATGTAAAAGGATACAAAAGGAATCATTTGATAGTGGAAAGCCAATCGCAACAGTTGTTGGATTGGGACTGGACGTAGGCAGTTGGCCGAACCAGTATACATCGCTGTGCACTCATCTTCTTCCTTACTCTCTTTACAGTTTTCACTATATTGTTATTGATCATATTCTGTTCTGTATTTGAAAACTGTATTGATAATCAACTCTTTAATTGGTTTGGAATAGAATCAGTAATTGAACTTGTAATTGAATCTGTAATTGAAAGGTAATTGATAGGTAATTAAAAGAAATTAGAAACACGCGAATTTGGGGTAAAGTTTAACGAGAATCTATTCACCCCCCCCTCTAGATTCACACATAGGGACCAACACATGGAACCATGGAACAAGCCTTGTGGAGAGAACGAAGTGCCTATGAACATCAAGCTACCTTTTGGAAAATCTTTCTTATCTCTTACTTATCCTAATAGTTCCAATTTGCATTATATTATTTGTTTAACACTAGAATCTCAAGGCATTAGGCCTTGGGGAATACTTCAATTTGCTAAGTTGGAATTCTTGATTGTGCCAAATGATTGTTATCTTAATCATGTTGAATGTCCTTCTAGGTTGATGGAAGAGTTTAAGAAGGAGGGTGCAATGCAAATTTCTACACCTAGAAGAAGAATCCTAACTAAGAGTTCCAACCAACACATGCCCACACTTGAAGAGATGCTAGTATCAACACAACTTGAAGTAGGAGCCCCAAAGAGCTTCGGTTATGCTTTGAAAAACAGAATAAGTTCTTCTTTTACTTCCTTAGATTGTGTTATTGATATTAGAAAACAAATTATCTTGTTGTTATATGATTGGAAAATAAATGACTTAGGTAAATCTAACAAGTTAGAGGAGTGTTTGAATAGAAAGTATCATTTGCTTTTACATCTATGCACCACTATAAGAAACAAATTTACCTATATTTTGCATCATATAATAATCAATGTAAAGAACCTTGTTTAGTCTTTGATCCCGGTGGAATGTGTTGGTAGGTCAAGACCAAGGTAATTTGGATCTTCCCATGGATTATGGAGGTAGTAATTCTTAACATGATCTTTCTTTGTTTAATGTAGGTTCCAATGGTTTGAGAAACTTGAGGACAAGTTCAAGCAAAGAAGGAGGGTTTGATGTAGGAACATCTCAAAGGATTACTAGAAGCATTGAAAGGAAGAAGTGAGAAAGCTCCAAGACATGGCACAACCTCAATCAAGCCATAGTTTAGGACTTACTTTTTGCAATATGCTTGTAAACTTGTTTGAATAATTCTTCTAAGTGTGTACTTGTGTAAGGCCTTGTTAGTGAGCCAAAAGAGCTCACGGCCAAGCTTGTTCTTTTAGTTTGAATGCTTTAAATTTTTTTTTAAGATGCCTAGCTTAGGGATGCAAGTAAGGAATTAATGAGGCACTAAAATTCACCTAAGAATTTCAAGTTAAATTTGAGTTTAATTAGAAATTCTTTTGTGAATCCAAGAGCTTTGGTTTAAGTAGAGTTCTTGCTTAAGTGTTGATCCATGTCTCCACTTAAGAAAGAATCTCCACCCTAGATCTCCCAAAGCCCTTCAAGGGTTTAGATCAAAGATGGGTGACATGTCACTTGAAAGTGACATGTAACTTAATCTAGTTACTCATTAATTAGTTAGTTGTTTACCTTAAGCCTAGGTTAGTTTTGGTTAGTTAGTTTAGGTATGGTTAGGATTAGTTTAGCTTGTTTTCCAAGTAGCCTAGGGTCTATAAATACATGTAAAAACGAAATTGTAGAGAACTTTTGATAATTTTGATAATTGAATAAGCTTTGAGCTTTTCTTGAGAGAGGTTTTCTCTTGTCTTGCTTAGCAAGGTTTCTTGAATCTTATCAATGGATTCCATCCTCCATTGTGGCGGTTCCTCCTAGGCTTATTGGCTTGCCATGGCGCCACCCTCTTCCATTCCTCACCCCCTTCACCTTTTCCTTTCTCGGTTTTCCTCCACCATTGAAGCTTGACCGAAGCTTCCTTTGTCTTTTGGGTTGGAGTTGCTTGTCTTGAAGAAGCTAGAGAGGGCAACACAAGGACTCTTTGGAGAATCTCTAAGGAGGCCTATATCACCAACTGTCCAATTTGAGTTTTCAAATCTACAATTGAAGCACTTACATTTTGCTGAAACTGCAGATTGGAAGTTGCCATCTGTTTCATCAAATCTTCCAAGGATGGTCTAGTACTATTCACAGGTTGTGGTTGAGCAGGTTGGACCATTTGTTGTTGTCTCATGGGAGGAGGTTGGTACTTGTTAGGAGGCTGAAACCTTGGTTGTTGTGGTGGTGCTTGCTGTTGGCTAGGCCCTGGAACATATCTCATATTAGGATGATCCTTCCAGCCAGGGTTATAAGTATTGGAGTATGGATTATAGTGTTGTGCTGGAGGTCTATACTGCTGTCCAGAATATATCCCAGCTACATCCACAGCCTGCTGGACCAGTTGTTGTTGTTGTTCGGTTTCTTGTAGTTGCGGACAAGCATCGGTGAAATGTTCAGCCCCACCACAAATGCCACACGGTTGCCTAATCTGGCTTACTGCGTTCACATTGGGTTGCCTTTGTTGTTGACCCAAAGCTAACTGTCTCACCAGTGAAGTTAACTCTGTTAACTTGTTTTCCAATCTATGTGTATCAGCAGCAGCTATGGAAGCTTCATTCACATGTTTGAAAGAGGTGGAATTTCTGGAACTAAACTGCTGGGAATTCTCTGCCATGTTTGCAATCAAATATCTTGCAGCAGCCGGTGTCTTGTCCATCAAAGCTCCACCACTTGCTGCATCTATCATATTTCTCTCCATAGGCATGAGTCCTTCATAGAAGTATTGAATGAGGAGTTGTTCAGTTATTTGATGGTTTGGACATGTAGAGCATAGCTTGTTGAATCTCTCCCAATACTCATATAAGGTCTCTCCCTGCAGTTGTCTTATCCCACTTATATCTTTCTGGATAGCTGCAGTCCTAGAGGTAGGGAAGAACTTCTCTAAAAACCTTCTTTTCATGTCATTCCATGTAGTAATAGGTGTTGGTTGAAGATACAACCAATCCTTTGCAGCGCCGTCTAGTGAGAATGGAAATGCCTTCATTTTAACAGTTTCTTCAGGAACATCATGAGGTCTCATAGTAGAACAAACTACATGAAATTCCTTAAGATGTTTATGTGGATCTTTACCTGCAAGTCCTAGAAACTTAGGCAACAAATGAATCAGTCCAGATTTTAATTCATAGTTAACAACACCTTCTGGTATGGGAAATTGGATACACAAAGGCGATAATTGATATCGGGTGTAGCCAATTCCTTGAGAGTTCTTTCAAGTGGATTTGCCATATTTTCAGCAATGAGAATCAAGGTTAGAATCAGTGAGAAGTGTGGTTTCTATTCCTATTTTGATTTTCACCTATGAATTGTTCTTTCAATTTCAGGATCGAATTTTAGTGAATTATCTATGTTAGATCTGGTCATATACTACACAAACTTAGAACAACTAACAGCAAGAATATCTAGAAAAGAGTTAGAATCTATGCAGAAACTCAACAAAACAGTCAATACCTACACTAGAAACAACAACTACTATATGAATTTATGATTAGTCTATACAATTGTAATATTCACACAAGATTTATATACATGAGAAGTGATAATTCTAAACTGAATGACGTATGTTCCCCGGCAATGGCGCCATTTTGATAACCACTGTCGAATGACTATCAAAAGCTAGATTTATCCCCAATTAAACTTGTAATATAGAGGAATCAACCTAGGTCATCTCTCAGAAGACATACATACATTCAATTCGGAATTGCTCACTATTAGGAGGGGGATTTTCATGAATTAATGCAGCAAAACTTAAACGGAATAGAAAATACAAAATTGAATGAAGAACTAAAGATAGAATTGGAATTTAAACATAGAGCAGCGAAGTGTAAATTGAAGCAATGAATGATAAATGCAGAAAATGAACAGTAGCGTAAATCTTGAGGAGAATTAGGAATTGAGAATAGAATGGAGAAATGTAAACTAAAACAGTGAATTAAGCAAATTGAAACAATGCATTAAGCAGAAGAGAAGTGCAGAAAAAGAATCAAGCACAGTAGCATAAAGTGTGAAAACCTAAACGATCAAGAACAGAATTATAGAGCGTAAATGTAAATTGAACCAGAGATCTATTGCAGAATTGAAGAAGAATTGAGATCAAAGAACTGAATTCAAGTGTTGCAGTAGCTACAGTTGTGAGGAGAAATTGAATACATGAACATTGAAAATGAAGAAGTAAAGCATGAGAAGAATAGAGAACAGAGAAGAACGAAACGAGAGAAGAGAGAATTGTTCAATCACACAACTCAAACTTCCACAAGAAGCTAGAAAACAAAATTATGAAAAGTTTTCTTCGATTCGCGCCCAAACAGCCATATATAGCAGTAAAAATGCGCCACCCACTTAAGAGAAACGCGCCCTGGCGCGTTTTAAGTGAAGAGGAGGGCATGAGCGCGCCACCCTGGCGCGTCTTGGCACGTTTTGGCCGCAAGGAATGCATGAGCGCGCCACCCTAGCGCGCCTTGACACGTTTTGGCCGCAAGGATTGCATGAGCGCGCCACCCTGGCGCGCCTTGGCACGCTTTGACAGGTGAAGATGCACCATTTGGCTTACTTTGATCTTGATTTGAGCTTACATCCTTGTTCTTCTTGATGGCATCTTCATCTTATGTCCATAGCTTTCATTCAAAGCTTCTATCTTCTCTTCAATGAACCTTCTTCATTCCTCGTAGTTCTAAAAGCGATTGCACAAGAATCAATATAGAATCATAAGAACTTATGGAATTTTAACTATTATTTACTACTACTACTAAAATATACCTTCAACACAATATCTACGATAAACTACCAAAATATGACACATATGACAGCTAATTGAACCGAAAACAAAGTAAAGAAAATGTATATAAAATGGATTATCAGTAAGTTGAGGGAATATGAAATGGATATGTCCCGTATTGCTGATGAGGAACAAAAAGATAAGAAAGCCAAAGGTCTAGCACTCAAGATGGAAGACACAGCTAGTGAGAGCGATGCATCAAGCTGTGGTAGTGAATCTGAACAGGAAAATATGAATCTCATGGTAAGGAAATTCAAAAAGTTCATGAAAAGGAACAATGATAAAAGGAGATTCAACAATTCCAGAAAAAGCTTCAAGAGGAATGAGAGTTCATCTTCAAAGGTCACTTGTTATGAGTGTGGAAAAATGGGTCACTACAAATCGGAGTGCCCCAACATGAAGAAAGGTAACAGCAGTGAGCCTAGAAGAGTAGAACATGAAGAAAGACCCAAGAAAGACAGATTTCGCAAGAAAAAGGCATACATAGCTTGGGAAGAGAATGATTCCTCAACCTCTAGTGGAAGTGATAATGGAGAAGCAAATTTGTGTCTCATGGCAAATCCAACATCCGATGATGAGGTAAGTGATTCCGATTCATCTACTTTTGACTATGATGAGCTGCAAACTGCTTTTTGTGAACTTTACAAGGAAGCTGAAAAACTAGGCAAGTTGAACAAGGTTTTGAAAAACAAAGTTACTGATTTGATAAATGATATTTCTGTTTTGAAAACTGATGTTCAAAGTTTGAAAAAGGAAAATGATATCTTGAAACTACCCTGTTCAAAGTGTAAGTCTTTTGATGAAGTTCTTTGCATTTAGACAAACCAGCAAAAACAGAACTTTCTCATGTAGTTATTCTATGAAACCTGGACATAACTCTTATAATTGCATGATTAGAAAGGAAGGAATAACTAGTGGATTGTTTAAATGGATTAGGAAAGATAGTCTGACTCTAACACTAATGGACCCAACAAGACTTGGGTACCAAAAACAAAGTGATATCTTTTTCTGTGTAGGTGTGCTTGAGAGCCAAACACTCAACTTGGTATTTGGATAGCGGCTGCTCAAGACATATGACGATAAAGAGCAATTTTATCTCCTTCAAATCAAAAGAATCTGGTTCAAAAGTAGTGTATGGAGATAACAACAAAGGGAAAATACTTTGGGTATAGGTGCGGTTGGAGACAAATCCAACACTGTGATTGAGGATGTACTGCTTGTGGAAGGTTTGAAATTCAATCTTCTGAGTATTAGCCAACTATGCGACAAAGGTTATCAAGTATCATTCGATAATGGTTGCTGCAATATCAGTAGCAGTGACTTGAGTGAGGTATTAATGGTCGGTAAGAGACATGGTAACATCTACATCCTTGAACTTGATCATACATCATCATATCATGCATGTCTTATGTCAAACGATGATTTATCATGGCTTTGGCATTGACGTATAGCTCATATTGATGTTCATCAGCTGAACAAGCTTTCTTCTAAGAACCTAGTACAAGGGTTACCTAACTTGAAGTTCAAAAGAGAAGGCCTATGTGATGCATGCGAAGAAGGCAAGCGATCTAGAAGCTCCTTTAAAACCAAAAATGTTGTTTCAACTTCTAGACCACTTGAGCTACTGCACATGGATCTCTTTGGTCCATCTAGAACTACTAGTTTGGGTGGAAACCTATATGGACTGGTTTTAGTAGATGATTTCTCTCGTTTTGCTTGGGTTGCATTTATACCAAATAAAAACAAGACCTTCAAAGTTTTTAAAACTATTGCCAAAAGGATACAAAACGAAAAGGATTTGAAAATCATGTCTCTTAGAAGTGATCATGGAGGGGAATTTGAAAATGAACCTTTTGAAAAATTTTGTGAAAAATATAGAATCGATCACAACTTTTCCGCTCCAAGAACTCCGCAACAAAACGGGGTTGTTGAGAGGAAAAATAGATCATTGATAGAACTAGCTAGAGCTATGTTAAGTGAGAGTGCACTGCCTAAACACTTTTGGGCTGATGCAGTTTCCACTGCTTGCTATGTTCTAAACAGAATAGTGATTCGTCCCTTTTTAAAGAAAACTCCCTATGAACTCTATAAGGACAAGAAACCCAATATTTCTCATTTTAGAGTATTCGGGTGCAAATGTTTTGTTCTGAATAATGGCAAAGAGCCACTTGGAAAGTTTGACGCCAAGGCGGATGAGGGTGTGTTTATTGGGTATTCATCAACAAGTAAAGCATACAGAGTTTTCAATAAAAGGAGAATGTGCATTGAAGAATCTGTACATGTAAAGTTTGATGAATCTAATAATCCCCGAAAGGGAAGTGTTTTTGTTGATGATGATGAGATTACGGGTGAAGACAAAGAACAACAAACCACAATTACAGCAAGATACACCAACCAATTCTCATGAGCTGCCAAGAGAATGGAGGAAACCAAGAGACTTATCTCTTGACAACATCATTGGTGACATCCATAAGGGAGTATCCACAAGATCCTCTCATAATATGTTATGTGATGATTATGCATTTGTATCTCAATTTGAACCCTCTTGTGTTGATGATGCTATAAATGATGAATTTTGGATGAATGCTATGCATGAGGAGTTAAATCAATTTAAAAGGAATGACGTTTGGGAGTTAGTACCTTTTAATAGAGATATGAATCTAATTGGAACAAAATGGGTGTTTAAGAATAAGCTAGATGAAAATGGAATAGTGGTTAGGAATAAGGCAAGATTAGTAGCTAAGGGATATAATCAACAAGAAGGAATAGACTTTGATGAAACATATGCCCTAGTTGCTAGATTAGAAGCTGTAAGAGTCTTACTTGCTTTTGCCTGCATTCATGATTTTAAGTTGTTTCAGATGGATGTTAAAAGTGCGTTTTTAAATGGCTACATCAACGAGGAAGTCTTTGTTTCACAACCTCCTGGTTTCACTGACTTCAGTTACCCTGAGCATGTGTACAAGCTAAAGAAGGCCCTCTACGGTCTGAAGCAAGCCCCTAGACAATGGTATGAAAGGTTAAGTAAGTTTCTTTTGTCAAAAGGTTTCAGCAGAGGTAATGTTGACAAAACTCTTTTCATTAGGAGAAAGTCTAACAGTATTTTATTGGTCCAAGTGTATGTTGATGATATCATTTTTGGATCAACTAATCAATCTCTGTGTGAAGAATTTGTGGAAAGCATGCAGGGAGAGTTTGACATGTCTATGATGGGAGAACTCAAATTCTTCCTAGGACTGCAAGTCAAGCAACTGAAAGAAGGAACATTTATACATCAAGCAAAGTACACCAAAGAGTTGTTGAAGAAATTCGACATGGAAAGTTGTAAGATCTCTAATATACCTATGTCAACTAAACAAAGTACAGAGAGATCATTGGATCACTCTTGTATCTCACAGCGAGCAGACCGGATATAATGTTCAGTGTTTGTGTTTGCGCACGATTTCAATCTGCTCCAAAACAATCACACATGACTGCTGTGAAGAAAATTCTAAAGTATCTTAAAGGAACAACGAACTGCGGTTTGTGGTATCCCAAAGGTACGTCCCCTACTCTAGTCGGTTTTAGTGATTCAGATTTTGCAGGATGCAAAACAGATAGAAAAAGCACGAGTGGTGTTTGTCACTTGTTTGGAGAAAGCTTAGTCTCATGGTACAGCAAGAAACAAGCATGTGTTGCTCTATCAACAGCAGAAGCAGAGTATGTTGCTGCGGGTAGCTGTTGTGCTCAAACCATTTGGTTAAAGCAACAACTTGAGGATTTTGGACTAAAGCTTGATCACATCCCTATCAAGTGTGACAATACAAGTGCAATCAGTATCACGAAGAACCCGGTTTTGCACTCAAGAACAAAGCATATTGAGGTGCGCCATCATTTCATAAGGGATCATGTTGAGAAAGGTGACTGTGAAGTGGAATTCATTGAAACGGAGAACCAACTCGCGGATATCTTCACAAAGCCCCTACCTAAGGAGAGATTCTTCAAACTTAGAACCAACCTTGGTATACTAAGTGAGGAACACCTCTCATGAATTCTCTAAGTATGGTAAGTTGGATCATTCATGGTGCTCCAACAAGGTATGAGTTCATTACATTACATAGTCATGACCATTTATATTTCAAAACATGTAAAATCAAGTGTTTTCAATGTTTCTGATATAGATAATCGATTACCATTGCATTTCAATCGATTACCTAGCTTGATTTCAAAGTTTTTGGTGAATTACTCTCTGGAGTAATCGATTACCCCCCTGGTAATCAATTACCACGATTTCAAAATGTGTTTTTTTTCAGTTTGTGAGCCACTGGAGTAATCGATTACCTTGGCTGGTTAATCGATTACCTTGGCCTTTGTTTTCAAAGTTTTTGGTTACTCACTGGAGTAATCGATTACCACGTAAGGGTAATCGATTACCTTCACTGCTGAAAGGGTTTTTCAAGTGTTTTTCATGGTTTTGGGCCTAATCGATTACAATTTCTTAGAGTCCAATACTTTGTTCATTGAATCTAACCTCAATTGTGGAGTTTTTATAAGTGATTTTCAGGTTTTGGGTTTCATTCTACACATCTCACAAACCCTAAAAATCTCTTTCTCTTTCTAACCCTAAAAACCCCTTTCATCTTCTTCATCTTCTCCACCACCACCATTAATGGAAGAGCAAGGACGAGGCAAGCGGATCAAGCATGTAGGTCACAAGCCTAAGCCAAGAGTTTCGCCCCGATCAAAGAAGGGTGAATCCTCCTCCAAGAGGAAAGAACCCACATCTCCCGAAGGAACCGTGGCACGCCCAATCAATCCGTGGTTCACCTTGATAAGTGCTAGATTATACATGTTTTCCTAGGTGTTTTCAGTCCATTTCCATCCATTTTCAATAGGTTTAGTTGTAGTTTAGACAAAAAAACATTGAAAATACCATATTTGTTTAGTGTTAGTTCTTGATGTAGTGTTTTGTTAGTTTTATAAGTGTTTCTTGTGTTTTTAAGTCATTTTATCCTCTTTCTTGTTAATTGTAGGTTGATTGAAGAGGAGATAGAAGTTTGGAATGAAAGCCATGGACCTAAGAGAAAGACTTGGAGTGCAAGCCATCAAGAAGAAAAGAAGTTGAAGCTCAAGTCAAGGGAGCACATCCATTTGAGCCCAGCTTTAACTAAATTTACACTCCGAATTGGCTCTTCATGTCTTCATGAGAGTTGTAGCTCTATCTAACCTCTTTCATTTGCAAAAAACCAGAGCTCAAAACGATATCTGTGGAGGAAGTTATGCCCATTTTAGTGAAAGTACTCACTGTAGGTCGCGCGGGCGCGTCAGGGCGCGAATGGGGGCGCGTTTCCGCCCAGCTCTCGGCCAAAACGCGCCAGGGCGAGAATTTAGGACCATAGAGGGGCGCCCATGCGCCCGGGCGCGCCAGGGGGGCGCGTTCAACCTCTCCTTGCGGCACAAACGCGCCTAGGCGCGCTTCTACTAAGTGGGGGGCGCGTTTCTCTGCTATAAAAGGAACCCTTGGGCGCGAAATCAAGGGGGGACCATTCATAATTCAATTTTGCTTGGGTCTCGCGATTCCCTCTTCTCCATTTTTCGTTTTCCTTCCCCCTCCATCAAACCTAGGAGATTTCTTGAAGATTTGGAGCTTGTGGAAGCAAGATCTAAGGCTTCATGGAGCGCTTCTTGTGTTTGATTTCCTTTTCTGTTCTTTCTTTTCATCTTTCCATGTCAGGCTAGGTTTTAGGTTAGGGAAAGGGGATTTGAATTTTAGAATGCTTGTAATGAATTCCTATGTTAATTCAATTGTAATTTCAGTTGATTGATTGATCTCTTCCTACTTACTGCAATTTCTTGAGGTTTAATTCATGAAGTTCAAATAGTGATAGGAATATTAATGTTTGAATTGGATTGAACTGTTCCTTGAGTTGTTGTTTCTCATTTCAATTATGCAATTGGAAGATTGATAGTTGAATTAGGAGAGGAATTGCATCATTATAACAGTGCATGAGTCTAGGAATAGAACTTGCATGTTATGAGATATTGTGAATTTATCGGTTTCGCTTATTGAATGAATTTCTATTTTCATCTAAGGGATTAGAGATTATAGAAGTCATTCAAAGTGACTAATGACCTAGGAATAGGCTTAGTCTAAGGTATCACAAATTCTAGTCTCCAATTGATTGAAGTTCTGTTGAATTGCTATAGGAATTAGTTACTTGAAAGAAGGAGTTGAATGAACCTATTCCTTAACTCATTCTATCATTTCTGAAACTTAAACATTTACTGCATCTTATTACTTGCTTTACAGTAGATTACTTCAGTCTTGCATAATTACTTAGTTTCCTATATCAATGTTTACTTCACTGATTCATTCTAATAGCAACACACGTTGAGCATTCGATACTTCACAATTAGTCTCTGTGGTTCGACATCCCTTTCTCACTATTTCTAAACTTGTGACGACCGGTACACTTGCCGAAAGATTGACACATGTATATTTTAAAAAGTCAACAAGTTTATGGCGTCGTTGCCGGGGACTATTGGTTGAATATCGATAGTCTTGACGTGCTTGCTACTTAGAACATTTTTTTTTTGCAGTGAGTTCTTTCGTTCTTTGAGTCTGTTTTCTATAGTTGTTCTATTTTCATTGATTCCTTTATTTTATTTGTTTTCATTGATTTCTTTGATTTCTTTATTTTCTTTGTTTTCTTTGTTTTCATTATTTTCTTTATTTTCATTGATTTCTTTGTTTCCATTAATTTTCTTGTTTTCTTTGTCTTCTTTGTTTTCTTTGTCTTCTTTGCTTTCTTTGTTTTCTTTGTTTTCTTTGTTTTCATTGATTTCTTTGATTTCTTTGTTTTCATTGATTTCTTTATTTTCTTTGTTCTTTGTTTTCATTGTTTTCTGTGTTTGCATTGAATAGTTGAAAAGTTTAGAAAAGCAAAAATAAAATAAAATTTGCAGATTAGAGTAGAAGTGTAAATACATTTGATTCTTGTGTTGTTGATAAGTAATAGATATATGAATAAACAGTTGAAATTACAATGTCTTGAGTGATAGAAATCAGAGAGGTGTGAGGTGCAATCCCATTTTTAATCCATTTTCATCTCCACCACTTCACATTGCAAGTAGTTTGAATTAAATTCTTCATCCCCTTCACCCTAGATTTTCATTTTTGTTGTAAAATTTCCAAGATCTTACTGTCTTGTTAGTTTGTTTTGTTGATGTGAATTTTTAGATGCCGAGCACTACTGGAAGCACATGGAAATTTTGGGCACTTGATGCAGAACCTTGAGCATTTTGGCTAAGTCTTCAACAGGGAGCATTCTTATACTCTTTATGAGCACCTTCACACCAAGAGAATCAGGATCTGTTGTATATGGAGATAACAACAAAGGGAAAATCCTAGGCTACGGTACTGTTGGAAATCGGCAAACCACAGTAACAGAAGATGTTATACTAGTCGATGGATTGAGGTTCAATCTTCTGAGCATCAGTCAACTTTGTGACAAGAACTACAGAATTGCTTTTGATGATGAACATTGTCTCATCAGCAACAAAGACTCAGATGAACTTCTCATGATTGGCAAAAGATCTAACAACATTTACATACTGGAAGTATATCATTCTTCTCCCTACTCTACATGTTTAACTTCTAATGATAATCTGTCTTGGCTATGGCATAGGAGAATAGCACACATTGACACTTTGCATTTGAATAAGCTAGTTTCTAAAGAGTTAGTTTTTGGTCTCCCCAAGATTAGATTTTCCAAAGAACGACTATGTGAGACTTGTCAAAAGTCCAAGCAGGCAAAAACATCTTTCAAAAATGTAAAACATGTTTCTACAAATCAGCCGCTTGAACTCTTACATTTAGACTTATTTGGTCCATCTAGGATAGCTAGTATGGGTGGAAATCTGTATGGACTAGTCATAGTAGATGACTATTCAAGATTTACTTGGGTTTTGTTTATCAAGAAAAAGGATCAAGCCTTTGGAGTTTTCAAGGTACTTGCCAAAAAGATTCAAAACAAAAAGGATTTGAAAATCAAAGCTTTAAGAAGTGATAATGGAACTGAATTTAAGAATTGCTTTTTTGAAAGGTTTTGTGAAAAACATGGGATATCACACTGCTTTCAGCTCCAAGAACTCCACAGCAAAATGGAGTGGTGGAGAGGAAAAACAGGTCCCTTATAGAACTTGGAAGAACCATGCTTGAATGAGCATATGATGCCTAAACATTTTCAAGATCATGTGAACACTGCATGCTATGTTCTCAATAGAGTCTCTATAAGACCCATTTTAAAAGAAAACCCCTTATGAGCTTTTCTATGGAAGAAAACCAAACATTTCTTATTTTAAGGTTTTTGGATGCAAATGTTTTGTTTTAAACAATGGCAAAGACCTTATTGGAAAGTTTGATGCAAAGGCTGAGGAAGCCATTTTCCTTGGTTATTCAAACACCAGTAAAGCATATAGAATCTTTAATAAAAGAACCATGTGCATTGAAGAATCTGTCCATATTAGATTTGATGAAACTAACACTTTCCAAAAGGAAAGATTTCGCATGATGATGACACGGGTGAAGAGAACATGGACATTGATAACAAGCATCAAGCAAACTCAACCTGACCACGAGAACAAGCAAAAAGAGTGGAGGACACCTAGGAACCTATCACTTGACAATGTCATTGGTGACATCCACAAGGGGATAACTACTAGATCCTCACGAAACTTGTTTTGCTATGATATCGCCTTTGTGTCACAGTAGAACCAACCAAGTATAGAAGAGGCCTTGAACAATGAATTTTGGATCATGGCTATGCAAGAAGAACTTAACCAGTTCAAAAGGAATGGAGTTTGGGAACTTATTCGAGACAAGGGCAATATGAACATCATAGGTACAAAATGGGTTTTCAAGAACAAATTGAGTGAAGAAGGAGTTGTGGTCGAAACAAAGCAAGACTTGTGGCAAAAGGATACAATCAACAAGAAGGGATTGACTTTGAAGAAACCTTCGCTCCGTTGCAAGACTTGAAGTCGTTAGACTACTCCGGCATATGCTTGCATCAACAATTTCAAATTATACCGGATGGATGTAAAGAGTGCATTCTGAATGGTTATATCAATGAAGAAGTCTATGTAGCTCAACCACCAGGATTCATAGATGCTACTTGGCCTACACATGTCTACAAACTTCATAAAGCCTTGTATGGGTTAAAGCAGCCCCAGGCAATGGTATGACAGATCGAGTAAGTTTCTCATATCTAAAGGATTCCACGAGAGGTAAAGTAGATAAGACTTTGTTCATTAAGAACAAGTCTGACTACATTCTATTGGTTCAAATTTATGTTGATGACATTATCTTTGGATCATCTAACCAACAACTTTGTGAAGAGTTTGTGAAAGATATGCAGGAAGAATTTGATATGTCTATGATTGGAGAACTGAGTTTCTTCTTAGGACTTCAAATCAAGCAAATGGAAGGTGGCACTTTCATACATCAGGCTAAGTATACTAAAGAACTTCTTAAGAAATATGATATGACAAATTGCAAAATGTCTAATACACCTATTTCTACTAACACTTATCTTGAGATTGATGAAACAGGTGATGAAGTTGATACTACCCTATACAAAGGTGTTATAGAATCTTTACTTTATCTAACAGCCAGTAGACCTGATATCATGTTTTCTGTATGTTTATGTGCTAGATTTCAATCTACACCTAAGAAATCTCATTGGCTAACAGTGAAGAAGATTCTTAAATACCTAAAAGGAACAATAAGTTGTGGACTATGGTATCCAAAAGGAACCTCACCACTACTTGTTGGTTTCAGTGACTCTGATTTTGCAGGTAGCAAAACGGATAGGAAAAGCACTAGTGACAAATGTCACATCTTCGGAGAATGCTTGATATCTTGGAATAGCAGAAAGCAAGCATGCGTAGCACTATCAACTGCAGAAGCAGAATATGTAGCTGCGGGAAGTTGCTGTGCTCAAGCAATTTGGTTGAAACACCAACTTGAGGACTTTAGGTTAAAGATAGATCACATTCCTTTGAAACGCGACAACAAAAGCGCCATAAGTATCACAAGAAACCCTGTACTACATGATGGAGGACCATCTCCAAAAGCTCAACCAAACTCTCCAACATTACTTTTCAATTTTGGGCTTCTAATAAAATTCGCTATTGATTTTTGCATCTGACCTATTTCAGTATTTCGATCATAACTCGAGCTACACAAGTCCAATTGAGGCGTTCTTGGTGCCAAATTAAAGAAGACTTCAAGGGCTACAGAAGCTATGAAGACACCAAAACCCAGTTCGAACTGCAACTAGTTGGAAAATGAGCTTGAAGTTAGCGTTGGAATGCTTCCAGGAATTTTCAGCGAAATGTTTTAATGTTTAGGTTTATTAATAGTTTTCTTTCAATTATGTAATTGTTTTAAGGATTTAATTTGGGCCTAAACTTGTAATAAACAAATAATTAGTGACCCTTAGATAGGATTCTAATCCAAGGGTTAAGGTTAGAAGCTTGGAGTGCAAGCTTGGCACCATGACCATTAGATGAGGATACTAATCCAAGGGCTAAGCTTAGAAGCTTGGAGTGCAAGCTTGATGCCATAACCGTTGGATGAGGATTTACATCCAAGGGTGGAGGATTGATCCTTGTCCTCCAAGCTAATCAAGCTTCCACCACAAGCTTCCCTTCATAGCCATTAGATTAGAATCTAATCCAATGGTGGAAATTAGTTCCTTGCATAGAAAGCTAGCTCCACACCTTAGTAGTATAAATAGGATTTCTTTTGTAATTCAAACACTTTTGATAAAATTTCTGAATATTGAATTAAGCTAAAAGCTTATTCTTTGAGAGTATTCTCTCTTGTGTTCTTGTGAAGAACCTTGAATCTCATCAATGGCTTCCTTGTCCATTGTGGCGGTTCCACCTCTAGCTTATTGGCACTTGTCATGGCGCTTCCATCTCTAAACTCCTTCTGTTTTCTATTTCTTTTTCTCCTTGAGGCCTTGAGCTTCTTCTTCATTTGTCCAAGCCTCCATTGAAGCATGAAGATCGGCAACTTATATGCTATTCTCCTTGAGGATTGCATCAAATTTGGTATCTAGAGCTTGTTCTACTTCAATTGGACCATCCTATCCGGTTTGAATTTTCCTTACTTTGAGTTTGCGTTTTCTCTTCAATTTTTTGTGTTAATCCGTGTTGTATGAACTTGTTTGAGTTCTTCACATGTTCCTTGAGTTGTCTTCATCTTGATTTTGAGTTTTCATGTTGAAAAATTCCTAGATCTAAAATTCCTAGAAAATTCATGACAAATTCACCGTTTAATTTTCTTCTTTAGCTTGTTTTTGTAATTCTTCATATATGTTCTTGATGTGCTGCATATGAACCGTGCCAAATCTTCTTAATTCCGTGAATCTCTGTTTTGAATGTGTTAAAGGTGTTGTTCACATGTTTTAAGTGCTAAGATTTGTGCATTACAAGTTCAAGTAGCTATCACATTGCTTAATCTAGCTTACTAGTAATTTTAGACTTAATTTTGCTTTAGTCTTAGGTTTTTCTCAATACGGTCCAGCAAAAGAAAGTCAAGAAAAAGAAGTACAAAGTCAAAGGAAAAATAAAGAAAATCAAAAGAAGATTACAAGAAAAAGAATCACAAGAAAAATCAAAGAGAAGAGAAAACAAGAAAAGTGAAATTCTAGTGAAAATTCAAGTGACTAGAAAAAGAACAAATGAAAAGTGAATTTAGTGAAATTAAAGCCTAATTGTGCAGTGCAGTACCTTGACTAATTGAGCCTCTAAACACTCACAAAATTAGTGGTTCAAAGGACTTAGAGTACTAGAGACACTTAGGACTAAGCATTATCACTAAAATTTGAGTTTAGATTGCTAGTAGCCTAGATTCTTGAACTTGTGGTGTGTGATGTGCTTGGTAACTTGAAACTCTGTTTTTCCCCTGTATTTTTGAGCATATTACTTGGCTGTACAGTGGTGAAAATTGCACCTAATCACTTAAAATCACTTCACCAAATTCACTTGCAAAAATTACTTAATTCTGGGTGCTAAATTGGTGCCAAAATTGCTTGTAAATTGGCTTGTTCATAAAATTCTTGATTCGCTGAAATTTTTCCAGTTTTGAGCATTGTTTGTGGCTGTCCAAACTGCAGTAGTTTAGTGCCTTTGTCACATATAAACTTCTTATATTTGAGTAGCCAAAATTTTGTTCATTGAGTACCTTTTATTGCTTGTCATTTTTGGACTCCTAAGTTTTGTCTTGAGTTTGTATTTCTTGGAATTCCTAAGCTTGACTCTAGAACCGTTCCTCTTTCACTTTCGATACTTGAACCTTGAATGATTGATTAGAGGTTTGAACAAGAGTATAAAGAGAGGTTGAGTGGAAAAAGACAAGAGTGAACATTAGAGAAAAAGTCTTGAAGTGTGAAATACGAGTGGCTTGAGTGCATACACTTAGTGAGTGGAAAGGATCCTATTTTCTCCATATTTTTGTGTACTAATCCTTGTTGTGCAGCTATGGATAGTTCTCCTAGTGTAGGAAATGACCTATCACCTAAAACTAGAAAAATGATGGAATTAATGAAGAGTATGTTACAAACTAGTTTAGAAGAGAGGTTTGATCTAGAAAGGAGAGCTAAGGAAGAGAGAAAGAATATGAAGGAATTAGAGAAGAAGGTCCTTGGTGAGACAAGTGGAGTTAAGGGAACTTTTGAATCCAAGAGTGATGGACATGTGAGCACCATAAGAGAAACAAGTAGGGGAAGCCAATATTCACCTAGGAGTAGTGAAGATGGGAGCAATGGTGAGGGTGACCCTAACTTGAGAGGCAATAGGCGTGATACTAGGAGAGCAAGAAGGGGAGATTATGGACACCATAGGGGATGTGGCCGAGTACACCAAGTATATAATGAATGTGGTAGGATAGATGAGAGAAACCTAAAGCTTAACCTACCTAAGTTCAATGGTGAAGGAGGTGCCGAAGCATACCTAGAGTGGACCATGAAACTAGACCAAATTTTCTCATGTTACCCCATGCTCAATGATGAAGAGAGATTAAGCTTAGCTATTATGGAGTTTGAAGGATATGCCTTAGTTTGGTGGTACCAAATTCTAGGAGAAGCCGAGAGGAGGGAGAGGGACCGAATTATCCTTTGGACCCGACTTAAGGAAGCTATGAGACTTAGGTTTGTACCACACACATATGTGAAAGACCAACATGTTAAACTCCAAAGGTTGACTCAAGGTACCATGAGTGTGCAAGAATATTATAGGGAGCTTGAGTTGACCATGCTAAGGTGTGAATACCAAGAGAGAAGAGAGGCCACATTAGCTAGATTTACTCATGGACTCAATAGAGAGATCCAAGATGTTCTTGAACTCCAAAGCTATGTGAGCATTGAGGAGGCCATACACAAGGCCGAGAAGGTGGAGCAACAAATCAAGAGGAAAAGCACCTTCAAAAGATCCTCTACTTCATATACTACCTCTTGGAGGGACAAAGGCAAGAAGGAGGGCTACTCCAACCAAAGGAACAAGCATGACCGAGAGACTACTAAGGTAAAGGAGGTACATTCTAACTTTTCTAAACCTAGTTCTATTAAGTGTTTCAAATGTCTAGGTCATGGACACATAGCCTCTCATTGCCCAAACAAGAAAGCTATGATGATGAAGAATGGAGTGGTTACAAGTGAAGATTCAAGCTCATCATCTAGTGAAAGTGAGGCATCAAGTGCAAGTGAGCATTCCAATCATGAGCAAGCGGAGGAGGGAGATCTCTTGATGGTGAGGAGGATGCTTGGCAATGTAAGTAAAGAACTTGATGACTCCCAAAGGGAGAATATCTTCCATAGTAGGTGCACTATTGAAGGGAAGGTATGCTCTTTAATTATTGATAGTGGAAGTTGCACTAATGTAGTAAGTACTAGATTAGTGGATAAATTAAATTTGAAAACATCTTCACATGTGAAACCATATAAGCTACAATGGTTGAGTGAGAAAGGAGAGTTAGTGGTAGACAAACAAGTACTTATTTCTTTTACTATTGGAAGATTTAATGATGAAGTACTTTGTGATGTTGTTCCTATGGAGGCCACACACTTACTCCTTGGTAGACCTTGGCAATTTGATAGAAAAGCTATACATGATGGAGTTGCCAATACTTACATTTTCTCTCATGTAGGTAAGAAGGTCACACTAAAGCCATTGTCACCTAAAGAGGTTTGTGAAGACCAAATAAAAATGAAGTTTAAAAGGGACCGAGAAAAGAAGTTTACCTTGGCCGAGAGCTCCAAAGGCACACCCAAGCATGGAGACAAGTCCATGGCCGAGAACTCCAAGGGAGGAAAATTGAAAGGGAAGTTATCTAACCCTAAGGTCCATAAACTTGATAAAATGAAAAGTAAAAAGAATGATAAGAAAGATAACTTCTTGATGGAAAGGATTGAACTCAAGAGAGACTTTTTAGCTAGGAAATCCATATTCTTATGCTTACCCACATCTACTTCTTTGAGTTCTTCTCTTGTAGGTAATCTTGGAAGAAAAGAGAGCCTATGGTGGGAAAGACACTTGAATGGGAAGTATGATTTTGCTATTAAGTTTGGAATTCCTTTTTACCCTAACTCTTGTTTTGAGGTTGATTGTGCTATAGGTACAAACAAGAAGTTAAGTGTGATGAAACTATGGAATAAACATTATGGAGGAGAGGAAGTGGTTAAGAGTTATAAACTAACCTTGGAAAAAAATTCCTTAACTCTTACTTATTTCAACTTGCATGGTTACCCTTGCTTTATGTTAGATTCCCATGATTTTGATATGGAATTGTTGGTTGTACCTAATGCATTCAGTTTTCATAATGTTGAATTTCCTTCTAGGATGATCAAAGAGTTCAAGAAGGAGGGTACCCCACAACTCCATGGGTTTAAACAAAAGAGCTTGGGAAATATTTTGAAGGATCAAATAACTTCTACTCACACTTCATTAGTTGGTGTTGTTGATGATAGAAAACAATTTAATTCATATGATTTGCAAACTAGTAATTTTAGTAGGTGTAGGAAATTAAAGGACCACTTGATTAATAATGCTGTTTTAATTTTACACCTATGCCATAACTATAAGAAACAAGTTTGCTTATATTTTGCATCATCTAACAACAAAGTTAATCAACCATGTTTGACCTTTGATCCGGGTGGAGTTTTATTGTAGGGAAGGTCAACTCAACTTGAGGACAAGTTGAACATAAGAAGGAGGGTTTGATGGAGGACCATCTCCAAAAGCTCAACCAAACTCTCCAACCTTACTTTTCAATTTTGGGCTTCTAATAAAATTCGCTGTTGATTTTTGCATCTGACCTGTTTCAGTATTTCGATCATAACTCGAGCTACACAAGTCCAATTGAGGCGTTCTTGGTGCCAAATTAAAGAAGACTTCAAGGGCTACAGAAGCTATGAAGACACCAAAACCCAGTTCGAACGTCAACTAGTTGGAAAATGAGCTTGAAGTTAGCGTTGGAATGCTTCCAGGAATTTTCAGCGAAATGTTTTAATGTTTAGGTTTATTAATAGTTTTCTTTCAATTATGTAATTGTTTTAAGGATTTAATTTGGGCCTAAACTTGTAATAAACAAATAATTAGTGACCCTTAGATAGGATTCTAATCCAAGGGTTAAGCTTAGAAGCTTGGAGTGCAAGCTTGGCAACATGACCATTAGATGAGGATACTAATCCAAGGGCTAAGCTTAGAAACCTGGAGTGCAAGCTTGATGCCATAACCGTTGGATGAGGATCTACATCCAAGGGTGGAGGATTGATCCTTGTCCTCCAAGCTAATCAAGCTTCCACCACAAGCTTCCCTTCATAGCCATTAGATTAGAATCTAATCCAATGGTGGAAATTAGTTCCTTGCATAGCAAGCTAGCTCCACACCTTAGTAGTATAAATAGGATTTCTTTTGTAATTCAAACACTTTTGATAAAATTTCTGAATATTGAATTAAGCTAAAAGCTTATTCTTTGAGAGTATTCTCTCTTGTGTTCTTGTGAAGAACCTTGAATCTCATCAATGGCTTCCTTGTCCATTGTGGCGGTTCCACCTCTAGCTTATTGGCACTTGCCATGGCGCTTCCATCTCTAAACTCCTTCTGTTTTCTATTTCTTTTTCTCCTTGAGGCCTTGAGCTTCTTCTTCATTTGTCCAAGACTTCATTGAAGCATGAAGATCCGCAACTTATATGCTATTCTCCTTGAGGATTGCATCACTACACTCAAGGACAAAACACATTGAAGTCAGACATCACTTTATTAGAGATCACATCGAAAAAGGAGATTGTAACATTGAATTCATAGACACGGAGAATCAATTAGCGGATATATTTACAAAGGCATTACCAAAGGAAAGGTTTTACAAACTTAGATCAAACCTCGGTATTGAGTGAGGAACATCTAAACTAAACCTTCTTACTTAATTACATTTATCCATAAACTCTGTTTTTTGTGAAAATTTTGTGAAAAACCTTCTTCTGATAGAAATAATCGATTACCAAAGGACGATAATCGATTACTTTGAGTGAAATTCACTCTGGGAAGGATTTTGGTATTGAGATAATCGATTACCCCGAGCGATAATCGACACAAAGCACCAGTTTTCAAAAATTGTAAGAAAACTCTCTGGAGTAATCGATTACCACGAAGCAGTAATCGATTACCACAGAACAAAATTTCACATGCTTTGAGAAACTCTGTGGAGTAATCGATTACCAGGTTACAGTAATCGATTACCAAGATTGTTTCTTGGTTGTTTTCCTTTTTTTTTCTTCAAAAGGAACTGAGATAACCGATTACCAACTGCTAGTAATCAATTACCTCGTTCTTGGGCTAATCTTCTGGGCTTTGTTCTCTTTATAAGAAAGTGCAGGTGTGACTCTTCAACTCACCATTCACACTCACACTCAGAAACCCCCTTTACCTTCTTCCTCCAAACCCTAGCTTTTCAAGCTTTTCACTCTCTCAACAATGGAAGGACAAGGAAAAGGAAAGAGAATCAAGATGAGGGCTAACAGATACCCTCAAGATCGTTTCCCTGAAGAAGCAAAAGGAAAGAAAAAGGTGGGAGAATCTTCCAAGAGGAAGAAACCCTCATCCTCGCAACAACAACAACAACAACCAAAAGTTCCTCCTCCTCAACCACAAATGTCGAATCAACCCTTGGTTCACATCAAAGGGACAAGAAATGGGGGTTCAACCTGGATTTCGCAAACAAAGGTCTAGTTCCCCCAAAGATACTTGACCTTGGATGGCTAGACTCTCAGAGTTTCACGTTCTAGACCTTTCTGAGACAACAACATTTGGAGAGGTTTGTAGGGATGAAAGGATTCATCTATCCAGATTTGGTTAAGGTTTTCTACTCCAACCTCAAGCCAAACACGGAGAAGATGACTGTGACTTCGAAGTCAAAGGTACCACGATTTCTCTTACCCTTTGCTCATTTTTTGGATATTCTTTGGAATTCGAAAAGAAGGGATTATAGCACACGCAGACAAACTCAGAGAGAAAGGGTTTGATTTGCAAAAAGATTCCTTCTATATGGGCCTACTGAGGAATCCTGTACAATGGGAAGAGGATAGAAATTCTAAAAGAGCATCGGGCAAGAAAGTTACCTATAATATCGGTGGCCTCACAGCAGATGATCGGCTACTTCACTACACTGTTTGCTGGATCTTGGCTGCAAGAGGAGCAAACCATGCCCAGTTGACTGAGGAAGACATGATCCTCATTGCTGCATTGAAGAACAACATTCAAGTGGATTGGACTCATGTGATCATGGACAACATGCTGAAATCGAGGAGACTACTTGATAATAAGTGTCCTTACTCTCTCTTTATTTCTAGACTAATTGATATGTTTCAGATTGACACTACCCATGAAGCAAGAGAATTGGTCAAGGATGTCCATGTCATCGGCAATGGAGCATTGAAGAAGATGAGACTTATCAAAACCGATGCTGGATGGATCACAAGAGAGGAACAGCAGGCCTTTCCACAGCAAGAGCATGAAGGAGCACAAGAGCAAGAGGAAGCACGTCCAGAACCTAAAGATATGGATGAAGACAATTTTGGAGAGTACATTCCACAGTCTCGCTTCGAATCTATTATGATAGACCGGATGGATGAATTGGAAGCGACCGTCAACAAACGCATTGATGATCTGGGAAAGCGACATGATCTGCACTTCCTAGAAATGAAGGACTTGATGGAAACTATTATGGAACGACTCAACCAGGATGATGACGACTCAGACTAGTAACTTCATCTCTACTTCTCTCTTTTGATTTGATATACCAAATAGGGGGAGTAGTATATGTAGTTAATGGTTTTTTAGTTGTTTAGTCTTTTTATATTTGATTGCTCTGTTTTGAATTGCTCTGTTTACTCTTTTGAACTTTTTTTGAAGTTTTTTGTAATCATTTTTTTTGAATCTGTTTGTACCTAAGCATCTGACTTAGGGGGAGCAGATTAACACATTTGAAACTATTGGATGACTGTAATAGATAGTTTAATTGATTGCCTTTATATTTCTGAAAATTGATATTTGTGACATGAGAATTGGATGATTCATAAAATGGTATGTAAATTGCTGTATGGAATTGAAAAAAAAAAAAAAAAAGAGAAAGTACTAACACTACAGGTCACATCAAAGCCAGCATCTACATAAAGGATCACTACACAAGATTTGGTACATCAAAACCAAAAAGGGGGAGATTGTTGGACTTGAAGCTGAAGAAGTCTTTCCTAGTTTTCGTTTTGATATACTTGTAATTTTGAGCTTTATGATAGATTGTATATAGGAGTTTAAATGTATTGATTGTTATAGTTTAGGCTTTGTATGAGTAGTTTTATTCAATCTTTTTATAGAGAACTTGGTTTTACTCTTGTAAATTGAGCTAGAGAAAGTTGGAACCCCATTTTATTTGAAAAGAACTCAAAAAACTTTGGTTTTAAGAATTTAAGTCGAAGTAATTGATTACCGATGTAGTAATCGATTACCAACAGACTTAGAAAACGAGGGAACTCAACTTGCTCTGGAGTAATCGATTACCACTCCATAGTAATCGATTACTTGAGCTTGAAATGCGAGAGGAAGACAAATTTCTCTATAGTAATCGATTACCAACATCCGTAATCGATTACCACACCAAAATATTCATCTCTAAATGGTTTTGAAACTGCTTTAAATGGAACCTCTTTGATTTATTTCGGAGAGAGAGATCTTTTATGTTTTTCAAAGAAAAGAAATAAGAGAAAAACACAGGTTTACAAGTTCTGAAAATCTCTTCAAAGATTTCAAAAAGATTTTCTCAAAGAGATGAGTATTGTGTGAAGGAAGAAAGATTTGAATACTTTTGGTTATCATCTTGATCGAGCATACACAAGGTGTAATCTTTACTGATCTTTATTTCTTTGTTTTGTGTTTTGATTTTGGTTTGAAACTCTTAAGAGAAAGTGGTTCTCTAGAAGAAGAGTTAGAGAATTGAGAGAGGTACTCTCATAGGTAATTCTTGAAGGTTTCAAGAATTGGTGAGATATGTTTTAAGGAAGAACATAGAGAGATTTGAGTATTTGATTGTTTTTGTGTTTGTGCAAAAGTGATTGTATTGAACACAAGATTATAGTGGAATACCGATCGCAACAGTTGTTGGGTTGAGACTGGATGTAGGCCGAAAGCCGAACCAGTATAAATCTCTGTTTAATATCTCTTCTCTATACCTTATCTTTACATTCCATTTGATTTCTTGCTTTACAATTTTCTTGTATCTTTCCGCTGTGATATCTCTGGTACATTGCTTTAATACAAGATAAAATTGAATTGAAAAAGTGAGGAAAAGAGTTTTAGAAATATTACTAGGTAACTAGAATCTATTCACCCCCCCTCTAGATTCACATAGGGACCAACAAGCTCTGGTACCAATTGATGGTCCCTACGGGTGAATCTAGAGGGGGGTAAATAGATTCTAGTTCCACTATAGCCCAATTTCGCGAGTTTCTAATTCCTTTTAATTCAAACAAAACTATTCTTGATTACCTATCAATAGATGAGATAGATAAACAGGAAATATCAAAGATACACAGCGGAAATAACAAAAGGAATAATCAAAAACACATTAGTAATCAATATACAGCGTAATCAATGTCAGTATCTAACTGTTCCAGTTTTAATTGATTACCGAGTCAATTACTGAGTTAATTACCGAACAAATTGTAGAAATTAAACAGTGATAACAGCAATGTAAGGTAAACGGTAAAGAGTATAAGGAAGAAGAAGAGTGCACAGTGATTTATACTGGTTCGGCCCACTACCTACATCCAGTTCCAACCCAACAACTGTTGCGATCGGTCTTCCACTATCAAATGATCCCTTTTGTGTTCTTTTACATTCACTCTGCAACAAGCAACACAAAAACGAAATCAAAACACCCAATAACCTGTCCTTTGACCCAAGGAACAGTTCTTCCCTGACCTTGGCACACCCAAGATCAAACCTTTGAGAAAACACTTCTCAAATATCCTTATTCTATCCAGAGAGACCTCTCTCCTAGAGTAATAACCCAGAAATCAAAAAGGGTAAACAAAAGATCAGTTTAGAGAACACCTGGAGTGTAGGTCTGATCACAAAATAACAACTCTATGAATGCCACCCAGTCAGAAATAAGAATCAAGTTTGCCTTTTTATGAAAACTTGTTGATGAACTCTTGAAGTTCTTTATAAGTTTCTTGGAGAAGATGATGAACTCAGTTTAGAGAGAATATGAAAGTGTATGATCTTTTCTGAAACTTGTATTCCAAGAAATGTTATTGATTTTCGAAATAAGAGTATGTATAGGTTCAATTAAAAACTCAATTTAGGCAACTTAATGACTTTCTGATAGGGGTAATCGATTGCCAGAAGCTAGTAATCGATTAAACCAATGAGCAAGGATTTCCTCGGTGATTTTGGCCCATGGTAATCGATTAACCCGAGGGGGTAATCGATTACTCCAGTGGCAAATGCATTCCCACAGTTTGTTATCTAATGTTGGTAGTTGATTACCTGCTGTTGGTAGTTAACTACCTTTTGTTGGTAATCTATTACCTCAGTTGGTTACCAAAGACATTTTCAAAATATTTTAGAGAAGGAAATCAAACATTTGACACATGAGAAATCACACAAGATTGTCAAGCTCTCCAGGGCATTCAAATAAAGAACAACCACATACATGCCTAAACTAAACAATCAATACATAGGAAACTCCTAATTATATTTCATCTAAGAAAACCAAAATTACATTGCATCAAAAGCAAAACACCAAGAGAGACACCAAAGCACCTTCAAGCTTTAAGTCCAACATTAACAATTTAACATTCACATTAATACTAATTTAATATAAGATGATATTGTTATCTAAACTAGAATCCAATGAAAGGAAAAAAGATCAAATGAAAAAAAAGGGAATTAAAAAAAAAACTTTTGTTTTTTAACAATTTGAAGAACGGAAGTCGAATTACCTTTTTCTTCTTCTAAAAAAATAGATTTTTACTTTTAAATTCTGTTTTAAAAGAACTAAAAAAAAACAATTTAATTTTTTCATTTTTCTAGTTTTAAAATTTTAAATGAAAAACTTAAATTATTTCTAAATATCTTAAAAGAAAAAGCAAAATGGATCATGAAAAATATTTACAAAATGATTTTTTTCTAAATTTTTTTCTATTGAAAAAATGAAATAATTTTCATAAATAACTTTGCTGACATATAGATTTGTTGGATCAGAAAAGTCCTTGAATATTCTAGTTTTAGATTAATAATTATTTTAAATATTTAAAAAATATAAATATAGTGTAGAGAATAGACTCATTAAAAAAAATAGAGAAATTTTCTCGTGAGAAACAAATGAATTGAAAGATTCATCTCGATACATTTTGAAATGAATGTATATTTTAACATCTCTTTTAAATTTAATTTAATATTTATAATTTTTTAAAATATATATTCATTGATAGATGAAATTATTTTTACTTTTTATGTTATTATTTATGATAATTTGATGAATATATATATATATATATATATATATATATATATATATATATATATATATAAATACATATATAAAAATATTTTTTATGTTATAAGATGATGTTTTTTATGTATATTTTAACATCTATATTAATATTAATTTAATATTTATAATTTTTAAAAGTATATGTCCATTGATAGATGAAATTATTTTTACTTTTTATGTTTTACTATATATATATATATATATATATATATATATATATATATATATATATATATAATAACCACCTTACTTTTATCAGCAACTAAAAAGTACATCTAGTATTAAAAACTAACATTTCAGTGCAACAAAATATAAAGAACTAATATCAGCAAGTATTTTAAAGTTATTTTCCAATTTTGGTACTTATGTAACAACTGCTTTACTTCACAGGAATGTATTATCCGAGCCGTCAGTTTGACAAACGATGTAAACTGGGTGTCACCTACCATCATAATGGGAACCACAGTCTGCAACAACATTCTCACTTTCCAGTTTCCACCGAATCCTTCTCTCCGTCTTTCGAAGAACAAACGAAGACAACAGTGTCTACATTCTCCTAAACCCTAGCTAAACCTACTTGAATCCAACGTTTCAGGTTTTGATCACCGGATCCGCTCTTCAGCATTCTGCTTGACTTTTGAAGTAAAAGTAATTACTCTTTCCGATCCTGCTCTATCTTTGCTTTACTTTGATTAATTTTTCCTTAATTGGTTTTAATTTCGCTCATGTGTGTGTTGTGTTGACTTGTGGCGTCCTTAGTTTTCGATTGCAGGAAGTGAGAAATGCAGCGTGCTTCGGGGACAGTTGATGAACAGATGTTCCAGAAAGCGATTAAGGAAGAGTGTACCTGGGAGAACCTTCCAAAGCGGCTTCAAGCTACACTTTCTTCTAAAGAAGAATGGCACAGAAGGTTAGAGTGCTTTTTCTTGTGATTCTTCTGCCTTAGTTAGTTGTTACCCACTATTTAGGAGTAATTGACTTGTAAGTCTCCAGTAGATTGAACATTAGGTTCCAGTGAGTAGTCGTGATAGTTGAAAACAGTCAGGGTTCTGAAGCTTTGCACTCTTGCCATGTTATTTGTCTTGTCTTGCATTGCCTGTTTTTCTCTATCTGTTAATAATGAGTATGTAATTGTACTTGAGAAATTTTAAATAGGCTTTAGAAATAGTGGTCATGGAAGCTAAATTACACACTTTCCATTATAACTGCAAGTAATAATTATAAATTTTTAATATAAACTTATTTTCTGTTTGATTTTTTAATAGAGACATGGTTCAAACTTTACCTCTTAAAACCCACTGGGGCTGGCCTAGTGGTGGGGTGTTTGGAAAATTTGCACTGGGTTGTAAGCTCTAACCTTGTTGCCAATGCTGCCATTGCACACCAAAAAAACTGTACCTCATTATCGGATGTTAGCCCTAACACAGGATCCACTAATAACCAGAAAAGCTGGTTTTTGCTGTTGATACAGCTAGATAGAAAGAACCAGAGAGAGAGAGAGAGAAATAAAGAAAGAGATGAAAGGCAGAGAGAGAGAGAAAAAACTGAGAAAAGAGAGAGAGATTAATTGAAAGGCTTGCCAAATGAGGCAATGACCCAGGTATTTATAAACATACCTGGGTAGTACAATCAGAAACCTAAAAACTTTCATAAAAAAGGCTTTAACAGAAAATACACTTAAACAAAAAGACTAATACATTGTAACAGAATTAGTACCATTCCTAACAAGCTCCACCTTGGGACTAATTCTATTGAAAAATATTCTGAGCTTTGCAATTAGAAACACCTACTAGATTTACACACTTCTTAAAATTAGTAGCCGACAGCGGTTTAGTTAGCATATCTGCTGGATTTTCTGAAGTATGAATCTTCAGAACTGAAATTTCTTCTCTAGCCACTATTTCTCTGATGAAGTGGTACCTTACATTGATGTGTTTAGTCTTAGAATGAAATGCATCATTTCTTGTCAAGTGTATAGCACTCTGACTGTCTGAGTAAACTTCCACTGAATCTTGTGTAACTCCAAGTTCAGTGGCAAAACCCTTCAACCAGGCTGCTTCCTTTACTCCCTCTGTACCTGAGACATTGCTCAAATGAAAGCTGAGTGGAGATAGCCTAGTATGCTTTGTGTAGTGTGCTGTCCCTTAGAGAAACTCACCTTCTTCTGTTTCCCAAGGATGCAGTGCTCACGAAATTGCAACTTGCTGAAACTTTGATCACCAGAAGAACCTCTTTTGCTTAGGATTTGCATCCCTTTCTCTCTCATGTGGTCTAATCTCATGTGCCACAGCCTTGATTGTTCCTCATTGGTTGCAGAAATTGTCTGGGCAGCAGTGTCATGATCATCAGTAACAGTGGAAGCAAGAAGGAAATAGAGATTACCTCTTATTTTTTCCTTCATAACAGTGAGCGAGCCCTTAGAAATTTTGATTTCTCCACCTTCAGCAGAATACCTATATCCCAAGGACTCCAAAGCTCCAAGAGAGATTAAATTTCTTCTTAAATCAGGTACATGTCTCACATTTGTGAGTGTCTTGACTGCTCCATCATGGGTTTTGATTTGCACTGAGCCTCTGCCTTTGACTTTGCAAACTGCATCATTACCCATCATAATAACTCCTGAATGAACTGGTTCATAGGTGGAAAACCACTCCCTTTTGGGACACATGTGGTAGGTGCATCCATAGTCCAGAATCCACTCTTCTCTGACATCTGAAACTGCTGCTGCTGCCACCAAAACATCAGCATCAGACTCTGAATCTGAATCTGCCACAGCAGCTTCTGGTGTAGGATTCTTGTTACTTTCTTCCTTTTCTTTCTTGTTTTTGAGCTTGTAGCAGTCATTTATCTCATGCCCAAGCTTCTTGCAATATTTGCAAGATTTCCCTGAGTTTTTTTCTCTTGACTTGGATCTTGATTGTTTCTTGCCAAAATCTAGCTCTTCTTGAGGCCTTACTCTTGCTGTAAAGGCATCACCCTTCTTGTCGGTGGGTAGCTCATTATCAAACTTCTCCTTTGAGAGAAGATTAGACTTTACATCTTCATATGACAATGTGTCATTGGAGCTGTAAAGCATGATTTCTTTGAAGTGCCTGTAAGAAGGAGGGAGAGACACTACAAGTAATACAACCTTATCTTCATCTTCAATCTTGACCTCAAGATTTTCGAAGTCTATCAAGATTGTGTTGAACTCATTTAGGTGAGACCTTAATGAGCTTCCTTCTGTCATTCTTAGGGTATACAACCTCTCTTTTAACCTCAGTTTGTTGGCCAAGTTCTTGGTCATGTACAAAGCTTCCAGTTTAGTCCACAAACCAGCAGTTGTAGTTTCTTGAATGACCTCTTTAAGTACATCTTCTGAAAGACATAACTGGATGGCAGTAAGGGCTTTCTCATCCAATTCCTCCCAGCTTTCATCAGTCATAGTTGCTGGCTTCTTGGACCTTCCATCAAATGCTTTCTTCAACCCTTGCTGAGTTAGCATAGCCCTCATTTGTACCTTCCAAATGCTGAAGTTGATCTGCCCATCAAATTTCTTTATGTCAAACCTTGTAATGGATGACATCTTCTCTGTTCTTGCTTGTTTCTTGGGGATGGCTCTTGATACCACTTGTTAGCCCTAACACAGGATCCACTAATAACCAGAAAAGCTGGTTTTTGCTGTTGATACAGCTAGATAGAAAGAACCAGAGAGAGAGAGAAATAAAGAAAGAGACGAAAGGCAGAGAGAGAGAAAAAACTGAGAAAAGAGAGAGAGATTAATTGAAAGGCTTGCCAAATGAGACAATGACCCAGATATTTATAAACATACCTGGGTAGTACAATCAGAAACCTAAAAGCTTTCATAAAAAAGGCTTTAACAGAAAATACACTTAAACAGAAAGACTAATACATTGTAACAGAATTAGTACCATTCCTAACATCGGATTTTTTCATCCTTTACATGTACATGTTTGATAAGAAGATTGCACATTAGAAGTTGCATCATTGCAATGAATGTACTAATTGGTCCATTTAATTAATAAACTTTTCATATATAAGCGGGCTATAGAGTTAGTTAGCATGCTATACATGACCCTTTAATCTCCAGATATGTGTTCTTACGCCCTTTTGATTAAAACTTAGTTGCAGAGCAGGGTAGATGATCTAGTGAATATCTTTGACATGACTTAGTGACTGGAACTGATTCTAGGTTGCTTGTTTAGTTTCAAACTTTTGTTGGCAAACATATTTCTTGAATAACTGTAGAATAAAATAAATACATTTCAGTGGAATGAGGGCATGTTTTTATTTTTTTATTTTTTTGAGAGGCAAATGTGACAGAACCAAATCTATCCATGGGAAACAATAAATTTTTTATGGCTAATCCTCATTTAAAAATAGTATGTTTGTTTTTTAATTTAGTAGATAATCACAAAAAGCTACATTGCACTTATTTCAAGGCTGATGTGTCAATTCCTTGAATATATATATTGAAACACATTATTTTTGTTGAATGGAAAAGAAATGAGAGAATATTATTTTAACAGAAAGTATACTCAAGGATTTATAATTACTGTAAACACTGTAATGACATTGTACTGTATAAAAATCAACAGAAGTTTTATCCTCCTGTTAAAGTTTTATAGCTTAAATGCCAAAACTTTCAGAGATGTTATTTACCAAGAAATCCTTTTAACAGTTTTTTTTCCAGTCTCCTCCTTGGTCTCTTCCTTCCCTTTTCACTGGGTTATAAAACTACATCGTACTGTGTAACTGATTTTCCTATTTTCTTTCTTTCTGTCAATGTTAATATTGTATTTTTGTTGGCAATGGAAATTTTGTGCAGGATAATTGAAATTTGTATAAAGAAGAGACTCCAGTGGAATAGTTGTTTTGCTCGTAAAGTTTCTAAAGAAAGTGAATATTATGAAGAGATGATGCGTTACTTGCGGAAGAATCTTGCTGTATGTCCTGTACTGAATGCTATGAGATTCTGAAATTGTATATCAAATATATATTACATTGTTTACACGATCACTGATCAGAAAATGTTGTACTAGAAACTTTTTTGGGAGAAATTTGAAGTCTTAATATTTCAAAACAAAAATTGCAAAATTTTAATTTTTTATACTAGTAAATTACTTAACCATACCACCAGTTTGTAATAAGAAAAAACATTTCGTCTTTGTACTACTTCTTGGATGTTGGGTATAAGCAAAACTTCAATAAATAAAGTAAAAGGGGTAATCTAACCCATATATATCAATAAGATAAGAAATTCAGAATCTCAAATTACTGTGAGAACTACAATTAACTACAGTACTGGATGTTAAGCAATGAGCTCATTTCTGCTTTCATTGTGATGCATCTGCATTTAATATGCTTGTTTTGTCACTTGCAGTTATTTCCTTATCATCTGGCAGAGTATATTTGCCGTGTAATGAGAGTATCTCCTTTCAGATATTATTGTGATATGGTTTTTGAAGTGATGAGAAATGGTAACTATTTACTTTCTTGTAGCAATTCTTTTCTGCATTATCTCTTTATGATGGGACCTGATTAAGACTTACTGAATATAACTTGCAATTGAGTGATTTTCTTTTTAGTATTTTATTACTATTTTTTTATGTAAAATCATGCCATTTTAATCAAATTATTGACTACCAAATGAGAAGTATGATGTTGACTTATAGCATTTTTTTCAATAGAATAGAATTAAATTTTCTATTGCATATAAGTTCTTGGTAAGGAAAATGTAGTGTCACTATTCCAGTTTCATGATTTGAGGTCGTGCTGGTATGCTCTTGGTAATAAATATTTCTGTGTCTGAAAGTAGACGTAGGTGTCAGAAGAACATGATACGAGGGTGACTCATTGGAAGAAAAAAAATCTAATTAGGGAAATAAGGTGGTGTTCCTGATTGTCTGTAACTTGGCAGTGGAATAGTGATGGGATGGCTACAGAGTGTGGTAGCACATTGAGAATGAATGATTTGAAATTGATTTGATGTCAAGTCATATGATATAAAATGCAAAGAACACTACCCCTAATTTATAATTATCACTAACAGTAGAATACCTAATTAAATAAGGAAACATATAATGAAATATAACTAA
This sequence comes from Hylodesmum podocarpum, assembly GCA_026586105.1. Lineage (NCBI taxonomy): Eukaryota > Viridiplantae > Streptophyta > Magnoliopsida > Fabales > Fabaceae > Hylodesmum > Hylodesmum podocarpum. The sequence goes on from JALJEV010000573.1 coordinate 56,290, forward strand.
ATAATAAAACACTCTTAAGTGATCATCTAAGATACTCTAAGATACTCTAAGATATTCCGGCACAATATTATACAATATAAAAAACAAATCAAACTACTTACATTGGGCTTTTTATTAAGATACACAGTTGTGGTAGTGTTAAATCATAATATCCTATTTGATTTTATTTAATTTATTATAATATTTACATCATCATAATTACATAGAATTGAAAGTAAAGGCCTGAATATTATTTTTGAATCTATCTTGTTCAAAGAGTGATTACAGTATGAATTTATAAACTATCTACAACCTAATTAAGGAAAGAAGCAATAAGTAATTAAAGCTATACAAATCAAATCACCAAAACAAAAAACACCAAATCTGTCCTAATAAATAGAAAACAAAATCTGCACTAATTATGGAATAATTATCTCCTAATTATATTACACAACACTCCCCCTCAAGCTGGTGAATGTACATCTATCATTCCCAGCTTGCAAGTAAGATCTTTGAATTGTTTTGTGGGAAGTCCCTTAATGAACATATCTGGCAATTGAAGTCTTTAAGGGATGTACTCGATGGTTATAAGACCATTGTCCAATATCTCCTTAATGAAATGTCTGTCTATCTCTACATACTTTGTTCGGTCATGTTGAACTGGATTGTGTTCAATACTGATGACAGAATTATTGTCACAAACCAGTCCCATAGGAATTTAATATTTTACTTTGAGGTCATTAAGTGTGATCATCATCCATAATAGTTCACAAACCCCTTGAGCTATGGCTCTAAATTCTGGTTCTGCACTTGATCTTGCAACTACATTTTGTTTCTTGCTCCTTCATGTCAACAAATTTCCACCCAAGAACATGCAATATCCTGTGGTGGATCTCTTATCAATAATTGATCTTGCATAGTCAGCATCAATATGTACTTTCATGGATAAGTTTCCCCTTTTTTTGAATTCAATCATTTCTCCGGAGAGGCTTTCAAGTACTGAATAATTTATTCACTGCCAACAAATGTCTCTCTTTGATCATGCATGAATTGACTAACCACACTAACTGCATAGGCTATGTCTGGCCTAGTGTTTGATAAATAGACGAGCTTTCCCATAAGTCTTTGATTGTATATTCTCCACATTTAGGCTTTCTTCATCATTCCCAATCCTATGATTTTGCTCTATGGGCATTCTAGTGGTCTTACAGCCCAACTTATCAGTCTCTTTGAGGAAATCAAGGATGTATTTCCTTTCAGAAATAAAGATGCCCTAACTAAAGTAAGCAACCTCTATCCCAGGGAAGTACTTTAGCTTCCTAAGATCATCTCAAATTGAGTAGCCAGGCTTTCCTTCAAAGTCTATTTTTCAAACTCACTATCACCTACAATAATCGTATCATCTACATAGACCAAGAGTAGAGGGAGTTTACCATCCTGAGGATGTTTTATAAACAGAGTATGGTCAGCTTGGCTTTGCTGGTACCAAAGATACCATAGCTTAAGTAAACCTTCCAAACCCAGACATGAGGTGATTGTTTAAGACCATATAGAGCCTTCTTCAGTCTGCACACCTTATTCCCTTCATTAATGGCACCATATCCGGGTGGAATCTCCATGTACACTTCTTCCTTCAAGCTTCCATTCAAGAAGGCATTTTTAACATCAAATCGATGCATCTCCTAACCAAAGTGCGTTGCCAAGGAGAGAATAATCCTGAACATATTCATTTTTGCCATCGGATCAAAAGTCTATTCATAATCAATCCCATAGGTTTTGTGTACCCTTTTGCAACCAACCTTGCCTTATACGATCCAATGTGCCATTAGACTGATACTTAATTGTGTATATCCACCTACAACCCACTGCCTTGTTGCCCTTTGGTCTCTCTGCAATCTCCTAAGTCTTGTTCCTTTCTAAAGCACCCATTTCTTCATTCATGGCTCAAACCTAGTTCTCATCTTTTAGGCTTCTTGTACTGATGTAGGAATTCTAATAGAATCAATAGTTGAAAGAAAACTCTGGTGCTGCATATAAAGTTTTTTAGTAGACACAAATTGGGATATAGGATATTTGGCACATGATCTTTTTTCTTTTCTTAAGGCAATAGGTAAATCATCTAGGTTAGGTTCCCAAGCAGTATTTAAGGTGTCCTCAAGAGTCTTAAGGGTATGAGTTTTTACCTTCAGCTCAGAAGATTGAAGTTGTTGTTTGACCAGGATAGGTTCTTGCTGCCTTCGTTGATATTGTTTCCCAAAATATCTGTCCTTATTTTTCTTCTTTGGTAATGGTGTTGGCTTAGGATCTTTGTCATCCTTCATAGGAGTGAAATACTGCAGCAAAAGAAGAGGTAACATTTCAAGGAACTCAGCTTCTTGAATACTCTCCTTCTGAATCTGAGAACTAGGAAAGAAGGACGTTGTTTCATGAAAGGCGGACATCCTTGGAGACATAGACACTAAGACTTTGAGGGTGATAACATTTGTATCCTATTTTGTTGGAGGCATAACTGATGAAGACACATTTGATGGCCCAAGGATCTAACTTACCCCGATTATGACTGTGAACATGGACAAAAGCAGGATAACCAAAGACACGACTCTGAAGACTAGTTTTAATGGGAATAGAATGGTAGAATGTGGTCATAAGCTGAATAGGGCTAACACCATCTAGAACTCGATAGGGTAATCTATTGATCAAATAAGTGGCAGTCAGGACCGTTTCCCCCCAGTAACATCTAGGAACAAATATTTGGAAGAATAAAGTTCTAGTAATAACCTTAAGGGGATAACGATATTTTCTTTTTGCTACCCCGTTCTGTTGACGAGTGTCTACACAGGTTAATTCATGAACAACTCCATTATCATTAAGGATCTTGGAAAGATTTGGGTTCATATATTCTTTTCCATTATCTGAACACAATCTCTTAATTGGGATTCCAAATTGTGTTTGAATCATTCGGTAAAAGTTGACAAACAAGTGAAAAACTTCAGGCTTTCATGAGGAATATCTAGGTAACTTGAGTACAGTCATCAATAAATGAAACAAACCACTTTGCACTAGATATATTGCTAATAGGTGAAGATCCCTATACATCTGAATGAATAAGATCAAAAGGTATAGAACTTTTATTATCACTGAGAAGAAAAGTTGTTCGATGGTGTTTGTCAAATTGAAAAACATCACAATGAAACGACTCAATAGACTTTTTTGTAAATAAAACAAGAAATAAAGACTTTAGGACACTAAAAAGAGGATGACCAAGACGTCTGTGTTGAAGCCGTATATGAGAGGAGGACCAAAATTCATGGCTTGGCTAACTATTGGAAGTTAGTGCCTTCGGTTTGGTACACTTTACATTTTCTTCATGCTTTAATTAGTAACCCGCCGTGCTCATTAGTAATTCCAATCGTCCTCCCCCTTGGCAAGATCTTGGAAAATGGGAATGAAAAGATGTCATTGCACAATTTAAATCTTAGGTAACCTTATGAATAGACAAGAGGTTATTAGATAGTTTGGGAACATGAAGCATATTTTTTGAAGTGTTGGAATTACAAAAATTGTATGGGAAGTTGTTCCAATAAATCATAGTTATTAATGGACCTAGTTAGTCACATATTCATGAATTAGGAATTCACATGCATATACTTAGGAACTAGACCTTCATTAATATTCTTGTAAATTCACATTGTATGTTGTCTCTAAGTGCATATAAATATAAATTAGTTGAGTGGGTTTGAACTCTCGAGCATTTCACAACCTCTAGTCTCTTCTCTTCAATATAATGGAAAGGAAGGTTGAAAGTGGATGTTACCGCAACCAGTAATGGGGTTATTGGAACCATTAGCAACAATGATATGTTGGTTTCCAGATGAAGTAGTGTAGGATTAAAAGTAAGAGGAATGGGGTGTTATATGGTCAATAGCACTAGAGTCTATAATCCAGGTATTCTCAACACTAGAAGCATTAAAGGATAAGAAGCTAGAACTCTTACCAGTCATGGTTAAGGAACAAAAGCTAGATGTCTTACTAAGAGAGTCCACGAGAGCTCGTAAACGTTTCAATTATTCTTTGCTAAGAGTTGGGACCTCCTTTGCAGCTTGTGGGATAGGTGGGGTTTTCGCACTTTCATAGTTAGACAATGCTTGATTAGCACACCTTTGTATGGTACCTTTGAGTCCTCTAGTGCGTTCTAAGACTTTCTCCTTTCCATGAAGTTTGAAGCACATTTCCTTAGTATGACCTTCCTACAATAGCTGCACCTGCGATCATTAAGGTTAGCCTTTGTGGGAGGCTTTCTAAATGAAGGGGATGAACCTCTTGTAGTGCCCTTGCCAGTAGCCAGAGCTGAACCATCAACAGAACTGCCCCTTTCCAACATCACTGACCTTCGTGTTTCTTCCCCTCGTACTATGTGAAAAACCTCTAAGAGAGAAGGGAGTCGTTCCTTACCCAAAATCTGAACCCAAATTGAATCAAATTCAGAGTCTAGTCCATAAAGAAATTTAAATATTCATACCCTTTCAAGGAACTGTGCTACTGTAGTAGAGTCAGCTGTGCACTGCATTTTCAAATTCTGATATTGATCTAATTCGATCCATAAACCATTCAACATCCCATAGTAGTTTGTTACTGAAAGGCTCCCTTGCTTGGTATTGAAGATCTTGTTCTCTATCTCATTACATGCTGCAGTATCCTTTTTCATAGAGTATGTCTGACTAAGGTTCTCCCAAATCTCCTTTAGCGGTGGAGAAGAACATACAATTTCGACTTATTTCTGGTGTCATAGAATGCCATAACCAGGTCATGGTAAAAGAGTATTCATCGTGCCAGGCTTTGTATTTAGGGTCAGTTTTGGCTAGAGGGTCCTCTTCTAGGTGATTCCATTTATTCTTTCCCTTGAGGGAGTGTGAACTAACTGGGCCCACTGAAGGGAGTTGCGTCCATCAAGACAATACAAGGCTTGCAGCACCTGCAGATCATTGGGGCTGAGAAGAGCGGTTGTCTTTCCATCTGACATTTGTAAGAGTCGGCAGCAATGAGACTACTACAAAAACAGCAAGCGCACCGGCTCCTGAACAGCCACAAAAAAGTAGGAGTTGAAGCAAGACAACCTTGGAAATTGGACCAGAAGGTGCCAATGACTGGGTTTGGGCAAGCAGTGTTGCGAACGGCAACCGGGACGGCGCCACATGGGCAGAGCGTGAGAAAAAAAAGCATGGAGACAGACGGCGGCGTACGGCAGTGGCTGGGCACCAAAGAAGATATAGTTGCAACAATGAAGGCTGCTTGGAAAAAAATGTGAAAGTAGAGTCTCCCAAGATCGGGAGCTTTGATACCAAATTGAAAGTAAAGGTTTGAATATTATTTCTAAATCTATCTTGTTCAAAGAGTGATTACAATCAGAATTTATAGACTATTTACAACCTAGTTAAGGAAATAAATAGCAGGTAATTAAAGCTATACAAATCAAATCACCAAAAAAAAAAACCACCAAATCTGTCCTAATAAATAGAAAACAGAATCTATGAAATAATTATCTCCTAGTTATATTACACACACTTAATTTGTGGGAATTTGTATTTATACTGTCATCCCTTCATTTGTTTGATTTGTGTGCTATAGGTTAATTAATATGTAGAATAATAAACATTTTCTTGTTGATGATCTGGTCTAAAAATTTCATGCATTTATTAATTATTTGCAGAGCAACCTTATGACAGCATCCCAAATTTTAGTGCAGCCGATGCTTTGAGACTTACAGGAATTGGGAGAAATGAATTTATTGATATAATGAACAAGTGCAGATCTAAGGTACTGGGTAGATGTTCCCATATGGTATACAGAAATATGTTTGATTCTTTGATTTCATGTACTGTCATGATATTGTATGCATTCCTGTGACTGTTTCATTATCTGTTCCAATTCTGGTGCTGATATTTACCTATTAAGATTTACTTTCATGTAAGCAGGCAAGGTATTGTTTCTGGAGATCTCAGTCTAATATACCTTAATGACTATCTTCATTATCTGACACTTCTAAATTATGTCTTTGACCAGACTCCCATTTTGTTCATCATAAATTTGAATTTCACATCAGAGACTTTCTGCCCTTTGTCTTACTGGATATTGATTTTTATAACATTCTTTGCTTACCTGTCATTTCCTCTTTGGGAGTATCCAGAAAATTATGTGGAAACTGAACAAGTCAATTGCAAAGGAACTTTTACCTACACAACCTGCGGATTTTCCTATTGAACCTTGGTGGGGAGTTTGTCTGGTGAACTTTACTTTGGAGGAATTTAAGGTGGGGCCTGCATTTTATCCTTTGATGGAGGGAGGTTCATTTACAATAATGTTGTTCATCGTATCAATTTGGCAATAAGATGTAATTTAGGTATTCACTTGTTTTTTTTTTTTTTTGTGTTTTCTTCTGCCTTTATAGAAACTTTCAGAAGAGGAAATGGCCATGATAGATAAAATATGTAAAGAGGAAGCAAATTCATTTATCCTGTTTGATCCTGATATTGTAAAGGGTCTTTATAGCCGGGGGTTGATCTATTTTGATGTTCCTGTATATCCTGATGATCGGTTTAAAGGTGTGTTTTTTCTGTTTAAGTTTTGTTCTATTTTTCTGCTTACTAGGCTTTACTTTCAAAACATCATTCTCCGAGCTATAGTTCGGAAACATTCAAATTTAAATCTTGTTGTTTGTTTTACAAAGTAGAGTTGTTCTTCGGTTCAATTTGATATGTTTAGTGGCATCTGTATCTCTGACCAACTCAACTGACTGGCCATGAATGATGGTTTACCCACTTTCCCTAAAGTTGAAAGTAAACAGTTTGTGGTTTTGTAACTGAATGATACCAAACCTAATAGGGTATTGTTTCTTAGTCTATTAGTTTTGATGTGGTTGAATAGCTTGTTTCAGAGTTGGTTTTGAACAAAAATAGATCATCCATTCATAAGTCAAATGACTAAACTTGTCCAATCAATCAAAACTCAGCACAGGATATTCAGTATTTGATTTTGTAATCTTATGCATATAACACATATGGCAAGAATTAAACAAAGAATACAAACATCAATAAAATATAGCTCTATCAGCCCCAAAAGTCCTACATTTCATCTGGGCAAGAAGGCCTTGTAGCAAACTTAGAAGATGGTAAACGTAGTTTAGTTACAGGAGAACCAGTAAAAGAGTGAATAAAGAGTGTTTTGGTCAGAGTGAGGCTAGGGTTTAAGGGTAAGGAAAAAGTTGGGTTGGGAACATGTAACAGAATTAAGCTGCAGATATGATCACGAGCAAAATATGGAAACAAATCCTTTTCAATATACATATAAAAGGAAAAGATATAAAGATAATTGTAACAGAATCAAGCCACAGATATGATCAAGAGCAAAATAGGGAAAAGATAACTAAATAAGGGGAATTGGAAACCATGATTTTAGGAGTTTGTTCGAGAGAGTGAGAAATATAAATAGAAGAACAGAGAGCACTAGTAGGCAGAGAGAAGTTGGGTAGAAATTAGAGGAGAGAATTGGCCTCTCAGAAGCTAAATATCCTTGCTGTTATTATTTTATATACTTCCTTCTGATATCAATAAATATCTTTACTGAATTAAGAATAAGGAACCTTACCGAACAATCCCTTGTTCCTTTTATTTTTATTGTAAACCCACTTAATGGGTAAATTACCATTTGATAAAATATGTTTTAGGTCCCTCAATTTTCTGTCAAAATATTCTTCATTCCTATACTTTAGATAATGATTTTGGCCCTCGTAATTTTACTTTATTTTATATGTTTGTTGAATTTCGTGTCTAATTTATTCAGAATAATAAAGTCGAGTTTGGAGAATGAAAAGAAACAGTGTATTTGAACACCACACTGATCTGCTTCCTTTTTATTATATATTCATATATTCTCCCTTTTACAAAACAAATCGGGTCTGAAAAGGCTAAGTTCTAAGCCACCCTAATAAAACCTAAGCCATCACATCCAAACCAGAAACATATTAAACTATACAGAAGTTTCCTTAGCAAGTTATTCTAACACTCCCCCTTAAACTAGAGCATACATATTGTATGCACCAAGCTTGGAACATAGAAACTGAATTCAAGGTCCCCTTAATGACTTAGTCATAACATATGCAAGTTGTTCATTGGAGGTGACAAACTTAGTGACAAAATGACAATCAACCTTTATATGCTTAGTTTTCTCGTGAAATATTGGATTGGAAGCAATATGGAGAGCAACCTGATTATCACAATACAATTCTATTGGATGATCTTCATAGAATTTTAACTCTTGAAGTTGTTTAACCCACATAAGTTCGCAAGTAATCAAAGCCATAGTAGGATATTCAGCCTAGCACTGGATCGGGAAACAACATTCTGCTTTTTGGTCTTTCAAGAAGTGAGATTTCCACCAAGGAATACACGCTATCTAGTAGTCGAACGTTGATCTATAGGACAACCTTCCCAATCAGCATCTCAATATCATGAGATCAGCATCTCAATATCATGAGATTTGGCTATCTCCTTTGTTTTCATACAACAATCCTTGTTCTGGAGCCTTTTTGATATTTTTGAGGATACGCAAAACAACATTCCAATGATTAACATGAGGAGCTTGCATGAACTAACTAACAATGTCTACTGTGAGAGATATTAGGCTAGTGATTGTAAGATAAATAAGTTTCCCAACCAATCTCCTTTATCTCTCCTGATCTGTATATGGTTCACCTTGATCAGCCATTAATTTTTGGTTAAGATCTATAGGATTACCAATGGATCTGCAATCAACCATGCCTGTTTCCTCCAAGATGTCTAAAGCATACTTCCTTTGTGAAATCACAATGCCTTCCTTTGATTGAGTGACCTCGATACCACAAAATATTTCAAACATCCCAAATCTTTGGTTTGAAAATGGCTAAACATGTGTTTCTTCAATTGAGAGATTGTAGCTACATCGTCCCTTGTAATCACTATGTCATCCACATAAGCAACTAGATACACACTTTCTAGGAGAAGTATGACAATAAAAAATTGAGTGATCTACTTCACTTCTTTTAAGCCCAAAGTCCTGCACAACATGACTAAATCTTCCAAATCAAGCCCGAGGAGATTGTTTGAGACTATAAAGAGTTTTTCAATTTACAAACTAATCTAGACTCTCATTGAGTAACAAACCCAAGAGGTTTCTCTTTGTAAATCTCCTCCTCCAACTCACCATGACGAATAGCTGCCATAGCAAGAGAGAGACGAACTGTAGGAATCTTGGCCATCGGGGAAAAACTGTCAGCAAATCTAACCAATAATTTGAGTATACCCCTTGTTTACCAGTCTGACTTTGAGACGATCAACTATACCATCATGGCCAACTTTAATAGCATAAACCCCTCTATATCCAATTGGCTATTTCCCCGGAGGAAGTGGAACTAGTTCCCATGTATCACTATGCTCAAGTGCTTGTATTTCAACAATCATGGCTTGTTGCCGTCTAGGATGATCAAGAGCCTTTTGAACATTTTTAGGAAAAGTGAGAGGAGATATAAAAGAGAGAAGAGAAATACAAGGGAAATACACGATGATAGCTCAGAAAATTACTAATAGAATAAGGATTCCTAGTAGACCAAATACCTTTTCATAGAGCAATAGGTCCACCAGAGTTATACTCCCTAGCATCTGTAGCAGAAGCGTCCAATGGTGAAAGACCTAAGTCTAGTGACTATTTAGGAATAGGTGGACCCATTTGTCTTGTCCGACACTGATATGTGACAAGGGGAGGAAGAGTATCTTGAATAGGATTAATTGTGGGGAAGGTAAACTGGTTAACTTCTTGGTCAAGAATGGTATAGATTGACATTAAAGGTGGAATGGAAACATAAGAACCAACAGGTAGAGCTTGTTGTATTAATAGAGAATCATGAGGGGAGGATGGGAAAAACATAGTTTGTTCAAAGATGGTGACATCGGTAGACATGTAGTATTTTCTAGTTTGCGGGGAGTAGCACTTGTACCTTTTCTAAAGACATGAATAGTCTAAGAAAACACATTTGATGGCTCTAGTAGACAACTTGTCTAAACCAGGAGATGGACAAAACATGCACACGCAAAAACCCGAGATGAGACATGTGTTGGAGATCCCACATTGCCTAGAGATATGGCCTGTTACATGTATATAAGTGGGGAGTAATCCTTTCCTTAAAAGCCGGTTTTGTAGGGTTGAATTAGGCCCATAACCCATCTTTCTAACATCGTATCAGAGCCTATCCTAGGATTGTTTGTTGTTGGGTTTATCGTGCCACTCGTTCTTTGGCCAATATTGGACCACCCGTTTGTTTAGTCTCCACACTTGAGATGTTCAGTCCTCGGCATGAGAGGGGTGTGTTGGAGATCCCACATCACCTAGAATATGGTCTGTTACATGTAAATAAGTGGGGAGCAATCCTCTCCTTACAAGCCGGTTTTGTAGGGTTGAGTTAGACCCATAACCCACTTTTCTAACATGAAACAAGGGTTCCTTTGGATAAATAATAGACTAAGGAATTCTGTTTTCAAGGGAAGAAGACGACATTTTGGTGATTAAGAAACAAGAGGTGAGAATTGCATGACCCCAATAATGTACTGTAACACCCTAGTCCTCCTAACACTACTAACAGCAGAATATCATAGTAGCAAATAGAATAGAATATGAAGCACAAGACAGCAAAATATAGATTTTCCATGTATGTGTTTCCATAAGCAATAACAGAATAGTAAAAGCAACAATTGAATAACAAATTGGCTTTTGAGAGGCCAATCTCTCTCCCTACTTTTTCTTTTGTGTTCCTTCTCCATTTTGTTTCCTTTCTCATTCCTATACATACTTACTTTTTGTAACTAATTCCCCACAATTTCCATGTTCTCCCCACTAGTTTGTTATTATTTCTTTTTGTTTCCCTCTCCTACTGTACATATATTGGAATGGTGTGATTTTCCATGGCTGCCCTTGATTGTTGTGGTTTGTTGCATGTACATGAACATTTGCATTAAGCATTAGGGTGCATGTAGTCTCTACAAAGTGTCTGTTTTTTCTCTTTCAGTGGTTCCATTTTGTTGGGGTGTGTATGGTCATGTAGATTGATGCAATATCCCTTTTAAGGATAGGAAAAAGGATAATTCAAAAGAGAAATATTTTTTTGCATTGTCACTTCTAAAATATTTTTGATTATTTTCCCAAATTGTTTCTTGATTTCATTGATGGAAAACAAGGATGGACAAAAGTTCAGAATGATCTTTCATTAAATATAACCAAGTACATCAAGATAATTCATAAATAAAGGTTATAAAATATCTAAAACCAAAAGATATTACATGGCTTGGACCCTAGATACAATGAATGGTGGTGAAAGCTGAGTCACATCTCGTTTCAATTTATTTGGAAAAGGATGATCTAACATGTATGCCTAATAGACATGATTCACAACCTAACTCTAACTTTTTGAGGCCAAGAACTAAAAGCTTCTATTTGGACAGACTTGGGTGACCCAAATGATCATGTAAAAGCTTAGGTGACAAAACAACAAAACAAGATATAGGTGGTTGCATTCCAAAATAGTAGAGACCACTGGATTCATGTCTGCGCCAATCCTCCGATCCATACCATGTTCCTGAATAACAAAGGATTCAACATTAAAAGTTACTGAACAATTTAAGAATTTGGTTAACTAACTTAAAAAGATTAGATTGAAAGGACAACTACGAATAAACAAAAGAGATTTTAAGTTTAATGAGGGAGAAAGAGAAACTTGACCAATTAATTCCTTTGGGAGCAATTTTGGACCCATCTGCTAGGGTAATAAGTTGAGGTGATTTAAGAGAGGACACAAAAGAGAACATGGACTCATTACCAGTTATATGATCAGAGGCTCCTAAATCAATGATCCATGGACTTTGATTTGCAGATGAATGAGAAACACAAGCTGTAGAGACAATAGTGATAGAGAAAAATTGAGCTTGAGTCATGAATTTCCATTGAAGATATTCTTGATATTCATCTTCTGCAATCTTCATATAAGATTTTCCCGATTTTTCTGACTTATAGATTTGTTGTCTTCTCTGGAAAATCATGATGACAATAATAAGTCTCTCGAGTATGACCCATTCTCTTATAGTATGAGCATTGAGGACGACTACTTCTACCTCCTTGATTTCCATAACCACCTTTTCCCCAACTAGAAACCATTGCACAAGCTTCACTGATTTCACCTATTTTTTCATCTTTCACTTTTGTAAGGACACGGAGAAGTCTGGTTATTAGGCTGTCCATTGAGGGACTCTAATGGCCAGTCAAAATCTGGTCACAAATATGATTAAAATCTGAATGCAGTGTTCTCAAGATTAGCACTATATAGAGCCCATCAAGTTTCTTTTTTATTCCTTCCAGAGAGTGGTCAATTAGGAACATTTTTAGTTCTTCTACAACAACTTGGGCTTCAGCAATGTGAGATGTCATTTCATGATTAGTTTGTTTTAAGGATGCTATTCTTTGAGTAACATCATACAACCTTTGAATATCATTTGTATAAATATTTTGAGCCTTTCTCCAAAAAGAACAGCAGGTTTAGAATGCCTTGAGTGTCACCAAAATGTTTGGTTCAATAGACTGCCACAACACAGGACATAGCTGAAAGTTAAGCTTTTTCCATTTACCCGACTTTCATCTGAACCTTCAATATCTACCATTTCTAAATGGTTGTGGTACCCTTGACCAAGGAACCATAGTTCCATTGAGGCAGCCCTTGATAAAAAATTTTACCATTAAGTTTTTTGGTGGTAATGGTCAGGGTACCAGAAATAGGAAAAACAGAAATTGAAGATGCCATAGAAGGAAACTGTGCAAAAGAAGATTAGAGAGAGAAAGAAGAACAGGCCCACACTCCCAACAACAGCCAAAACACGAAAACAAGCCCGGATAGAAGTTGCCCGTGAAAAATACACACCAAACAGAAGATGGAACAGAGGCAGCGCCCTAGGGTGCGTGACACTCTGGATGATGCCAGAGTTGACAGAGATAGGTTGCGCTTGACGAGGCCCACCAAACCCTTGGTTTGCCGGAGAAGAAGGCCGGTGACAGACGGCAAAGCAGAGCAAGATTGTACCCACTCCGATACTAACTTCAGTTTGGAGAATGAAAAGAAACAGTATGCTTGAACACCACACTGATCTGCTTCCTTTTTATTATATGTACATATATTCTTCCTTTTACAAAACAAATCAGGTCTGAAAAGGCTTAGACCTAGGCCACCCTAATACAACCTAAGCCATCACATCCAAACCAGAAATACAATATTAAACTATACAGAAACTTCCTTAGCAAGCTATTCTATCAAATAACATCTGAAATTTCCTAATTTTTCTCCCTAGTTATTCAGAACTATAAAATCCGAACATTCCTACTTCATCCACAAATATATTTTTTGAGATATAATAATCTATTTTCATATTCTAATAATTTTCTGGGACATGGTCTATATGATATATTGATATTATATGTTTTGTTGTATTCCAACAAAGTCAATTGGTTTTGAGGATGAGGCTGTGGAAGTTGGGTTTGAGGTTTGGATGAGTTGCTTGTTGGGTTTTTCCTCTTCTGTTGTTTTTTGGTGTGATGGGTGAATCGACTGTGAAGATGCCATAGAACTAAATGATTTTTTACTCAGACAATCAAGGCACATATGTGACCAAAAGTAAAACAAAAAAATGTTTACTAAAAATTGGGTGATTGTCAGATTAACCCCATTAGGAGTTGGTTATGTTAATAATTAGTTAGTTAGGTTAGTTAGTGTAAGAAATACAAGGGGTTATCTTTATGGGCGCATCTGATTAGGCCAACTGAGGAAGAGTTTACATTAGGAGTTCAGTTGCTGCCTATAAATAAAAGGGGTTGTCTTTAAATTTGAGAAGTCTTTGGGAGAGAGCCCGGTCTCTAGATTACCTGGAGTGTAACACTTTATCCAGTTTCTATCAGTGATCTTAAGAATTATTTGGAAATCCCACTATACTAAACTGGATCTAAAACTAAGTAGTTCACCACACCCCCCTGTATAATCTGAGGGTGCTCTGTAACTGTTGATTTTGGGGATATTTTTCCCCTCAGTATAATATTGATTTTTACAGCTGTCTGTTTAATTGACTTGAGGTAATTTTATATTTATGGCGGTGGTTCAGTTTCCAGGCTTGAAGGTTTTGTTTCCAACAGGGAGCAGTCTTATGAAGATCCTATTGAAGAGTAATGCTTACTTCTGCCTGTTTTCATCCTTTTCATTTCAGATGTTTCCATAAAATGAGAGTAAAAGTAACACTATCTTTTTCATCTAGGTTATTATACGCAGTTTTTGTTGTTTCAAATGAAAATGCGTCTGTTGCTGAATTGGCAGCAACCCTACAAGCTGACTTGTCACAATTGCAGGCTGCTGCATCGTTTGTATGTCGACTGGGATGGGCGACAAAAGTAATTGATCCAGCATCTATTCTTCAAGATGCGAACATACTAGGTTCTCCTAGTAGTGCAGTCAGTTATGAAGATGCTTCTATTACTAGTCATGGATTTGATAATATGCTTATTGACAATGATACCTATCAAGGCAATGCTTCAGGTTCAGGGAACCATGGTGCTCATTCCGCCTATACTCGTGTTGCTTTCATAGTTGATGCTAATATAACATCATATCTTATGATGGGTTCTGTTTCACCAGGTTTATGTCTTCCTCATTTCCTAAATCTTAAATTCATTTACTAGAATGTTTTGAACTACATTTTTTTTGTTGTAAAGTCTGTTATGCTTCCATCTGTGAGTGTGTTTGTTAATGTAGGTGCACTGTGCACAGACTTTTATTCTGGGCACTGTTGTAGGTGTAGTTTTTCCTCTAGTTAGTCAGTTTCAGTTAGTGCTCAGTTACAACTGACCTTCTGTATCTAATTCTATAAATACCCTATGTATCTTCATATCAGATCATGGAAATATTGGCCCGTTTGTTTGGACTATTTTTCTGAAAAGAGTGCCTGTTTTATATTAAAAAGCCGTTAGTGAAATTTTTGAGATGTTTGTGTCAACTGTTCCTCAAGGTTTGACCTCCTTTTTGTCAATTCTTTCAAACCTAACTTGCCAGAGGCTTTCCACAATAGGAGGCAACTTTAGAGCTCCTGAAGACAATCAACGTGTTCTGCAAAAAGTAGGCTCCTTTAAAGTACCAAAATAATATATATAAAAAAAAAAAACAACAGTGTGGCATATAGATGTAATATCTGTTTATTATTCTCAGCCACCAATTCATAATGCCTTGAAGCTTGTAAAAGACGATCGTATTGAGTTGAAGCATGACTTCTAAATTAAGGGGATTACGATTGCTAATTTGCCATGATTGACATTCAAAAAGCTATACAGTGTCTGACAATTGATTTATATGCCTATGTCTATAGTCTAATTGCTAATTTGCCATGATTGACATTCCAAAACCTATAGAGTCTGAGAATTGATTTGTATGCCTATGTCTATAGTCGAATTGACATTTTTACGGCTGAACTTTGTCAGGTCTGAAATCTCACGCTGTTACACTCTATGAAGCGGGGAAATTGGGTCATGCCAGCATTGCTGATCTTTGCAAGGATCTTAGTTCTCTGGAAGGTGCCAAATTTGAGGGAGAACTGCAAGAATTCGCAAATCATGCATTTAGCTTGCGTTGTGTATTAGAATGTCTACAATCAGGTGGAGTTGCTTCCGATGCAAAAGTGGGTGAGGATAAGATGCATATGGCCACTCTAAGTAATGATGAGTCTAGTTCTCTAATATCTGAAATCTCTCTGATTGACAAATCAGGAGACTCTGGTATTGCAGAAGCTGGGATGAATAATGATGATATATTAAGTTCAGATTTAGAGAAGTCGGTGGAGGCTTCTGCTTCCACTGAAGCTGCTTGTAGTAATGTGGTTAGGGAAACCAATGATGACAGAATAATGGTTGAAGAGTCAGATGTTGGAACAGAAATGTTGAAAAGAAAAAAGAAATATCGTGTAGACATTCTCCGATGTGAAAGCTTGGCTTCTCTTGCACCAGCAACCCTTGATCGTTTGTTTGTTCGAGACTATGATGTGGTTGTGTCCATGGTGCCTCTTCCTCATTCATCAGTTCTTCCTGGACCAACAAGTCTGGTTCATTTTGGTCCCCCCTCATATTCTTTTATGACTCCTTGGATGAAATTGGTATTATATTCAACTGCAGCTAGTGGGCCTGTATCAGTTGTTCTGATGAAAGGACAGTCTCTCCGCCTGCTTCCTGCTCCATTGGCTGGCTGTGAGAAAGCTCTCTTATGGTCTTGGGATGGTTCCGTAGTAGGAGGGTTGGGAGGGAAGCATGAAGGAAATTTAGTAAAGGGAAGTATACTCCTGCATTGTTTAAATTCACTTCTTAAACATTCAGCTTTACTAGTGCAGCCTCTAAGTAGGTTTGACCTTGATGAATCTGGGAAGATGATTACAATGGATATCCCTTTGCCCTTAAAGAACTCTGATGGATCAATTACCTCTATTGGAAAAGAGTTAGGAATATGTGAAGGGGAAAGTACAAAACTGAATTCTCTCTTGACTGATTTGGCAAGCAGAATGGAACTGTGGACGGTTGGGTATATTCGTCTACTAAAATTATACAATGGAAGAGAATCAGACCAGTTCTCACCAGATGAAGAAACATATGAATGGGTTCCATTGAGTGTTGAATTTGGGATTCCACTATTCAGTCCAAAGTTGTGTAATAATATATGTACAAGGGTAGTTTCATCTGAATTACTTCAATTTGGCTCATTTGAAGAACACCATCAGGCAATGCAAAGCTTAAGGAAAAATTTGCGTGACATTTGTGGTGAGTACCATGCAACAGGTCCTGCTGCGAAGGTTCTTTACCAGAAGGAGAAAGCTAAAGATTCTCCACGACAACTTATGAATTATGCTAGTGGACGGTGGAATCCACTCATGGACCCTTCTTCTCCCATTTCGGGTTCCTCAAGTGAGCATCAAAGGTTAAAACTTGCTAATCGACAACGCTGCCGAACTGAAGTTTTAAGCTTTGATGGAAGCATTCTTAGGTTCGTTTATTTCTAAACATTCAATTTTCTAAGATTGCAGAATTTTCTTAACAGATTAATGAATGGATTGTTCTAGGATTTTTGTACAAACAAAATCAATTAATTTATCATAAATAATCCACCTAGCTTATTCTATAATAATAATTGTAAAGATTTTTGGACTTATGTAGAAATATTTTCTTTATTGATTCAGATAATAGCAGCAGAATAGTACAACTTAAACAAGAAAACATAGGGAGATAAATCCCTTAATCAATGGGATCAAGAATCCCATAAAAAAAGGAAAAATAGAATAGAGATAAATCCCATGACTCATGATTTTGATTAATCCTTTCCATAACCTTAGGTTTTTATATTCATAATTTTTATTTGAGAATAATAATCTGAACATATTTCCCTAATTTATTCAGAATAATAAATCTAAGTATTCCAAATCAACCACAGCTTACATTCTAAATTAAGGGTACAAAATTTGCAACTGCAGTGGTGTTGTAATGAAGGTTAACAAACTACCTTAGATTTTATCGCAACATATCATACATGGTGATGGTCCAAGGAGTGGCTAGATACAATTTTATTCCTAATTAGATTGCTTTTGTAATTCTTAACTTGGTATTAGAGCATTTTTCAACATATCTCTCCCAGCAAAACCCCAAATCTGCTGTGTTAGGAGTTGCAAGAAGAGGGAAGAAGTGAGAAAGAATTTAATTTATCTGTATGTAACAAGATGTGCAACAGCAAATTGTATGTACAGTTGCACCCCAGAGCAAAGCTCCTCAGAGAGAGTATCTCTGCCAAAAATGAAACTAATTTCTGCTCCCCCTCACTAACTAACTTCAGCTGCTACTTATAGCTGAAGATAGTAACAGAAAATATTACTAACAAACTTCTAACAGTTTTCTTTCTCCTAGAGTATACCAGCCAAGACTTAGCCTTATCTGGTTTAGCTTTACAATAACATCAGAACTAGGACCCTGAGTCCTATCATACTGTCTGCATTTCTGTGACTTTCTGGTGGGTTTTCATCTTAGATAAACTTTCTGGTGACCTCAAAAATTCCAGATCTGGTCTGGAAAACCCTGCTTTTGAACTTCCTTCTCTTGATACCAAACACAGTTTTGCTACTGTCCTGCTCTCCATGCACTATCTACCATGCATTTCTAGTACCACTTTTCACAGTCTTGTGCAAAATTCCTAGCATGAGATATCGCTACTCCTTCAAGTTATCTTAACCATTTCGAGGGTGTATCAAAATTGTGGGTCTCAATGATGTTGGTGTTCATTGCACATATAATTGTGCGCATGGTTCAACAAATCCCAAGTGTTTTTTCTTATTTTTGTTAATTTCTCCTTGTTATTTTTGTCATAATTATAAATGTTTCCAGTTTGTCCTGTGTTTCTTTGGGACTCTTCTGGTGTATTCTGCTTCCTAAAATCGCCCATGCTAGCTAATATATGTTCCAGCATTTGTAACTGTTTACTTGTTATGTTGCATCGGTATCCATTGGATTTTTTTCTTATTTCTTTATTTTTTATATCTTTTTCTAATTATTGTTTGTAGATATGGCTGTAATTTAAAATTAAAATGAAAATATTTTATACAAACTCAAGACATTGAAATATTAAGAAACTTGGTATAACTTCTTCCATTTGTTCACTATGATATAATAGTGGAGCTAATAATTTTGGTTTCGTAATCATTCAAGTTCTCAGAACTACCTACTTTTGGATGGTGCATGTAGATCTTATGCCTTAGCTCCTGTTTATGAATCTGCCACAAGGCCCATCGAAGAGGCTACTCAAGCCAACACAATAAAAGCTGAAACAGATGAAAGTGATAGTAAAGAAGTAATCCTTCCCGGAGTAAATCTTATTTTTGATGGTTCTGAGTTGCTTCCGTTTGATATAGGTGCCTGCCTTCAGGCACGTCAACCTATTTCCTTAATAGCAGATGCAGCAGCTGCCTCATCATCTTTAGCAATTAAATAGTTCTGCAGTTGACATAGATTACTCCACTTTGAATGGTCATGCTAGTGAGTCATCTGCCAATGTTATTGCCACTGTTTGGTTTCTTACTATGTTCAAGATTGTTGGACTCTGATTGAAGGTAAATTTCATTTTTTCACAGTTGTGATACTGGTTTAGTTGTTATGAACTACTTTCAATGCTCAATCACTTTTTAGCAGTACCAGCATCAGGCTTAAAGCTTATTGACCCTGCTTTTATATTTGAAACAGTGATGTATAAAATGATTTTCATTTTTCTAAAATAATTGCTCTACATGTTCCGTATTTTTAAATGTGAGTCCGGTATCTTTTACTGTAGTTGCATCTTCTTTATTAGTTATTACAAATGTGTGTGTAATCCTTTGAATTCCATATGTTAATTTAGGAACTATTTTGAGTATGATACAATCTTTCTTCTATGACACGTCCGTTTCAGATAAGAACTTTTGCTTACCTTGGTTGAGAACGTCAAGATCATTCAACTTATAATTCATAAAATGGCCAGCCAAGTGTTAGAGATGCTTTTATTTTCTAACACCTTTTAGTAATACCCAAATTTATTCTCTTATGAAAACATTGAACATCAAGTTTTTCGACAAAATTAGAAATGATGTTAGTCCCTCAATGTTTTAAGGTCAGCCCTTTGTTGTTTAAGTTGACATTTAGTTTCTAATTATCGAGACTACATGAATTAGACTGATACTAGAATTTGTTTACTAGAATTTGCTGTAGAGTGTAAGCATAAAATCACTCAGAGCGGAAGAATTCAATATTTAAAACAATCATTTTATTATATGAAACTGAAAACAAATGATGTTATATAACCATTTGAAGTAAGATTTTGCTTATTTGAATTTTTGTAATTTGATTGTAAGCTTTGTAATAGTGTTTATTATTTGAATTGTTGTAATCATTAAATGCTATCCCATAACTTTTTTTTGTGCAAATTGTTGCAATGGTGCATACAGAACTGGGATTTATGGTAGTAATTTTATTTTGTTACTTCGGCCCACCCATTTCTCTTTGGGCACCTTATTCGATATAAGAAAAGATTAAAATATCCTTATGGTTTCTTTTTAAGATTAAAGATGACCGTCTATATTCATTTACTTCATTGTTAAGGTTGACTAACGGGCAACACATTCCTCCTTTTGTACATTATTTATATTGGCATTTGGTAAATAGTTGTTATAACGTGGCATTTAAGAGTAGTAGGTGGAAGTGTGATGATCTTTATAACTCTCCCTTCTTATTTTCTCATCATTTCTATTTAATTCATTAATCAAAATGATTACTGGAAAAGATATTTTAGAAAACTAAATTTTTTTATTACATAAAGACCATAAATTTGATACAAAAGAGTTCCAATAAATATATATATATATATATATATATATATATATATATATATATTATTACATGTTTTTCTTTTAAAATATTTAAGATACTATCTTGTACCTTTCCTTAAAAGACAACAACAAGACGCTATATCAAAATATAGTATCAATCTACTCTTCTTACATTTGTGAATTTTCTTCCCAAACGCAAGTTTAAGATCATCTCAAGTGTTTAAAACATAAAATTGTATGGGTGAGTGTTCCTTAAGCGAAACAAGTTTGAAATGTTGTTGTAAGAAAAATTTAAAAGCATTCAAAAATATTTTCTACAAAATTGGTTTAATGTTACAAGTTTGCTTGTAAACTTGCATAAATTTAAACCAATCTTTATTCTTCAATTAGAATTTTCCATGACAAGTAGGTATGATGCGGAAGCCAATCTCAAACTCAAGAATAAGAAGTAAAATAAAAAATGGAGTAGATTAGAAGATGGAAGGTGTCATGCTAATGCAATAAGCCAAGTTAAGAATCGTCACTACGAGTGATCTCCATTGATAAGATTCAAAGGTTCTAAGAAGAAACCTAAAGAGAAGACTCTCAATAAATAGCTCAAGCTATATTCAATTTCTGAAAATTTATCAAAAGTCCTAACACATTGAAATCCTATCTATTTATACTACTAATGGCATCAAGCCTTGCCTAAGGTTGAAGCATACATGTGAAGGATCGAGAATTTTGGTGCCAAATCTGTGGTGCATCTTGGATCCTAGGATCAAACACTAATCAATGGTTGTAAGCGTGATCCTAGCTTTTACTAGAGGATCACCATCATGGTTTAATGATAACCATAAGATTAGATACATACTTGATGGTTCAAGTTTAAATGAAAGTAATGCTAAACATGTGACTAGTCTAGTTTGAACTTGGCCCTTGGGTTTAGATCAAATCCTAAGGTAATATTCAAACTATATTAATGCCAGAAATGTGACTAGCTTAATTTGAATTTTATCCCTTGAATCTAGATCTAATCCTAAGGTTAACATTCAAATTAAGTTAGTGGAGAAAACACAATCTTCCTTCCATTTTCTCTTCACTCTCTCCTTGGAGAGTCACATACACTCTTTTCTAAACACATAGCAATTTTTGGCCTACCTCAAGTAAACCTATCTAGAAGCGCGGTATTCACTCTCCTGTAAACACTTAGCAATTTTCCGCTTAACCTCAAGTAAACCTATCTAGGATGAATTTGCAAGTCCCAAAATCGAAAAATTATTACAAGTTCAAATTACAAATTTGCACAAGCAACATAAAAACAAAATCAAAACACCCAACACCTTGTTCTTTAACCCAAAGAACAATTCTCCTTGGTCTTGGCACCTCCAAGAACCAATCCTTTGAGAAACCTTTCTCAAATCACCTTACTCTTTCCTAGAGAGACCTCTCTCTTAGAGTAATCAACCCAAAACGAAACAAACAATAAAGATCAGTTTAGAGAACACCTGATAGTGTAGAATCTGATCAACATGAAGCACAAGACAAACCAACCATTGAAACTCAACCAAGATTGCTTTTTGAAAACTTTTCTTGAAAACCTTTTTAATTCATTGAAGGATTTCTTGGAGAAAATATAAACTCAGTTTCAGAGAAGATATGAAAGTGTATGATCAATCTTTTTTGTATTTTCAAAGTTCTTATGAAATATTTTGAAAGAGGGTTTATATAAAGATCAAGATAAAAACCCATTTTGAGCAATCTAATTGATTTCTGATGGTGGTAATCTATTACAGCTATTGGTAATCGATTATCCCAGCAAGCAAACATCATTTCAAGTGTTTGGAACCTCTGGTAATCGATTAACCTGAGTGGTAATTGATTACCACAGAGAAAATTACTAATTTTCACTCTGTTACCAAACTGTGGTAATCTATTACCGTTTTCTGGTAATTTATTACCTTAGTTGGTAATCTATTACCAATTTCTGGTAATCTATTACCTCAGTCAATTACCAAAAACTTTTCTTAAAAACAAAGAGGGAAATGAATGATTTGAATCTCCAACACAAGTAATGACTTCACTTACCTAAGACTTGTCACACTAGAACAATCACAAGCCTATCCTAAATAATCAATACAATGAAACACTTATTACAGTTGATCTAATGAAAACAAAAGTACATAAACATCAAAAGCAAAACACTAAAGGTTGAGCATCTTCAAGCATCATCAAGCTCCAAGTCCAACAAGTCCTTCACCACATGTGGAATCAATTTGGTTGAAACTCTTGTTTAAGATACTTCATGTTAAGTCAAGATGTTTTTAACATCTTAGATTGTTGGACTTGAAGCTTGAAGAAGCTAGGTTTTGTCCCTTGTAGAGTTTTGATTTTGATGTTTAAAAGTAATCTTGGTTTTCATAGATGTTGTGTATATAGAATTTTTCATGTATTGGTTGTTTTAGCTTAGGCATGTGAATGTAATTGATTAGTTTAGGATCTCATGGTGAATTAAAATCTATCTTTGTGATTTTCTCAAAAGGTTAAGTTTGAATGATTCCCTTTTGAAAAGAAAAATTAACCGAAGTAATCAAACTGAGGTAATAGATTACCATTTCATGGTAATCGATTACCAATAGTTGAAGCTTATGTGGAAATTCAAATTTCACTAGAGTAATCGATTACCAGCTAGTAATCGATTACCACGAGCTTGAGTTTTCAAGATAGAACTTAATCCACTTAAATAATCGATTACCACCATGAAGTAATCAATTACCCACATCAGAAACATGTCCTCAATTGCCAAAACCTTTTTGTTTTAAATAGTCTTTTGAAAAATAATTTTGAGAGAGATTCTTTTTGATCTTGGAAAAACGAAAGGAGAATTCTAACGTTTTCAAATCAGAACTACTTGAGTTCTTATCTTTTTCCCCAAGAAATTCATCAAGATTATTTTGGAAAAAGTTTCCAAATGGCTCTTCAGGGATGAGATCATGATGTTTGAATGAGATATAGAGTTTTTAGTTGATCAGATTTGCACAACCAGGTGTATTCTATTTATGATCTTTTGTACTTTTCATTTTTGATATTTGAATTACTCTAAGAGAAAGGTCTCTCTACAATAGAGTAAATTGGATTGAGAAACATTTTTCAAGGCTGGTTCTTGGAAATACTAAGAATATAGGAGAAAGGTTCTTTATGAGAAAGAACTGGTTGTATTGGATGTTGTTCATTTCGTTTTGTGTTGCTTGTGCAGAGTGGTTGTAAAGAACACAAAGGGATCATTGTTTAGTGGAACACTAATAGCAACAATTGTTGTATTGGGACTGGATGTAGATGTGAAGTAAACCTATGAGGAAATTGGAAGGGATCTTCATGGATAAGCAAGTTGTTGCCCCAATCTTCATTCACCAACCTTCAATCACTCTTAAAAACTCTTAAACTCAAGGAAACAAGCTAGGAACTCAAGGTCAAGAGATGGATAGCACAAGGGAATGAACCAAAGAAGAAGGAAACATTGAAAATGGAAGAGAATAGAGATGAGAGCGCCATGAATGGTCAATTCAATAAGCTCTTAGGAAGAATCGCCATTTCGATGCAAGGATCCATGATAAGATTCAAGGTTTTAAGAAGAAAACCCTAGGAGACCTCTAATCCTTTCAAGAGAAACAATTCTCAATTTTCATTCATTTTGACTAAAAGTGTGTACAATAGAAATGTTGACCAATTTAATGAAAGTGCAATGGGCCTAAGGTTAGAAATATGAAATGTTCTCCACCCTAGGATGAAATGAGTAATCAATGGTGAGATGAGAGACACCCTAGTGATGGAGGACCATCTCCCAAGCATGAGAATTACAAGAGAAATACAAAGTTAAATAGAAGCTCAAGTTGAAGAAGAGTTGACCAAGTCAAAGTCAAAGTCAAAGGTCAACTCTTGGAAGTCAACAAATTGGGCAAATGAAGCCTTGTAATTTTCTTATTAGTTTGTAATTAGTTTAGGATTAATTTTGTGTAAAGCTTGGGCCTAGAATGGTGTGTGAATTTCGGCCAAGCTTTCCATTGGACATGTTGACTTTAATTGTGCTGGTCAAAGCCTCTTAAGATGGGCTTAAGAGTCTTATGACCCAACTAAGCAAGTGTATTACACTCTCTTAAAAGAGAGTAGATGGATTAGGAGAGAGAATTAGTGGAATTGCGACTAACTTCATTTAAATTTCCACCACTTGATCATACCATAATCAAGGGTGCAAATTTAAGTCAAGTTTCTAAAGTGTTGACTCTCTTCTAAGAAGGTATCCTAGCCTTTGGATTGCTTCTAATCCAAGGCATAGAATTCCCTTTTAATTAATCCTTGATCATCACAAGTTTAGATGGGTTTTGAGCCTCTTGATTTCATTAACTCTAGATCCTTCTTGAATTGATCAAGTAAGGAGTGCCTAGCATCACTTGATCAAACCATCAAGGATCAAGTGGCCTAGAAGGCTCACTGTCACACATTATAACTTAGGCATTTTCCAACTTTGTATTCACTTTTGGTCATTTATGAAAAGAGAATTTCTAAGACTAAAGTCTTGAGAAAAGGAGAGAGCTCTCCTAGGGTTTCTTCTAAGAACCTTGAATCTTATCATGGATCCATGATCCTAGAGGCGATTCTTCTACCTAGCTTATTGAACCTTGTTCATGGCGCTACCACCCTTCTAATTCCCTACCATTTTTTCTTTCTTCTCCCTTTGGTTCCAAACCTTGAGATATAATTCTTTTCATAGTCATTTTCGCAAGCTTGTTTATCATCTTGAGTGAGGATCACTTGGTGAATGAAGATTGGGCACCCCTTTGCTAATCCTTGAAGAGCCATCACAAGTTCCTCATGGGTTTGCATCAGTCGTGGACCTTTAACACATTACAAGGTCCAAAATTACATAAGTCATTTCTTACATATACCAATGATGTAAAGTATAGGTAAGCTTGCATGTCAAAGTGACTACATGGGTGTAAGGCTAAATTCAAGTTCTTATTTTCTGTTTCTTTTATTTGATGAAGTTTTCCTATCTTGCTTGTTTGTTCATCATATAATAACAAGATGCTTTGCCTAGTAATGTCAACAAGATAATGTAAAGAAGTAAAGGAAAAAGTTAAATGATTAGTCATGGCATAACCGAAACTCATAGGAGTTTCTAATCCTTTGCCAACTTGTTTAGCCATTTGTGCCTTATTAAATATTTCTTCAATAGATGTGGAAGTTTGTAATGTGCCCTCCTTCTTAAATTCTTCCATTAACCTATATGAACAATCAATATCATGAAAATAATAGTTAGTAGGCACAATTAAAAATTCCACACTTCTAAATTCAAGAATTTTCCAAAGCTCAATGTTATAAGTGTTAAGTCAAAATGACTTAGCATCTTAATTTTGATAATTACAAGTGTTAAGTCAAGATGATTTAGCATCTTAGTTTTGATAATTACAGAACAGTCTGTTGTGTCTGTAGACGGAAGAAAGAACAGACTAAAGAGCATAGACGAAAGGAATAGACTGAAGCATCAGACGGAAGAGCACAGACTGTAGGAGTAGACTGAACAGCCTCAGACGGAAGAGCACAGAGTGAAGGAACAGACGGAAGGAGACAGACGAATGAATTCAACACACAACCCATCGATTACCATTCTGGAAGCATTCCAATCCTTTCGTCTGTGGTATTCTGGGAGCATTCTAACGCTTTCGTCTGTGGTATTCGATGCCCAATTCTGGAAGCGTTTTAGCGCTTTCGTCTGTGGGTATCGTCTTAACCCAACTCTCTCACAAAACACTCTAAACTTTGGTTCAAATACAATATAAGGCCTCGCGCTTATTCACAAAGCAAGACCCAAATTAAAATGTTCCTAATCTAATTACAAGTTCAAATGATCCTAAGACTATTACAAGGCTTGTTGACCAAGAAGACTTGTTGATCTTCATGTTGACTTTCCACTTCTTGTATTCTCTTGAGCATTGACCTTGTAATTCTTCTAGAATCATTGATTTCCATGTTTATGGTAGATGGACCTCCATCAAACCCTCCTTCTTGAACACAACTTGCCCTCAAGTTGTCATCCTCCTCAAGATCTCCTACTTAAAGCATCGGCTACAATATTTGTGGCTCCTTTCTTATGCTTGATGATGTAAGGAAAAGTCTCAATGAACTCCACCCACCTAGCATGTCTCTTGTTGAGTTTCCCTTGGCTCTTGAGGTACTTCAAGGCTTCATGATCCGAATGCACAATGAAGTCCTTGGGAAGCAAATAATGTTGCCAAGTTTGGAATGATCACACCAATGCATATAACTCTTTGTCATAGGTGGAGTAGTTCAATTGTGCTCCCTTCAATTTCTCACTAAAATAAGCAATTGGATGGCCTTCTTGAATCAAAACCGCACCAACACCTAAATTTGAGGCATCACATTCAAGCTCAAAAGTTAGTGAAAAATTAGGTAAAGACAAGATAGGAGCATTAGAAAGCTTATCCTTAAGTAAATTAAATGCAAGTTCTTGAGGTTCTTCCCAAAGAAATGGTACTTCCCTCTTAACTAGCTCATTCAATGGTGAAGCAATGGTACTAAAATCCTTAACAAACCGCCTATAGAAACTTGCCAAGCTATGGAAGCTTCTCACTTCCTTCACATTTGTAGGGGTCAGCCAATCCTTTATAGCTTTCACTTTTGCCTCATCCACTTGTACACCTAGAGAACTCACAACAAAACCAAGAAACACAACACTATCCGTGGCAAATGTGCATTTATCTTTGTTAGCATACAAGGTTTGTGTCCTAAGAGCTACTAAAACATGCCTCAAATGATCTAAATGTTCATGAAAAGATTTGCTATATACAAGAATATCATCAAAATATACTACAACAAACTTCCCAATGAAATCTCTTAAGACATGATTCATTAACCTCATGAAGGTACTAGGCGCATTGGACAATCCAAAAGGCATCACAAGCCATTCATACAAACCAAATTTAGTTTTGAAGGTCGTTTTCCATTCATCCCCTTCTTTCATTCTAATTTGATGGTATCCACTCTTAAGATCTATTTTACTAAAAATAGTGGATCCATGCAACTCATCTAGAAGGTCATCAAGTCTAGGAATGGGATGGCGATACCTTATGGTGATGTTATTAATTGCCCTACAATCCATGCACATGCGCCATGTTCCCTCCTTCTTAGGAACAAGTATCATGGGTGAGGCACATGGAGCCAAGCTCTCCTTCACCCAACCCTTGCTAAGTAGGTCTTGCACTTGCCTCTCTATCTCATGTGTTTCTTGAGGTGAGGTCCTATAGGTTGGCCTATTGGGAAGAGGTGCACCCGGAATAAGGTCAATTTGGTGCTTTATCCCTCTCAATGGTGGTAGGCCGTGAGGTATTTCTTTGGGGAATACATCTCCAAACTCTTCTAGCAAGTCATCTAAGGCACCTTGATCACCTATACCTAAGGGTTCGGGTTTCAAGTTGTAAATGCCTCTATCAGTTAATTTCTGATTCAACTCGATCAGTCACCTGAGAAAAGCAGTTCCCAGTCGAAGGTCAAATGAACAAGAGCCAGGATTTTCCTTCTTTTTATGCGGAATCCTGTCCTAGCTCAGAGAAACAGGATTTCTCACCTTTGGAAGCACCTCGTAGAATAGAACAGGCAGCTTTCTTGAATGACCTGTTGTCACATCTCGAATCGGTACAGCCATTCTCTTGGAAGACCGGTAAACCAGTTTGCCTAAGATCCGATTCTTGCTCATCTTAGGAGTTGAGGAGCACGCCCTTCCACTAAAATGCCGTAGTCATTCCTCTCTCTGGGTAGCAATCCTCGCGAAAGGGACGACCTATTATTTTATTGAGCTCCCTTACAGGTAAGAAGAGAACCTCAACATCAATAGGCTAATCTAGACTGAAAGGAGAAGCGGAGAGAACTGGGCACTCTCTACGCTAGCACTTAAGAGACTATCTTAGCCCAGAGTGAGATGTAATTGAACTTGGTTGTTGACCAACAGAAAGAAAGCATGGGGGGAAAAGGCACGACGCACACCATAGAATAGGAGAACCACTAGATCCGCTGCAATCCCAGTTGCCAGTTGACTCAACAAAGATGACTACCTGTAATAAAGCACAGGCTAATACGAGCCGACGCACTCGTGTAACTACTAATAAAGCTCGAGGGACCTTTACCCGTAAAAGGAAGCCGCTAGGCATCAAGCCCTATTATCTTAAATTAAACGACGGGAGGGTGGTGAGTTGCACACTTCTCCCCAATATGAGATAGATTGCAGCTATAGGAGCCTTCTAGGCCTACTGACTCTTATCTAAAGGGGCATATCGAGATCCTTTAGCCCACAAAGCATTCGAATTGTTTCAGTCTTGTAGCGAGGGCCTGTCGATCAAGCTCAAAATTAAAGGTGAAGGTAAACATAAGTACATAGACTTCCTAGCTAGGAATTCCCTCTTAACCTCTCCTCTCTCAATCAAGAAACTTCCTTTAGTAGCTGCACTACTCTTGGCATTATTTTTCTTGCTTTTAGGCTTAGGGCTTGAAATAGCAAGCTTGGACGATTTCTTGGAGCTCTCGGCCGAGCCCTTAGGTTTATGATTGGCCTTGGGACTCTCGGCCAAAGCTTTCTTCTCTTCATCTCTTTTCATTTTCATTTTTACTTGATCTTCAATAACATCCCTTGGTGACAATGGCTTGAGGTGTACCTTACGGCCAACATGAGAAAATACATAAGTGTTAGCTATACCATCATGTAAGGCATGTCTATCATATTGTCAAGGCCGACCTAGTAACATATGAGTGGCCTCCATAGGAACTACATCACATAGAATTTCATCACTATATCTTCCTATGGTAAAAGCAACTAGAACTTGCCTATCAACTACTAATTCACCTTTCTCACTAAGCCATTGTAACTTATATGGTTTAGGGTGTGGAGATGTTTTCAAATCAAGTTTTTCTACTAATCTTGTGCTCACCACATTTGTGCAACTACCACTATCTATAATTAAAGAGCAAACCTTTCCTTGGATGTTACATCTTGTGTGGAAAATGTTTTCTCTTTGAGTGTCATCTAGTTCATGGTAGGCACTCCCTAGCATCCTTCTCACCATGAGGAGGTCACCTTCTTCAGCCAACTCTTCACTTGAGTGTTCACTTGTACCTTCCCTTTCATGCTCACTTGAAAAGTGGCTAGACTCCTCACTTGTGACTCCTCCATCCATCCTTACTATCATAGTCTTCTTGTTTGGGCATTGAGAAGCAATGTGTCCATGTCCTAAACATTTAAAACACTTGATGTTAGATGGTTTAGAATTAAGTTTAGGAACTTCCTTACCCTTGTCTTCTCGGCCAAACTTGGAAGAAGGTTTGAATGAACCCTCCTTCTTTTGCCTTTCTTTCCAACTTGAAGAACTAGTAGTGTAGGACTTCTTCATGGTGAATTTTCTCTTCAATTGAGCTTCTATCTTCTCGGCCTTATGAATAGCCTCTTCCAAGGTCCTATAGCTTTGAAGTTCCAAGACATCTTGGATCTCCCTACTCAATCCATGTGTGAACCTTGCTAAGGTAGCTTCCTTCTCTTCTTGGCAATCGGCCCTCATCATAGTAAGCTCAAGATCTTTGTAATATTCTTGCACACTTCTTCCCCCTTGTGTCAATCTTTGCAACTTAACATGCAAATCCCTCACATAGGATTTAGGAATGAACCTTCCTCTAAGAGCATCCTTCAATTGTGTCCAAGAGATGATGGAAGGTCTCCTCCTCTTTTCGGCATCTATAAGGATTTGGTTCCACCATACCAAAGCATATCCTTCAAACTCTAGTATGGCAAGGTTAAGTCTCTTCTCCTCACTCAAGGTAGGGTTGCAAGAAAATACTTGATCAACCTTCATGATCCAATCTAGCAAACCTTCGGCTCCTCCTTCTCCTAGATACTTTGGAAGAGTAATCTTAGTATTGGCTTCCCAACCTCTTTGCTCCTCCTCTCCAAAATATCTCCTATGCATGAAAGGTTGTCTCCTATAGGTGCCTCGGTTACCCTCTCTCCTATGCCCCCTCTCGTCCTCATATTCTCGATAAGCCTCACTCTCATCATGGTTACTACCCTCATCACTATCTCTAGGTGAGTAGTAGTGTCCTCCTTGGCTTCCTCTCTCGCTTCTACTTCCTCTCAAGTGTTTATTATTTCCATCATATCCTTCCTTTCCCTTTCCCTCTCGGCCCTTCCTACTTCCTTCATCCCTAAACCTCCTTTCACTATCTTCTCTCAACTCATTCATCTCATTTTGCAAATGGTTGAATTTTTCTGTCATGAAGTCCATCACTCTCTTAGTCTTGGGAGACAAATCGTTTCCAACACTAAGTGAACTGTCCATAGCTGCAATGAAAGGGTTAGTACACAAAGAAAATAATAATCAAGGACCTTACCACTCACTAAGTGTGTCACTCAAATATCAACTCGTGTATGCACTCTTAGTGGCTCTTTCTCTAGTGTTCTCTCTAGCCTTTTACCACTCAATTCTCCTCTTAAGCTTCTAATTAACCCTCTAATCAATTATATAGAAATTTCCTTGTGAAAGAGGTACAATTCTCGGTTAAGCTCAAGAATTCCATGAAAATGGCAAACTCTAGACAAAACTCAAGATTCCAAAAGGACAAGCAATAAAAGCTAAAATGAAGGAATAAGCTACTCAAATCAGGAAATGGATGTGATATGACATAGGCATAAGAACTGGACAGTAAAGGAATCAAGTTTGCTGGTTTGATTACTAAGCCAAACAAATTGAACAAGGCACTCAAACTCAATGTGGCATTGTAATCAAAATTCAAGACCTCTTTTGTAGGTAAATTTTGAAGTAATTTCACTCCCAATGCAGTAAAAATGGTTGGACAAGTATCAAATACAGCAAGTTTCACTTATGCAGAAATTTGAGTCAAAACAAGCTAGTCACAAGTACACACTACTAGACTAATTTCCAAGCTACTAGTAATTTGACTAGGTGAATGAGTGTGCTATGTCTTAGCTCTAAGTCCGATTTTTCTTGCTCAAATTTTCTTAACACTTTGATAGCTTGCTGGACAGAATTTACAAGTCCACTAAATTTACTTTCAAGTACTCAAACTTTCTAGTACTTTTCAAGGCTCTTTTTTTTTTTTTTAGCTTTTGAATTTTCTCACTTGTTTTCTTCTTGTTTTAATTTCTTTTCACTTGATTTCTTTTCTATCACTTTTGTTTAAGCTACTGGCCTGAGATATATCTTGCCTTAAACAAGCACTCCAAGTTCAATTACTAGTGCTAATGCTACTACAAGGTGTAATAGGGATTTAGATCTATAGTAAGTACTCTACTAGCATGTAATGATGCTGATTTTTCAATTTTGCATGTATGAACTTGAATGTACAGAGTTATAGGTTCAAGTGCAGTACCAAAACAGAGGAAACAGGGCATACACTGACAGATAATTCACAGTACACCGAATTTCCAAGAATTAGAGGCAAAAAAATTGATACTAACACATGGAAAACAATTACCACTGGACGAGTAATTCAAAGGATTTGAAATTATTATGACTTAACTCAAATTGACCGAGCAAATGGAAGAACATATGATAATTTTCCGGATCTGGACTCAGACGCAAACATTGATTACGAATCTATGCATAACGATACAGATCAAGTCATGAACCATATGATTTGCATGATTTTCACCGAACAAAAAAGACTTAACCAAAAATTGACAAACTACTAGACAATTAAGGAAACCTAAAGATGAATCCGAAGCACACTAAACGAATTAGACGAAGAACTCGAGAAAATTCAAAATGATCGAAGAAACTTACTAGACTTATGGAGTAGAGATCCAAACTTGAAGAGAATCAAAACACGCTCCGATTATCACTTAATATGGTAATCAAGAGATAAGCTCTGAATACCACTTAATATGGTAGTCAATGGCGGAAGTTCGAAATGGAATCAACAATGGCGGAAGCTCGAAGAAATAGATTCACGACTCAAGGACTTAGAAGAAAGAATGAAAGCGGAGTAGATTTAAAAGATGATGGCGCCATGCAAAAACAATAAGCCTAAGGAAGAATCGCCACAAGGAAGAGTTTCCATGATAAGATTCAAGGTTCAAAAAGAAACCTTAGAGAGAAATCCACTCTCAAAGAATTAGCTCTTGCTAAATTCAATTCATTCAAAAATTGATTCAAAGATCCCTTTACAATTCAAAGTGCTGTGTATTTAACTTGTGAAGGAACAGAGGACACAAGCTTCAGACGGAAGAACTCAGCTGATGAAAGTCCAGACGAAAGAACTCAGCTTGTGAAAGTCCAGACGAAACAAGCTTCAGACGAAGACTCAGCTTGTGAAAGTCCAGACGGAACAAACCTCAGACGATGAACTCAGCTTGAGGCATCAAACTAATGAGCATCAGACGGAACAGTTCCTCATGTGAAGGTACAGACGAAACGATCTTCAGACGAAAGAGTTCAACATATGAAGGTTCAGACGGAACAATCCTTCAGACGAAAGAGTTCGACATATGAAGGCTCAGACGAGTTCAGCATGTGAAGTATCAGACGGAAAAGTGTCTGAGGTATCGTCTGTGGCAATCGTCTGTCTCCGATGTCGTCTGTCTGTGATATCGTCTATCGGTTGGTGTGGTATTGTCTGTCTGTGTGGTATCGTCTGTCCTTTCTTCAGACGAAGATCATTCGTCTGTGGTGTCGATTACCATTCTAGAAGCATTCCAATCCTTTCGTCTGTGGTTTTCGATGCTCATTCTGGGAGCATTCTAACGCTTTCGTCTGTGGTATTCGATGCCCAATTCTGGAAGCGTTTTAGCGCTTTCGTCTGTGGGTATCGTCTTAACCCAACTCTCTCACAAAACACTCTAAACTTTGGTTCAAATACAATATAAGGCCTCGCGCTTATTCACAAAGCAAGACCCAAATTAAAATGTTCCTAATCTAATTACAAGTTCAAATGATCCTAAGACTATTACAAGGCTTGTTGACCAAGAAGACTTGTTGATCTTCATGTTGACTTTCCACTTCTTATATTCTCTTGAGCATTGATCTTGTAATTCTTCTAGAATCATTGACTTCCATGTTTATGGTAGATGGACCTCCATCAAACTGGGCTTTGGTTTCTTCATAGATTTTATAGCCCTTTAAGTCAGATTTCAAATTCCACCAAGACGAAATTAATTGGAGTTTTGTAGCCCACATTATGATCGAAATACTGAACCTGGTCAGCACCCCGCTGGAACATCCTGGCAGTATCCAAACGTTAATTTCAAGCCCAATTTCCTCCTAGATGAACTTAGAACTGGGCTTCTGTGTCTTCATAGCTTTTGTAGCCCTTTAAGTCAGATTTAAAAAGACACCAAGAACAGATAAATTGGAGTTTTGTAGCCCAAGTTATGCTCCGAATACTAAACCTGGTCAGACAGTCAAAAACATAACAAATTTTATTAGAAGCTCAATTTATTAAAAAGTAAGGTTGAAGAGTTTGTTGAGCTTTTGGAGATGGTCCTCCATCAGTTATCTTCTAACATCTCTGTTGAGTTGAGTGTACAGGACAAAAGCTCTTTAATGCTTTACATATGTCTAGCTTTTTAAAGCAAGAGACATGTTATCCTTAGATACACCTCATCAGACGGAATAAGGTAATGAGAGATAAGAAGGCCTTGGAAGCCTCCGTGGAAAACCCAGAGGATGCAAAAAGTTTTAAGAAAAGATATTTTTGATGATTGCAGCCCAAGGGGAGAGAAGTGAGAAATAAGGATGGTTGAGAAATAAGAATGGAAGAGAAAAAAGATTGGAGATATAAAAAATAAAAATGGAAGAGAAAAGGATTGGAGGAATAATAAAAAAAATGTGTACAACCCAAGGGGAAGAAGAAAAAGAAAGATGCAAAAGTTAAGGGGGAGCAAAATAAAAAAAAAATGGAAGAAAAGAAGAGATCAGAAGTTGAGGGGGAGCATAATACAAGTGCTCAATTTGAAAGGAAGTTCAGATGCAAAAGAAGAAAGAGGATGAAGAACAAATTTTGATCTGTTACTCTTTCAAGTTTAGCCTGATAAAGATCATCTCTCTAGCTCTGATACATCATTTTGCTCTGACTTAAGTAGAAGATCAAGGATTTGCTAGTGTGGTCTGTAATCATCAAAAAGGGGGAGATTGTTAAGTCAAGATGATTTAGCATCTTAGTTTTGATAATTACAGAACAGTCTGTTGTGTCTGTAGACGGAAGAAAGAACAGATTGAAGAGCACAGACGAAAGGAACAGACTGAAGCACCAGACGGAAGAGCACAGACTGAAGGAACAGACTGAAGAGCCTCAGACTAAAGCATCAGACTAAAGGAACAGATTGAAGAGCCTCAGACTGAAGCATCAAACGGAAGAGCACAGACTGAAGGAACAGACGGAAGGAGACAGACGAATGAATTCAACACACAACCCATTTATTTTTTTCATTCGTCTACCTAGTTTAATGAAGTTCAGACGGAGTAACTCGCGCCCCAATTCAAATCTAACCGTTACTCATAGAAGCTTCCAAAGACAGAATAGAGATCTGTACAAAACCCCTGCAACACAAAAAGCAACCTTGCTTTTTGCTAATGTCTCTGATCAAGTCAGAAAAAGCTTGTGCAAACATTAATTATTCTGATTGATCTCTGTCACACGTTTGAAGATCCCAAGACAGAGGACTAACGTTCAAATCTTCAGTCTAACGGATTCTTCAAGGAGCTCTCTATAAAAGGACTTCATTACTTCAAGAGAAGGTGGGCGAACTGCATAACAAAGAAATTATATTCAAGCTTCAAGCTCTCAAGCAAAGTTCACTCGCCCTGAACTTAGAATAGATCTCATTGTAAAACCCCTCTCTGCGTAGAGGATAAACTTATTCTTTCATCTTCCTAAATCCACGGTTGTGGTGCTCTTAGCCTGAGGAGGCTGTGTTTCAAAGAATACTCTGTTTTAGCTTGTGGAGGTTGTGTTCAAAGAATACCCTGTTTAGCCTGCAGAGGTTGGGTTCAAAGAATACTGGGTTAGCCTGAGAAGGCTGTGTTCAAATAATATCTGTATTTAGCCAAGAGTGGCTGGGTTCAAAGAATACTCATAGTGGAACCTTAGCGTGTTGCTGGGGAACTGGATGTAGTCTTGATCAGATGAATCGGTATAAAAATATTGTTGTCTTCTCTATTATTTTATCTGTTA
Source organism: Hylodesmum podocarpum (assembly GCA_026586105.1). Lineage (NCBI taxonomy): Eukaryota > Viridiplantae > Streptophyta > Magnoliopsida > Fabales > Fabaceae > Hylodesmum > Hylodesmum podocarpum. The sequence goes on from JALJEV010000573.1 coordinate 91,974, forward strand.
ACTAACTGGGGATAATAACTTAAACAGTCTGATAATAAAAATCAATCTTAAAGAAGAAAATAATCTTGCGTCTGATCAAGCTTTGAAAATAGTAGACGCAAACACATCGTCTTAGAGAAAAAGTTTTAAAAACAGTCTACACAATTCAACACCCCCTTCTTGTGTGTTTTTGTACTTTACAACAAGATAGACGGAAACATCTACAGACGCAGAGGGAACAATGATCAAACAGACCATTACGTGCATATACGAAAGATGCACCCTCAAAACATTAGAAGTTCCAGACACAAAGTTCAAGTTGTCATACTCCACATGTTTTTATCAGACGAAGAACACGTCTAAACTTCGAGTCATGAGCTCAAGTGTGAAGATTTGAAGACTTTAGTTGATGACGAAGATTGAAGACATACGAATGAATTCAACACTCAACTCATTAAAATTATTCATTCGTCTAATAGCATGATAATTGAACTTGTGGTGTGCTTTGCATGTGCCTAAACATATATGCCCTCTTTTTTCTTGTATACTAATCCTTTTTCTTTTCAGCCATGGGAGATATTTCCCTAAATATTGAAGACCAAATATGTCCTAGTGTTGTTAGATTTTTGAAATGCTCTATAGAGACAATGGACAAATTTGAAATAATTATAAAAAAATGATTTGAATGAGTTGAGAAGGGAAAATGTTAGGAGTTTGAGGGAAGAGGAGAATAAAATGGAGGACCTTGAGAGGAGACTAAGGGAAGAGCGTGAGAGAAAAAATGAGATAAGAGGAAAACAAGAGAGGTATCATAGTTCACATCAAAGAAGTGATAGAGATTACAATGAATCTTGGAAGGAATGTAGAGATAGCAAAGAGAGAAGGATTAGAGAAGAGTATGAGAGAAAAGAAACTAAGTATAAGAGGAGAGAAAAAGAGTTGAGAGAAAAGAAACTAAAATAGAAAGAATTGAGAGAAAAAGAATTGAGGGAAAAAGAAATTAAGGAAATAGAGTTGATGGAAAAACAAATGAAGGAGAAAAATGATTCTTCACTTGTTTATGCTAACCCTTCATTTGAAACTATTGATTTTTATTTTGACAATATTATAGGCATGGTTTCAAAGGATGACTATAAAAAGGAAATTGACAATCTCTTATGTGAAGATGTAGAAAGAAAGGAACTTGAAGACCTTTGTGAAGTTGCTTGTGACCATCTTTATAAACAATCTTGTTTTCTGGTGCCTAGTGAAGAGTTGTTCATAATGGAGCCTTGGAATAAACATTGTGATGTGAAGGAAATACCCATAGAATTTGAACTTCCCTTTGAGAAAATTTGGTTGCCACTTACAACTCCTTTTACTTCTAGTAAATATGATTTTGCATGTCATACATTAGAATACTATGGCATTAGACCTTCGACAATTCTTGAATTTGGTAATTTGGAATTCTTAATTGTACATAATGGTTTATATCTTAATCATGTTGAATGTCCTTCTAGGTGGATGGAAGAGTTTAAGAAGGAGGGTACATTGAAAATTTCTACACCTAGAGGAAGAATCTTTACTAAGAGTTCCAACCAAGATATGTCCACACTTGAGGAAGAGCTAGTATCTAAACAACATCAAGAAGAACTGTAACATCCCAAAAATTTAAATATAGTTTAAGAGAGGTTTTTATAACAGAGAGAAATATAAAAATAAAAATTATGAATTTTTGAAATTACTGTAGTAAATAGTAAATTACTGTATAAATAGTAAATTACTGTGCAAATAGTTAATTACTGTGCAAATAGTAAATGACTGTGCAAATAGTAAATGACTGCAAATAGTAAATTATCGTGGTAAATAATAAAATTATGTGGTAAATAGTAAATTACTATGGTAAATAGTAAATTTATCGTGGTAAATAGTAAAATTATCGTGGTAAATAGTAAATTTTGAGGTAAATAGTAAAATCACCGAGGTAAATAGTAAAATTACTGTAGTAGAATATTCTGTGGAATATTCTGTGGAACATTCTGTGGAATATTCTGTGGAACATTCTGTAGAATATTCTGTGGAACATTCGTAGAATATTCTCGTGGAACATTCTCGTGGAATATTCTCGTAGAATATAGAATATTCTCAGTATAATATTCGTAGAATATTTATATTCGTAGAATATTCGTAAAGAGCAAATAGTACCTTGGGAATTCTATAAATAGGGCCTAGGGATTTCAGATGAGAAAACAAACCAAAGAACATTTCTATATTCTCTCAAGCTCTCTCTTAGGAAGAAATATCTCTAAAAGAGGAGCAAGTAAGTAGAGGAAGAGTATAGGAAGCTGGGAGAAACCTGTAAGGGGAGCTGTCCTTATCCTACTCTTCTATTCTTTGTTTTGTTGTTACTTTCATTATATTTCTTTAGTTTTTCTGGATACTAAGGTGCGAAGATAATTCTTAGTATGCTCTCGTGGTTGCGGTTTTGTCCGATCTTCCACATCGTAACGTAATTATTCTTGTTACGAGGAAAAGTGTGGTACTGTTTATTGGTTCTTGATGTTTCCTTGATAATTCTTGGTGTTTCTTGTTTCTTGGTTTCTTGATTTATTGATGTTTATTGGTGTTTCTTGGTGTTGATTTCATATCGAAATATGTTTGGTTTTGAGTTGGATATGAATAAGTGGTGACATGCATGGTTGCATGAAATTGGTGATGGACTTGAATTGCTTAATGACCGATTTGAAATGCCTAGTGGAGAGGCAACATTCTAAGATTGCTTGGTGAATGGGCAATGCTTAGAATGAGGTGAGATAAAGATGACCTGGTGGAAAGGTCGATATTTGAGATATGATGAAGGTCATTATACAATTCAAGGTCCTAAAGCATGTTGCATGATGACTGGATAGTAGTAGACCAAGTCCGTAAGTTACGGATTCCCGTCCGTGTGTGAGTGGAATACCGTGGACTAGAGGGGTTCTCTTGGTGGGGAAATTGCCCCGCTTCATGATGATCACATGTCGTGCGGGGAGGTCCGCGACACCGAGGGAACTCAACAAATTACGGAGTGTCTACCTCTCGTGGGTCCGATTGAGTGTGAGAATCGATGCCCCAGGCTATTTTCGGTGGAGGCGCCACATTGCATTTCGAGTGAAGAGTGAAAATGCATGGTGAAGGTGCATGCATCATGTAGGCTTAGGAGCTTACATTAGTGATTGTGTGTTTGATTGAATGGAATTCATGCCCAATCATTGATTGTGATTGATGGTTTGTTTGATTTAGTTTATGGGTGTTGATTGCCTTACTATGTGATTGATATTTTGATGATCATGGATATGTATGAAAGTATTATTCTAAAAATGATAATTTCGATGAAATTTCTAAATTTATAAAAGAAAAGGTTTTCCTTGAACTACAATCAATTTCTTATAATTATGGTTAAGGAAAGCTCACCCTTGCAATTCTATTTTTACAGATTTGCAGGATTGAGAAGTTGTCACTGTTTTGCACTGGTTGTTGCTACTATCTTGTTGTGAAAATGCTTGTTATGTTTTGCGTGTAGAAGTGTTGAGTAAATGTTCTAAGGTAGTAGAAAGGTAGTTATGTAAAATAATAATAGGACAAAGTTATGTAATCTGGTTGTAATGAACTTTAAAACTTATGTAATAAAAGTGTTGTTTTCTAAATCTCTCTTTTATCTACTATATCATTAACCACTTTAAATTACAAAATATAAGTAAAATAAGTAAATAAGAGGAGGGTGTTACATTAGTGGTATCAGAGCAGGTCGAACCAGTTCGACTTGTGAGTTATGTGTCTGCTATGTTTTTGTTGTGTGAGAATGATTGTTTGCTTGTGTGCTTTGTGTGCTTGTTTGATTATTTGGTATGCTTTAGTGAGTAAATTGATTAATTAGTGTTTACTTGATTGCTTCTTGGATCACTTAATGAAAAATTAGTTTTAGGGTTAGTGACATGGCTTAGGATTAGATAGGAATAGAAAGTAGTGGTTGAAAGAAGTTATAGAATTGTAGTTAAAGCCCTATAAGTTCTTACCTAAGTTTTTGATAAGCAGAGTAGGCTAAAAAAAAAAAAAAACGAAGAGTTTAGGAAAAGGAGTTGTTGTTGAACTTATAAAGGATGTTCCTACCAACTAAGACTAAAGATTTAAGGAGAAAATTACCCTTTTAAGAGTATTACCATAAAAGAGAACTCCCTTAGAAGAGAAAAAGATAGAAATTTTTAGAACTAAGATTAATATATGAAGTTCTCCTTAAAAAGTAGCAAATCAAATAAAGAGGATTGAAAGTGAATCCTAAAAGAAACCAATTTTAGGAAATGATCCCTTCAAAGGAGAAGTCGTACTAAGGAATAGGAAAAACCTAAGAATATCACCAAAGTTAAAAGTCCTTAAGATAACTTTATAGGAAATAATTAGTAACTACCTAGCTCTTATCCTAATACAAACCTTTTGACAACACTAAGATGCATTTAGAAGATATACTAGGATGATACAATAATGGTTGATGCATTTTGATGGTTAAAGAAACCTTAAAGAAGCTAGAAGGATTCGAAATCCGAGAGAGTAACTAGTATTTTTAAGGAAGAAAGAGTTTAGTTAAAGGAGGAATAAGTAGTAACCCAAGGAGGAATTAAAGTCGATACGCTTAGGAAGATTACCTAATGTTAAAGGATTAACCACCTTGACTTGAGAAGACTAAGTTTTGTATAAGCATGACCAATAGTTTTAAAGAGGCACCAACAATATCAACTAGGGAAATCAAAGGTTGTAGGAAGAATATTCACCCTTGATGGAGTTAAGGTCTCAAATATCAGTGATCTAGTACAAGGTACGTACGTGGAATTTCTTTACTTGTACTATCTGACTCTGATGCCATTCATTCCTTTATATCTATAGATTGTGCTAAAAGGTTACAACTTCCACTATTTTTCTAGACATTGATTTAATAATAACTACCTCTACCCATGAGTTTGTTACAACCACCTATATCTGTTTAGATTGTCCTATAAAACTAAGTAACAAAACCTTCATAGTTAACCTAGTTTGCCTACCTTTAAACCAAATTAATATTATCCTTGGAATGGATTAGTTATCTTCCAACTATGTCCTGATAGACTGTTTTAATAAAACCTTAATCTTTTCGAATCTGAAGTAAGAAAGGATATTGAGATAATTTTTACCAACCAAGTGAAATAGGACATGAAGAAACACAATTAGGTATATATGATCCTTTCTAACCTAGAAGTAGAACAAAAGGTCACCTTCCATAATATACCTGTAGTACAGGATTTCTCTGAAGTATTATCCGAAGAGATAAACCAACTACCACCTGAAAGGGAAGTTGAATTTTCTATAGACCTGATACTTGGGAATGGACCAATTTCTATTGCGCCCTATAGGATGTCACCCTTAGAACTAGCAGAGCTAAAGAAACAAATAGAAGAACTATTGAAGAAATAGTTTATTAGACTTAGTGCATCACCTTGGGGAGCACCCGTACTCCTAGTAAAGAAGAAAGATGGAACTATAAGACTTTGTGTAGATTATAGACAACTAAATAAGGTAACCGTTAAGAATAAGTACCCCTTACCAAGGATAGATGATCTTATGGACCAACTAGTAGGAGCTTGTGTATTTAGTAAGATTGATCTAAGATCTGGATATCACCAAATAAGGGTAAAAGCTGAAGATATCCCTAAAACGGCTTTTAGTACCCGATATGGACACTATGAGTATATGGTTAAGCCCTTTGGAGTAACTAATGCACCTACATAGATTACATGAATAGGATTTTCCAACTATATTTGGATAAATTTGTGGTCGTGTTTATTGATGATATTTTGGTATAGTCGAGAACCAAAGAGGATCATGCTAAACATCTTAGAGTGGTATTACAAATCTTGAAAGACCAACAGTTATATGCGAAATGATCCAAATGTGAATTTTGGTTATAAGAAGTTAGTTTCCTAGGACACGTAATATCACAAGGAGGATTTGCAGTAGATCCACATAAGGTAAACGTAGTTCTAAAATAGGAAAGACCAAAAGATGTGACAGAAATAAAGCATTTTCTAGGATTAGCTGGATATTTACAAAAGATTTCTCCAAGATAGCTTTGCCTCTCACAACCTTAACTAGAAAAGGCCAAGCTTTTGTATGGAATAACGACTGTGAACAAAGTTTCCAAACCCTAACTACTGCTCCTGTTTTGACCCTACCAAACCCAACTGAATCGTTTGAAGTCTATTGTGATGCCTCTAAACTAGGTTTAGGAGGAGTACTAATACAAGGAGGAAAAGTGATAGCCTATGCATCAAGACAATTGAAAACCCATGAAAGGAACTACCCAACCCATGACCTAGAACTAGCCATAAAGAGTATTTGCGCTTAAAATATGGTGACCCTATCTTGGAACAAGATTTGAGGTATTTAGTAACCACAATAGTCTTTAAGTGTTTATTTAGCCAAATGAGGCAAGGAAGGTGGAAAACATTTCTAAGAAATCATGGTTTCAATCTTAAGTGCAAAGAAAATGTAGTGGTTGGCACCTTAAGTAGGAAGACCATAGCCATATCAAGTTTAATGGTCAAAGAGATGGATTTAATAGAGCAATTTTAGGAACTTCAACCTTGCGTGTGAGTTAGGATAAGTTAGAGCCTTGAGAATAAATGTATTTATGAATGAAATAAGATAGAAACAAGAAATGGATCCTATTCTTAAGAATTAAGAAAAGAAAAATATTAATGAAAACAAATGAGGAAGATTTATAAGAGGAAAAGAGGAAATCATAGTCTCGCATATAAGGATAGCAAGGTTGAGGGTAACAATTAGATTTCAAAACATAAGGTAAAATTATAAGAGGAAGTAGTTGAAAGTAAAGAAACTTTGGGAAAGTAGAATAGAAGAATAAGATTTGTAACAAGAATGGAAATTTCGAGGACGAAATTTTTTAAAAAGGAGGGGAGTATTGTAACATCCCAAAAATTTAAATATAGTTTAAGAGAGGTTTTTATAACAGAGAAATATAAAAATAAAAATTATGAATTTTTGAAATTATCGTAGTAAATAGTAAATTATCGTATAAATAGTAAATTGTGTAAATAGTTAATTATCGTGCAAATAGTAAATGATGTGCAAATAGTAAATTATTGTGCAAATAGTAAATTACTTGTGGTAAATAATAAAATTATGTGGTAAATAGTAAATTACTATGGTAAATAGTAAATTTATCGTGGTAAATAGTAAAATTACTGTGGTAAATAGTAAATTATGAGGTAAATAGTAAAATCACCGAGGTAAATAGTAAAATTCGTAGTAGAATATTCGTGGAATATTCGTGGAACATTCTCGTGGAATATTTCGTGGAACATTCTCGTAGAATATTCTCGTGGAACATTCTGTAGAATATTCTGTGGAACATTCTGTGGAATATTCTGTAGAATATAGAATATTCTGTATAATATTCTGTAGAATATTCTATATTCTGTAGAATATTCTGTAGCAAATAGTACCTTGGGAATTCTATAAATAGGGCCTAGGGATTTGGATGAGAAAACAAACCAAAGAACATTTCTATATTCTCTCAAGCTCTCTCTTAGGAAGAAATATCTCTAAAAGAGGAGCAAGTAAGTAGAGGAAGAGTATAGGAAAGTTTTGGGAGAAACCGTAAGGGGAGTCGTCCTTATCCTACTCTTCTATTCTTTGTTTTGTTGTTACTTTCATTATATTTCTTTAGTTTTTCGGATACTAAGGTGCGAAGATAATTCTTAGTATGCTCGTGGTTGCGGTTTTGTCCGATCTTCCACATCGAAACGTAATTATTCTTGTTACGAGGAAAAGTGTGGTACTGTTTATTGGTTCTTGATGTTTCCTTGATAATTCTTGGTGTTTCTTGTTTCTTGGTTTCTTGATTTATTGATGTTTATTGGTGTTTCTTGGTGTTGATTTCATATCGAAATATGTCTGGTTTTGAGTTGGATATGAATAAGTGGTGACATGCATGGTTGCATGAAATTGGTGATGGACTTGAATTGCTTAATGACCGATTTGAAATGCCTAGTGGAGAGGCAACATTCTAAGATTGCTTGGTGAATGGGCAATGCTTAGAATGAGGTGAGATAAAGATGACCTGGTGGAAAGGTCGATATTTGAGATATGATGAAGGTCATTATACAATTCAAGGTCCTAAAGCATGTTGCATGATGACTGGATAGTAGTAGACCAAGTCCGTAAGTTACGGATTCCCGTCTGTGTGAGTGGAATACCGTGGACTAGAGGGGGTTCTCTTGGTGGGGAAATTGCCCTGCTCATGATGATCACATGTTGCGGGGGAGGTCCTGCCGGACACTGAGGGAACTCGACAAATTACGGAGTGTCTACCTCTGGTGGGTCTGATTGAGTGTGAGAATCAGATGCCCCAGGCTATTTTCAGTGGAGGGCGCCACATTGCATTTCGAGTGAAGAGTGAAAATGCATGGTGAAGGTGCATGCATCATGTAGGCTTAGGAGCTTACATTAGTGACTGTGTGTTTGATTGAATGGAATTCATGCCTGAATCATTGATTGTGATTGATGGTTTGTTTGATTTAGTTTATGGGTGTTGATTGCCTTACTATGTGATTGATATTTTGATGATCATGGATATGTATGAAAGTATTATTCTAAAAATGATAATTTCGATGAAATTTCTAAATTTATAAAAGAAAAGGTTTTCCTTGAACTACAATCAATTTCTTATAATTATGGTTAAGGAAAGCTCACCCTTGCAATTCTATTTTTACAGATTTGCGGGATTGAGAAGTCATTTTTTTTTTCTTGGTTGTTGCTACTATCTTGTTGTGAAAATGCTTGTTATGTTTTGCGTGTAGAAGTGTTGAGTAAATGTTCTAAGGTAGTAGAAAGGTAGTTATGTAAAATAATAATAGGACAAAGTTATGTAATCTGGTTGTAATGAACTTTAAAACTTATGTAATAAAAGTGTTGTTTTCTAAATCTCTCTTTTATCTACTATATCATTAACCACTTTAAATTACAAAATATAAGTAAAATAAGTAAATAAGAGGAGGGTGTTACATTAGTGGTATCAGAGCAGGTCGAACCAGTTCGACTTGTGAGTTATGTGTCTGCTATGTTTTTGTTGTGTGAGAATGATTGTTTGCTTGTGTGCTTTGTGTGCTTGTTTGATTATTTGGTATGCTTTAGTGAGTAAATTGATTAATTAGTGTTTACTTGATTGCTTCTTGGATCACTTAATGAAAAATTAGTTTTAGGGTTAGTGACATGGCTTAGGATTAGATAGGAATAGAAAGTAGTGGTTGAAAGAAGTTATAGAATTGTAGTTAAAGCCCTATAAGTTCTTACCTAAGTTTTTGATAAGCAGAGTAGGCTAAAAAAAAAAAAAAAAAAAAAAAAACGAAGAGTTTAGGAAAAGGAGTTGTTGTTGAACTTATAAAGGATGTTCCTACCAACTAAGACTAAAGATTTAAGGAGAAAATTACCCTTTTAAGAGTATTACCATAAAAGAGAACTCCCTTAGAAGAGAAAAAGATAGAAATTTTTAGAACTAAGATTAATATATGAAGTTCTCCTTAAAAAGTAGCAAATCAAATAAAGAGGATTGAAAGTGAATCCTAAAAGAAACCAATTTTAGGAAATGATCCCTTCAAAGGAGAAGTCGTACTAAGGAATAGGAAAAACCTAAGAATATCACCAAAGTTAAAAGTCCTTAAGATAACTTTATAGGAAATAATTAGTAACTACCTAGCTCTTATCCTAATACAAACCTTTTGACAACACTAAGATGCATTTAGAAGATATACTAGGATGATACAATAATGGTTAATGCATTTTGATGGTTAAAGAAACCTTAAAGAAGCTAGAAGGATTCGAAATCCGAGAGAGTAACTAGTATTTTTAAGGAAGAAAGAGTTTAGTTAAAGGAGGAATAAGTAGTAACCCAAGGAGGAATTAAAGTCGATACGCTTAGGAAGATTACCTAATGTTAAAGGATTAACCACCTTGACTTGAGAAGACTAAGTTTTGTATAAGCATGACCAATAGTTTTAAAGAGGCACCAACAATATCAACTAGGGAAATCAAAGGTTGTAGGAAGAATATTCACCCTTGATGGAGTTAAGGTCTCAAATATCAGTGATCTAGTACAAGGTACGTACGTGGAATTTCTTTACTTGTACTATCTGACTCTGATGCCATTCATTCCTTTATATCTATAGATTGTGCTAAAAGGTTACAACTTCCACTATTTTTCTAGACATTGATTTAATAATAACTACCTCTACCCATGAGTTTGTTACAACCACCTATATCTGTTTAGATTGTCCTATAAAACTAAGTAACAAAACCTTCATAGTTAACCTAGTTTGCCTACCTTTAAACCAAATTAATATTATCCTTGGAATGGATTAGTTATCTTCCAACTATGTCCTGATAGACTGTTTTAATAAAACCTTAATCTTTTCGAATCTGAAGTAAGAAAGGATATTGAGATAATTTTTACCAACCAAGTGAAATAGGACATGAAGAAACACAATTAGGTATATATGATCCTTTCTAACCTAGAAGTAGAACAAAAGGTCACCTTCCATAATATACCTGTAGTACAGGATTTCTCTGAAGTATTATCCGAAGAGATAAACCAACTACCACCTGAAAGGGAAGTTGAATTTTCTATAGACACGATACTGGGAATGGACCAATTTCTATTGCGCCCTATAGGATGTCACCCTTAGAACTAGCAGAGCTAAAGAAACAAATAGAAGAACTATTGAAGAAATAGTTTATTAGACTTAGTGCATCACCTTGGGGAGCACCCGTACTCCTAGTAAAGAAGAAAGATGGAACTATAAGACTTTGTGTAGATTATAGACAACTAAATAAGGTAACCGTTAAGAATAAGTACCCCTTACCAAGGATAGATGATCTTATGGACCAACTAGTAGGAGCTTGTGTATTTAGTAAGATTGATCTAAGATCTGGATATCACCAAATAAGGGTAAAAGCTGAAGATATCCCTAAAACGGCTTTTAGTACCCGATATGGACACTATGAGTATATGGTTAAGCCCTTTGGAGTAACTAATGCACCTACATAGATTACATGAATAGGATTTTCCAACTATATTTGGATAAATTTGTGGTCGTGTTTATTGATGATATTTTGGTATAGTCGAGAACCAAAGAGGATCATGCTAAACATCTTAGAGTGGTATTACAAATCTTGAAAGACCAACAGTTATATGCGAAATGATCCAAATGTGAATTTTGGTTATAAGAAGTTAGTTTCCTAGGACACGTAATATCACAAGGAGGATTTGCAGTAGATCCACATAAGGTAAACGTAGTTCTAAAATAGGAAAGACCAAAAGATGTGACAGAAATAAAGCATTTTCTAGGATTAGCTGGATATTTACAAAAGATTTCTCCAAGATAGCTTTGCCTCTCACAACCTTAACTAGAAAAGGCCAAGCTTTTGTATGGAATAACGACTGTGAACAAAGTTTCCAAACCCTAACTATCGCTCTGTTTTGACCCTACCAAACCAAACGAATCGTTTGAAGTCTATTGTGATGCCTCTAAACTAGGTTTAGGAGGAGTACTAATACAAGGAGGAAAAGTGATAGCCTATGCATCAAGACAATTGAAAACCCATGAAAGGAACTACCCAACCCATGACCTAGAACTAGCTGCAGTAGTATTTGCGCTTAAAATATGGTGACCCTATCTTGGAACAAGATTTGAGGTATTTAGTAACCACAATAGTCTTTAAGTGTTTATTTAGCCAAATGAGGCAAGGAAGGTGGAAAACATTTCTAAGAAATCATGGTTTCAATCTTAAGTGCAAAGAAAATGTAGTGGTTGGCACCTTAAGTAGGAAGACCATAGCCATATCAAGTTTAATGGTCAAAGAGATGGATTTAATAGAGCAATTTTAGGAACTTCAACCTTGCGTGTGAGTTAGGATAAGTTAGGAGCCTTGAGAATAAATGTATTTATGAATGAAATAAGATAGAAACAAGAAATGGATCCTATTCTTAAGAATTAAGAAAAGAAAAATATTAATGAAAACAAATGAGGAAGATTTATAAGAGGGAAAAGAGGAAATCATAGTCTCGCATATAAGGATAGCAAGGTTGAGGGTAACAATTAGATTTCAAAACATAAGGTAAAATTATAAGAGGAAGTAGTTGAAAGTAAAGAAACTTTGGGAAAGTAGAATAGAAGAATAAGATTTGTAACAAGAATGGAAATTTCGAGGACTAAATTTTTTAAAAAAGGAGGAGTATTGTAACATCCCAAAAATTTAAATATAGTTTAAGAGAGGTTTTTATAACAGAGAGAAATATAAAAATAAAAATTATGAATTTTTGAAATTACTGTAGTAAATAGTAAATTACTGTATAAATAGTAAATTACTGTGCAAATAGTTAATTACTGTGCAAATAGTAAATGACTGTGCAAATAGTAAATTATCAGTGCAAATAGTAAATTATGTGGTAAATAATAAAATTATTGTGGTAAATAGTAAATTACTATGGTAAATAGTAAATTTATGTGGTAAATAGTAAAATTATCGTGGTAAATAGTAAATTTACCGAGGTAAATAGTAAAATCACCGAGGTAAATAGTAAAAATTAGGTAGTAGAATATTCTCGTGGAATATCTCGTGGAACATTCTCGTGGAATATTCTCGTGGAACATTCGTAGTAGAATATCTCGTGGAACATTCTCGTAGAATATGGAACATTCTCGTGGAATATTCGTAGAATATAGAATATTCTCGTATAATATTTCGTAGAATATTCTATATTCGTAGAGAATATTCTCAGAAGCAAATAAGACTTGGGAATTCTATAAATAGGGCCTAGGGATTTGAGATGAGAAAACAAACCAAAGAACATTTCTATATTCTCTCAAGCTTCTCTTAGGAAGAAATATCTCTAAAAGAGGAGCAAGTAAGTAGAGGAAGAGTATAGGAAGTTCGGGAGAAACCCGTAAGTGGGAGTGTCCTTATCCTACTCTTCTATTCTTTGTTTTGTTGTTACTTTCATTATATTTCTTTAGTTTTTCGGATACTAAGGTGCGAAGATAATTCTTAGTATGCTCGTGGTTGCGGTTTTGTCCGATCTTCCACATCGTAACGTAATTATTCTTGTTACGAGGAAAAGTGTGGTACTTGTTTATTGGTTCTTGATGTTTCCTTGATAATTCTTGGTGTTTCTTGTTTCTTGGTTTCTTGATTTATTGATGTTTATTGGTGTTTCTTGGTGTTGATTTCATATCGAAATATGTCCGGTTTTGAGTTGGATATGAATAAGTGGTGACATGCATGGTTGCATGAAATTGGTGATGGACTTGAATTGCTTAATGACCGATTTGAAATGCCTAGTGGAGAGGCAACATTCTAAGATTGCTTGGTGAATGGGCAATGCTTAGAATGAGGTGAGATAAAGATGACCTGGTGGAAAGGTCGATATTTGAGATATGATGAAGGTCATTATACAATTCAAGGTCCTAAAGCATGTTGCATGATGATCGGATAGTAGTAGACCAAGTCCGTAAGTTACTGATTCCCGTCTCGTGTGAGTGGAATACCGTGGACTAGAGGGGTTCTCTTGGTGGGGAAATTGCCCCGCTCATGATGATCACATGTTGCGGGGGAGGTCCCGCCGACACCGAGGGAACTCGACAAATTACGGAGTGTCTACCTCGGTGGGTCCGATTGAGTGTGAGAATCGATGCCCAGGCTATTTTTTTCAGTGGGCGCCACATTGCATTTCGAGTGAAGAGTGAAAATGCATGGTGAAGGTGCATGCATCATGTAGGCTTAGGAGCTTACATTAGTGACTGTGTGTTTGATTGAATGGAATTCATGCCTGAATCATTGATTGTGATTGATGGTTTGTTTGATTTAGTTTATGGGTGTTGATTGCCTTACTATGTGATTGATATTTTGATGATCATGGATATGTATGAAAGTATTATTCTAAAAATGATAATTTCGATGAAATTTCTAAATTTATAAAAGAAAAGGTTTTCCTTGAACTACAATCAATTTCTTATAATTATGGTTAAGGAAAGCTCACCCTTGCAATTCTATTTTTACAGATTTGCAGGATTGAGAAGTTGTCACTGTTTTGCACTGGTTGTTGCTACTATCTTGTTGTGAAAATGCTTGTTATGTTTTGCGTGTAGAAGTGTTGAGTAAATGTTCTAAGGTAGTAGAAAGGTAGTTATGTAAAATAATAATAGGACAAAGTTATGTAATCTGGTTGTAATGAACTTTAAAACTTATGTAATAAAAGTGTTGTTTTCTAAATCTCTCTTTTATCTACTATATCATTAACCACTTTAAATTACAAAATATAAGTAAAATAAGTAAATAAGAGGAGGGTGTTACAAGAACCTCCAAAGAGCTTCGGTTACGCTATGAAAGATCAACAAAGTTCTTTTTTTACTTCATTAGATTGTGATGTTAATATTAAAAAACAAATTATTTTGTTGTTATATGATTGGCATATAAATAACCTAGGTAAATATAGAAAATATAAATATTGTTTGAATAGGAAGTCTCATTTACTTCTACAACTATGCAATCACTATAAGAAACAAGCTTACCTATATGTTGCATCATTTAATAATCAATTTGAGGAACCTTGTTTGGTATTTGACCCGGGAGGTCTTTTATTGTAGGTAAGAACCTAAGGCCACTTGAGGTCATGATGCAAATCCATGTAGCTAGAAGATGCTCCATGGATCTAACACCCTTTGTTTGCCCAATCTTCAATTCACTAAGTGATCTTCACTCAAGACCAAGAAAAGCTTGCGGAATATAGGCTAAGGTATGTAATGGTTTCGGTTTGTGACCAAGAAGAAGAAGAAGCAAAATGGAATGAGACTAGGAAGGAGATAGCGCCATGATCCAAGGAGATCAATAAGCTAGGTGATGAATCGCCACTTGAGTCATGGATCAAGATAAGATTCAAGGTTCAATGAAGAAACCCTAGGAGAGCACTCTCCCTTTCTCAAGACACAAGTCTTAGAAAAATTATATTTCATTCAATTCAAAAGTGATCACAAAATGGAAATTTCCTAAGTTATAAGACCCCTTGTGTGTGGTTGGCCTTGAGTCATCCTAGCCACTTGATCCTTGATGGATTGATCAAGAGATGCTAAGCACCCCTCACTTGATCAATTCAAGAAGGATCTAGAGTTAATGAGATCAAGAGACTTATAACTCATCTAAGTTTGTGATGATCATGGATTAATTAAGATGGAATTCTATGCCATGGATTAGAAGTAAATCCTAAGGCTAGAATCCCTTCTTAGATGAGAGTCAACAATTTAGAACTTAACTTAAATTTACACCTTTGATTATGGAATAATCAAATGGTGGAAATTTAAATGAAGTTAGTGGAAATTCCACTAATTCTCTCTCTTAATCCATCCACTCTCTTTTAAAATAGTGTATTACACTTGCTTAGTTGGGTCATAAGACACTTAAGCCCATCTTAAGAGGCTTTGACCAACACAAATAGAAGTCAACATGTCCATAAAAGGAGCTTAGCCTAAATTCACAAACAAACATAGGTCCAAGCGTTACACAAATTAAAGCTAAACTAATTACAAAATACTTAGAAATTACAAGGCTTCATTTGCCCACTTTGTTGACTTCCAAGAGTTGACCGTTGACTTTGACTTTGACTTGTTGACTTTGACTTGGTCAACTCTTCTTCAACTTGGGCTTTAATTCTTCTTTGCATTGCCCTTGTAATCCTCATGCTTGGGAGATGGTCCTCCATCAGGTCAAGTTGGCCACAAGAAGGAGGGTTTGACGGAAGACCATTTCCAAAAGCTCAACAAACTTTTCAACCTTACTTTTTAATAAATTGAGCTTTTAATAAAATTCGCTATGTTTTTTACTGTCTGACCATGTTTACTATTCGGAGCATAACTTGGGCTACAATACTCCAATTTACGTTTTCTTGGTGTCTTTTTAAATCTGACTTAAAGGGCTACAAAATATATGAAGACACAAAATCTCAATTCTAACTGCATCTACGAGGAAATTGGGCTTGAAAGTAATTGTTGGATACTGCCAGGATGTTCCAGCGGGGTGCTAACCAGGTTCAATATTTCAAGCATAATATGGCTTACAAAATTCTAATTAAGTTCGTCTTGGTGGAATTTTAAAGATGACTTAAAGGGCTACAAAAGATATGAAGACACCGAAGCGCAGTTCAGACGACATCTAGGAAGAAATGGAGCTTGAAGTTAACGTTAGATTTCTACGAGGATTTTCCAGCGAGTTGTTTAATTGTTTAGGCTTATTAGTTTCTTTCAATTTTGTAATTGCTTTTAAGACTTGAATTGTGGGCCTTGTAATTGTAAGTGTACTCAGCCTAGTTGACATTAAGCGGACATATTCTTATGATCCCAGTTAAGCAAGTGTAATACACTCTCTTAAAGGAGAGTGGATAGAAAAGAGAGAGTTAGTGGAATTTCCACTAACTTGATTTAAATCTCCACCACTTGATCAATTCATAATTAAGGGTGTAAATTTAAATCAATCATCTAGGATTTAGTCTCTCATTCAAGATAAAATTCTAGCCTTAAGATTAATTTTAATCCAAGGCATAGAATTCCATCTTGCTTCTCCCATGATCATCACTCCTAGCTTGAATTATAAGCCTTTTGATCACACTTTTCTAGATCCTTCTTGATTGATCAATTGTGAAGGGTGCCTTGCTTCACTTGATTGATTAATCAAGGATCTAAGTGATACAAGCTTGCTTGGTAAGAAGCTTGAAGTTGGGCCAATCTTCATTCTCCAATTGGATCTCCACGGTTTGATGATGAATGGCGGAAGCAATGAATGACTCAATGACTCAAGGACTTAGAAGAAATGAGAAAATGGAAAAAGGCTAGAAGGTGAAGACGCCATGCTCAAGCAATAAGTCTAGTGAAGAATCGACACAAGGATAAGCATCCATTGATAAGACTCAAGGTTCTAAGAAGAAACCCAAGAGAGAACTCTCTCAAAATAGTTCAACCTATATTCAAATTCAATATTGATCCAAAAGACCCTTTACAAAATGGAAATGCACCTAATTATACTAAGAGACTTGGGCAATTCTCGGATGTCTTGCTCACCCTTTGATTAACACTTGATCAACGTATGGAAAGCCTTTACTATGGCACCTCACATGGTTCAAGTATTGGCCATTGGATGAGTAATTCCATCAAGGGCCATGGTATGAGCTAGGAGAGGCATGTGTCATGTGACATCAAGTTCCATTCTTAACCTCTTTATTAAATCTTGGATCATCGGGTTGAAATTCACTCTTGAGTGGTGTGAAACATGTAACTCAATTATGAATTGTCAACCTTTTGATGCAAGCTTTAATCAAGAGTCAAAAATCATAACATGATTCATGCTTGCTTTGCTTTTGGACGGATCATGCTTGGCCATTTGATTTGAATCAAATCACATGGTTAAGCTTGAATTAGAGTTAGTGAAAATTCCACTAACTTAGCATCCAAACTCTTTCCACTCTCTCCAAGGAGAGTGCACGCCACTCTCTCCCAATTGCCATGTCAATTTTCGGTCCAACATAGAGTCAATGGGGCCGTGAGCTACATGCTCAAAGTTATGGCCAAATCCTACTTAAATGCCTAAGAAAGCAATTACAAAACCTGAAGAAAATTACAAGGTTTAAAATTAAGAGTAAAGTCTTCAAGAGTTGACTGTTGACTTTGACTTGTGGTCAACAGTTGACTTTGAGTTGACTATTGACTTTGACCTCTAGTCAACTCTTCTTGAATTTGCTCTTGAATCTTCTTGAGCATGGACCTGTAATTTTTCTTCCTTGAGTCTCCAACGGTGTTGAGGATGGTCCTCCATCAAACCCTTCTTCTTGATGGCAACTTGTCCCCAAGTTGGTGTGATCATCTTCTTCATATCCTACATCACAATAAGTAAGATCACACACATTAAAAGAGTTGCTACCACCAAAATCACTAGGAAGATCTAACTTAAATGCATCATGACCAAGTTGCTCAATAATAGTGAAAGGTCCATCTGATGGAGGACCATCCCCTATGGAAGCTCAAGCTCAAGAAGGAAGTCAAAGGAGGATCACAAGGTCAATGTTCAAAAGAATTCAAGAACAAGTTCAAAGAGAGTTGACCAAGTCAAAGTCAACTCAAGATGAAGACTTGTCTCTTATTTTCAGACCTTGTAATCTTCTTAATATTTTGTAATTTTCCTTTTAAATTTTGAAATAATTAAACAATAACAATTTGGCCCTTGTATGGAGCTTAAGCTCACGACCATTGACTTTCGAGAGTGGACCAAAATTCATTAAGTGAAGAGAGGAGAGTGAGCCTCACTTGCTTGGAAGAGAGTGGACTAAAGTGCATGTGCAAGTGAGTGGAAATTCCACTAACTAGTTTGAATTAAGGCCTTTAGATGGGATCTAAATCTTAAGGGCTAAAATTTAAACTAGTTCTCCACTAATTAATTCAAATTCCTACTATTAGATTAAATCTAAATCAAGTGGTGGAAATTTAAATCAAATAGTCACATGTTTAGCACTCCTTGAGGCAAACCGGCACCCTTGGATGGAATTCATGATCGATGGCCATCACTAAGCAAGGATAGTGATCCGTGGCACCTCTTGAGGATCACCATCACTACCCTTGATTAGTGAATTGATCACAAGGAAAATATTCAAACCGGTTGCACAAGGAGGCACGCATGCCAAGCTTCATCCCTTCCACTCAATTTTGGCGCCAACTAGAGTAGCTAGTATAAGTGGTAGAATTTTTGAATTGTAGGGACTTTTGATAAATTTTTCAATGAAGTGAATTTAGCAAGTGCTAATTCTTGAGAGTGATTTTCTCTCTAAGGTTTCTTCTCAAACCTTGAATCTTATCAATAGAACATCTTCCTTGTGGCGATTCTCCCTTAGGCTTATTGCTTATGCATGGCACCTCCACTCTTTAAACCTCTTCCACTTTCATCTTTCTTCTAAGTCCTTGAGTCATGAAGTCTTTTGCTTCCTCCATTGATGCTAAACCATGGAACTTCCAATTGAAGATGAATATCAGACCAAACTTGAGCTTCTTCTCAAGCAAGCTTATATCACCATCTCCCTTGGGAAGCAACTTAGAGTTTCTTAGCATGGTTGGCCACTTGTGCATTCCTTTGCTCAATTCGCTCTTTGATCTTAGCATGCATAGACTTGACCTTCTCGGCTCTATCAATCCCATCCTTGTTAGTAAACTCATCAAAAGGTAAAACACATAACTCAAGAGGAGTTAAGGGATTAAAACCATAGACAACTTGAAAAGGAGATAAAAGAGTTGTAGAATTCATCACTTTATTGTAGGCAAACTCTACATGAGGCAAGCAATCCTCCCAACTCTTCAAGTTGCTCTTCACAAAGCTTCTAAGCAATTGGCTAAGAGTCCTATTCACCACCTTGGTTTGGCCATCAGTTTGAGGGTGGCATGTTGTAGAAAATAGGAGCTTGGTGCCAAGTCTTCCCCACAAGGACCTCCAAAAATGGCTAAGGAACTTAAAGTCCCTATCACTCATTATGCTTTGGGGAATGCCATATAGGCGCACCACTTCTTTGAAGAAGAGGTTTGCAACATGAGATGCATCATCACTCTTGTGGCAAGGAATGAAGTGTGCCATCTTCGAGAACCTACACACCACAACAAATATAGAATCTACACCTCTCTTTGTCTTGGGCAATCCTAGAACAAAGTCCATGGATATATCCAACTAAGGAGAGGTGGGTGATGGTAAAGGCATGTATAGGTCGTGGTTAGGGAGTTTAGACTTAGCCTTATGACATGTGATACACTTGTTTATAAACTTAGCTACTTGAGCTTTCATCTTAGGCCAAAAGAAGTGTTCATGTAATATGGCTAAGGTCTTCTCAATACCAAAATGACCCATGATGCCTCCTTCATGAACTTCACACACTAAGAGCTCTCTCAATGATGTCTTAGGCACACATAAACATTTTCTTTTAAAAACATAACCATCATGCCTAAAGAATTCGTTGTAAGCACACTTATAACATGCTAGAAACTCACGGCCAAAGTCATCATCATCATTATACAAGGCCTTTATATGTTCAAATCCCAACAACTTAGACTCAAGTAAGGATAGAAGTGTATACCTCCTACTAAGAGCATCTTCTACAATGTTTGCCACTCCTTTCTTATGCTTGATGATGTAGGGAAATGTTTCAACAAACTCCATCCACCTTGCATGCCTTTTGTTGAGCTTGCCTTGAGATCTCAAATGCTTCAAGGCTTCATGACTGGTGTGGACTATGAACTCCTTAGGGAAGAGGTAATGTTGCCATGTTAGTGATAAGTGCTAGATCATACATGTTTTCCTAGGTGTTTTCAGTTCATTTCCATCTATTTTCACTAGGTTTAGTTACATTTTAGACAAGAAAATAGTAAAAATATCATAATTGCTTAATGATAGTTCCTAAGTTAGTGTTTGTTAGTTTTATAAGTTTATTTGAGTTTTTAAGTCATCTTAATCATTTTTTTTGTTGATTCTAGGTTCATTGAAGAGGAGATAGAAGCTTGGAATGAAAGTCATAGACATAAGATGGAGAAGCCATCAAGAAGAACAAAAATGGAAGCTCAAAGCAGCAGCACATGGCAAGCCA
Organism: Hylodesmum podocarpum; assembly: GCA_026586105.1. NCBI lineage: Eukaryota > Viridiplantae > Streptophyta > Magnoliopsida > Fabales > Fabaceae > Hylodesmum > Hylodesmum podocarpum. Next base: position 112,672 of record JALJEV010000573.1, read on the forward strand.
AGTCACAAGATGGACCCTCCATAGCTGTTAGAGCGCGCCAAGACGCGTTTCAAGCACATACAGGGGCGCGCATGCGCCCGGGCGCGCCAGGGGGGCGCGTTCAACCTCTCCTTGCGGCACAAATGCGTTGCGGCGCGCTAGAGGAAGGACTCAGGGGCGCGCATGCGCCAGGGCGCGTCTCTCTTAAGTGGGTGGCGCGATTTCATGTTGTATAAAAGCTGCAAGGGCGTGAATTCGAGGGGGATCGAAATAATTCAGTTTTTCAGTTGGCTTCTCGTGCACGCTTTTCATTTTCTCTCTTCTCTCCACCTTTGGTTTCATCCTCCTCCATCAAAGCCTTGAAGATTCTTGAAGTTTTGGATCTTGTGGAAGCAAGACCTAAGTATTCATGGAGTGTCTCTCGGTTTTGATTTCCTTTTCTGTTCTTTCTTTTTATCTTTCCATTTCAGGCTAGGTTTTAGGTTAGGGAAGGGGATTTCAATTCTAGAATTCTTGTAATGCCTTCTATGTGAATTCAATTGTAATTTCGAATTAATTGATTGAGCTTTTCCTACTTAATTGCAATTTCTTGAGGTTTACTTCATGAAGTTCAAATAGTAATAGGAATATTAACTGCTTGAATTGGACTGAACTATGCCTTGAGTTTTTGTTTCTCATTTCAATTATGCAATTGGAAGATTGATAGTTGAATTAGGAGAGGAATTGCATCATTATAACAGTGCATGAGTCTAGGAATAGAATTTGTATGTTATGAGATATTGTGAATTTATCTGTTTCGCTTCTTGAATGCATTTCTATTTTCACCTAAGGGATTAGAGATTATAGAAGTCATTCAAAGTGACTAATGACCTAGGAATAGGCTTAGTCTAATGTATCACAAATTATAGTCTCCAATCGATTGAAGTTCTGTTGAATTGCTATAGGAATTAGTTACTTGAAAGAAGGAATTGAATGAACCTATTCCCTAACTCATTTTATCATTTCTGAAACTTAAACATTTACTGCATCTCATTACTTGCTTTACAGTAGATTACTTCAGTCTTGCATAATTACTTAGTTTCCTATATCAATGTTTACTTCACTGATTCGTTCTAATAGCAACACACGTTGAGCATTCGATACTTCACAATTAGTCTCTGTGGTTCGACATCCCTTTCTCACTATTTCTAAACTTGTGACGACCGGTACACTTGCCGCAAGATTGACACACACGAATATTTTAAAGTCAACATTCAACAACGGAGTTACTCATGTCAAATCTTCATCATTATGTTTCAAGGCAAAAATCTGGTGGGCTTTTATCTATGGGATTCTATTGCCAATCCAGCACAGATCTTCCATCACAAAGAAGAGGGTTTGGTGCCTATACACAATAATGAAGGGTGAGTATTTAAATGTTGGCCTGACTATAGCCAATGAAATTCACACACTGCACTTGCAAAAACAGGGATCCTTGTCTTATGCAAGTATCATCACTCAGCTGTGTATTGAGGCTGGAGTTTCAACTGAGGGTTTGATCCCTATGAGACCGGGTGCCACATTAGATGTGAAATTCACCAAAGGAGAGACCAGTACAGCCAAAGCCACACCAGAAGCACCGTCCACTTCTAGAGGCAAAGCCACATCAAAGTCCAAAGGTAAAGCTCCAATGGCAGAAGCTCCAGCTACTGCTGCAGATCAGCAAAAGTTATTGAGGCATCTGAGGGTAGTTCAAGAAAATATTAGAAGGATTCATGAATCCAATAAAACTTGCATTGCACTTGAGCCCCTCATGAGAAGTTTAGCTGCCCAAATGAATCTGCCAGTAGAGAAGTTGACGCCATTCAAACCACTCAGCAGTGAAATGATTGAAGACTTGATGAGGTTTGAAGAGTTTTCTGAGGATTGTGGAAGTGAAGCACCGAATGAGGGACAAGATGATGATGGTGAAGAGGTTGATGGTAGCCATAATGAAGATGCAGAGGAGAGTATTGAGGAGAGTGAGGAAGAAGAGGATGAGACAGAAGATGAGGATTGATGTCTTAGTTTAATATTTCTGTTTAAGTTTTATATTTTTGGTTAATGTAGCTTAACTAGACTATTTTACTGTCTTTTTAGTTCAAGGTACTGTATTTGACTTTTATTTGACTTTTAGTTAAATATAATTTGATTGTTATTTTGCTGTCTTGTAGTTTGTGTTGTTTTTGTGAAATTGATTAGATGTTGGAGCATTGCTGGAGAATTATGGAAAATTTTGGCACTTGATCCAGAACTTTGAGCAGTCTGGCTGGCCTTCAACAGGGAGCACTTTTATACTCTTTTGATGTTAACTGTTGATTTATGTTTGTTTAGAGTATATACCCTGTTTTGTTGCACCATCTTATGAAGGTTAATTGCATTAGTATAACATTGACTCTGTAGTCCAGTAGAATGAACTGTGTAATTTTTGGCACTTAGGTTCAATTTGAGGTTCTATGACAAAGTTGCATGCTTCTCAAATGTTTGAAGAGTCATTGTATGAGAATTTGGGCATGACAATTTTCTAGGTTGTAACATGATTAGTGGACTTAGCAATGTTATGCAATGATTAATCCTGGATAAGAATTTGGGCCTCCAACATGATTTGTTCTTGAGTGTTCTATTTTACCATGTGATGTGTTTGTTCCAGAACTTGCTTTAGCTCTTGGTCAAAATTGCATACATTTAGATGTGGACACAAATGATAAAGGCAAATTTTTTTTTCTTGTAGCCTTGAGCCAAATAGCCTTAACCTTCACACTTTCCATTGCTAGCCCCATTGAGCCTGAATTAACCCTTTCCTTCTTGGATACTTAAGCTCATTACAAGCCTAAATAAGTGAAAAACCAATTGTCCCTATCACTGGAACTTTGAGTGTATTGGTTTATTTACTTAGATGAGAGGTTTCAAGATTAAGTTTGGGGTTGAATTTTGGGGTACATGTGTAGCTGTTGACTTAAGGACAAGTCAAAATTTTAAGTTTGGGGTTGAGGGATCACCTTGTATTGGTGGAATTTTTGTGCATTTTTTTTAGTTGTGTATAGTGCATTCTCTGTTTTCATGCATACCATACCATACCAAATTTTTTCTGTTCTTTCTTGTGATAGCAATGAATGAGACTAACTAAGAAAAGCAAAGTACAAGAATAAAGTGAAAAGAAAGAAAAAGGAAGAAGAAGAAGCAAAATGACAAAAACTACAAGAAAAGAATGTTTAGAAAAGAAAAAGAAAGCAAAAACAAAAAGTAGAAAGAAAAGAAAATAGCAAGAGCTATAAGAAAACAAAAAGAAATAGAAGAAAATGAAGTTTAAGAGCAATAAGGATAAAGGAAAAAAAGGAAAACAGAGTGGTCTCATGAGTTGTTTATGTTACTTAGTGTTAGTCTCTATTCTGTTTTGAATTTTTCTTCTGTTCATCATTAACTCATGCATAACATATAGGTATAACTTTTACTCTTTAAGTTCCTGTGAATATGCAGTTAGTACCTTTCTTTTTATCCCACCTTTACCTAAGCCCCATTACAACCCTGAAAAGACCTTTTGAGTGTCCAATGTCTACTTGAAGGCAGTGGAGATTTTAGAGATATTGCAAGCCTATGGTAACTGACCTTCTAATTGGTAACATTGAGAGAAACACAAACCCAAAACACTTGAGAGATTGAGGGCAAACACTTAACTGGAGAGGACTGTGTAATGTTGCTAAAGTACATTTTCTCATGCCAACCCATGTTGTTTGCTTATGCTTGATGAATTGTGCAATTCTTGAGAACATTTTGAACTCATGTTCAACTTTCATAGATGAATTGAGTTGGCTTAAGGAGTTAAGAACTACATAATGCATTCTCAATGGCTGTTGAGCTTAGTGTTATACCATGCTTATTGACTCTTGTAATGATGGATTCTATGTTTGCTTGAGGACAAGCAAAGCTTTAAGTTTGGGGTTGTGATAAGTGTTAGATTATACATGTTTTCCTAGGTGTTTTAAGCTCATTTCCATTCATTTTCACTAGGTTTAGCTATAGTTTAGATAGGAAAACAATGAAAATACCATGTTTGCTTAGTGTTAGTTCTTGAGTGAAGTGTTTTGTGAGTTTTATAAGTTTTTCTTGAGTTTTAAGTCATTTTAATTCTTCTTTTGTTGATTTTTAGGTTCATTGAAGGATTGAAGAAGAGATAAGCAGCAAGGAGTGGATCCAATACTTGAATGGAAGCTCAAACCAAGAGAGTAGAGCAAGCCAAACCTTAAGTTGAGCATCCAAGGCTGTAAAAACGCGCCAGGGCGTGCTGCACTGGCCAACCAAGGGCGCACACGCGCCTAGGCGTGCTCAAGGGGCGCATTCATGCCTAGCTTGCGGCAAAAACGCGCCAGGGCGTGCTGCACTGACCAACCAAGGGCGCACACACGCCTAGGCATGCTCAAGGGGCGCATTCATGCCTAGCTTGCGGCAAAAACGCGCCAGGGCGCGCACAGGGGCGCGCTCTTGCCATCTTCACTGATTCAATCGCGCCAGGGCGCGATTTCACTTAATGAAGGGCGCGTTTCATCATCTATAAAAGCTGCAGGGCGCGAAAAATGCCAGGGACTTCACAATTCAGTTTTTCAGTTGGATTCTCGTGCACACTTTTCATTTTTCTCTCTTCTCTCCACCTTTGGTTTCATCCTCCTCCATCAGAGCCGTGAAGATTCTTGAAGTTTTGGATCTTGAGGAACCAAGACCTAAGTATTCATGGAGTTTCTCTCGGTTTTGATTTCCTTTTCTGTTCTTTCTTTTCATCTTTCCATGTCAGGCTAGGTTTTAGGTTAGGGAAGGGGATTTCAATTCTAGAATTCTTGTAATGCTTTCTATGTGAATTCAATTGTAATTTCGGATTAATTGATTGAGCTTTTCCTACTTAATTGCAATTTCTTGAGGTTTACTTCATGAAGTTCAAATAGTAATAGGAATATTAACTGCTTGAATTGGACTGAACTATGCCTTGAGTTTTTGTTTCTCATTTCAATTATACAATTGGAAGATTGATAGTTGAATTAGGAGAGGAATTGCATCATTATAACAGTGCATGAGTCTAGGAATAGAACTTGCATGTTATGAGACATTGTGAATTTATCTGATTCGCTTCTTGAATGCATTTCTATCTTCACCTAAGGGATTAGAGATTATAGAAGTCATTCAAAGTGACTAATGACCTAGGAATAGGCTTAGTCTAATGTATCACAAATTCTAGTCTCCAATCGATTGAAGTTCTGTTGAATTGATATAGGAATTAGTTACTTGAAAGGAGGAATTGAATGAACCTATTCCCTAACTCATTTTATCATTTCTGAAACTTAAACATTTACTGCATCTCATTACTTGCTTTACAGTAGATTACTTCAGTCTTGCATAATTACTTAGTTTCCTACATCAATGTTTACTTCACTGATTCATTCTAATAGCAACACAAGTTGAGCATTCGATACTTCACAATTAGTCTCTGTGGTTCGACATCCCTTTCTCACTATTTCTAAACTTGTGACGACCGGTACACTTGCCGAAAGATTGACACACGTATATTTTAAAAGTCAACAGCATCTCAAGTAGTACTACCTACAGTAGTAGTTTCTGTGAGTTAGCATCCCCGACAGCGACAGCTCCGGCAGTGCCCGCTCTAGCAGAGGTATCACCGACAGGTGCAGCTCATCCAGCGGTAGCTCGGGCAGTAGCATCTCCAGTAGTATTACCTGCAGTAGTAGTTTATGTAGGGGTAACATCCCCGACCGCGAGAGCTCTGGCAGTGCCCGCTCTAGCAGTGGTATCACGAACAGGTGCAGCTCGTACAACGGTACCTCGTGCAGTAGCATCTCAAGTAGTACTACGTACAACAGTAGTTTCTGTGAGTTAGAATCCCCAACAGCGACAGCTCCGGTAATGCCCGCTGTAGCAGAGATATCACCGACAAGTGCAGCTCGACCAGCAGTAGTTCGGGTAGTAGCATCTCCAATAGCCTGCAGTAGTAGTTTCTATAGGGGTAACATCCCCGACAGCGACAGCTCTGGCAGTTCCCGCTCTAGTAGAGGTATCACCGACAGGTGTAGGTCGTCTAGCGGTAGCTCGGGCAGTAGCATCTCCAATAGTACTACCTGCAGTAATAGTTTGTGTAGGGGTAGCATCCCAGACACCGACATCTCCGTCAGTGCCCGCTCTAGCAGTGGTATCTCCGATTAGTGCAGCTCGTCCAACGGCAACTTTGGTAGTAGCATCTCCAGTAGTAGTTTCTGTTTAGGTAGCATCCCAGACAGCGACAGCTCCGGCAGTGCCCGCTCTAGTAGTGGTGTCTCCGACTGGTGCAGCCCGTCTAGCGGTAACTCGGGCAGCAACATCACCAGTAGTACTACCTACAGTAATAGTTTCTGTAGGGGTAGCATCCCAAACAGCGACAGCTCCGGCAGTGCCCGCTCTAGCAGTGGTATCTCCGACTAGTGCAGCTCGTCCAACGGTAACTTGGGCAGTAGCATCTCTAGTAGTACTACCTGCAGTTGTAGTTTCTGTATGGGTAGCATCCCAGACAGCGACAGTTCCGGCAGTGCCCACTCTAACAATGGTATCTCCGACTAGTGCAGCCCATGCAGCGATAACTCGGGCAGTAGCATCTCAAGTAGTACTATCTACAGTAGTAGTTTCTGTAAGGTAGCATCCCCGACAACGACAGCTCCGACAGTGCCCGCTCTAGCAGAGGTATCACCGACAGGTGCAGCTCGTCCAGCGTTAGCTCGGGCAGTAGCATCTACAATAGAACTACTTGCAGTAGTAGATTCTGTAGGGGTAGCATCCCAGATAGCGACATCTCCGGCAGTCCCCTCTCTAGCAGTGGTATCTCCGACTGGTGCAGCTCGTCCAACGGTAACTCGGCCAGTAGCATCTCCAATAGTAGTTTTTGTAGGGGTAGCATCACAGAAAGCGACAGCTACGGCAGTGCCCGCTCTAGCAGAGGTATCTCCGACTGGTGCAGTCCATCCAGCGGTAACTCGGGCAGTAACATCTGAAGTAGTACTACCTACAGTAGTAGTTTCTGTGAGTTAGCATCACCAACAGCGACAGCTCTGGCAGTGCCCGCTCTAGCAGTGGTATCACCATTAGGTGCAGCTCGTCCAGCAGTAGCTTGGGCAGTAGCATCTCAAGTAGTACTACCTACAGTAGTAGTTTCTGTGAGGTAGCATCCTCGACAGCGACAGCTGCGGCAGTGCCTACTGTTGAACTTTATTTTAGTCACACTTCGGCAATTGTACCGATCGTTTACAAGTTTAGAAAAGATGAGAAAGGGTTGTCAAACCACAGAGACTGAATGATGAATTACCGAATGCTTAACATGCTTTACTATTAGGACGAATCAATGAAGTAAGCATTTTGTATAAAACTAAGCAACTATGTAGAAGTAAGCATTACACTGTAAAACATATAAGGAAAGCAAGTAAATGTTTAAGTTTCTAACAAAATAATGAAGAAGGTTAGGGAATAGGTTCATTCAATTCCTTCCCTCAAGTAACTATTTCCTATGTCAATTCAACAGAAATCATTCAATTGGAGATAGAATTCGTGATACCGTAGACTAATCCTATTCCTAGGTCTTTAGTCCCTTTGAATGACTAATATAATCCCTAATCCCTTAGGTGAGAACATAAGTGCATTCAAGTAGTACTACCTACAGTAGTAGTTTCTGTGAGTTAGCATCCCCAACAGCGACAGCTACGGCAGTGCCTGCTCTAGCAATGGTATCACCAACAGGTGCAGCTCGTCCAGCAGTAGCTCGGGCAGTAGCATCTCAAGTAGTACTACCTACAGTAGTAGTTTATGTGAGGTAGCATCCCCGACAGCGACAGCTTCGGCAGTGCCCGCTCTAGCAGAGGTATCACCGACAGGTGCAGCTCGTCCAGCGGTAGCTCGGGCAGTAGCATCTCCAGTAGTATTACCTGCAGTAGTAGTTTATGTAGGGGTAACATCCCCGACCGTGATGTAGGCCTCCTTGGGGGTGATCCAAAGAAGCTCCAATGTTGCCCAAATGTATTCTTCAACCACCATCATCATGAAGAAGCCAATGCAAGTTCCTCGGCCATGAAGCTTTTTTGGTGTTTTAGTGTTTAAGAAATCAAAGCAAAGCGGAATAGGTAAGAGATGGAAGGGTGGCGTCGTGGAGAAACTCCAATAAGCCTAGGAGGAACCGCCACAATGGAAGCAAGATGCCATTGATAAGATTCAAGGATTTTCCCTAAGGGAACAAGAGAACTCTCTCTCAAAAAGCTTAAAGCTCATTCATTCAAAATTTCATCAAAGATCCTTTACAATGGTTTGGCTAAGGGTATTTATAAGCCACCCTAGCTTGGCCTCCAAGGCACCTAAACTATGATTAAAACTAAGCTAATCCTAGTTAATATCTAAGCCAAACCGAAATCCTACTTAACTATCAAGTAACCAAGTGGGTTAGTTGGTAGTTAGCTTTCACATGGCTTTCACATGGGTGCACATGGGTTTTTCTCCCCTTAGTACCCATGTGATTAGCCATGTCATCAATCCTAATCACTTCCTAATCATGGGTGGAGATCCTTGATTAAGTGTTGGCATGGATCCAATGCTTAATCAAGGTTTCCTCCCTAATTAGCAAGTGTTTCAAGGTTCACACAATTTTGTAGCCGAAAATGTTTTTAGCCGATTTTGAAAACTTGTGTGACCTTGACTTAGGAATGCATGGCATGCTTTAGGCTTTATGAAACCCATGAGATTTGGGCTTTGGACCCTTAAGCCATACCCTAGAGCTATTACAATAGGACCTAATCTTGTCCCATACAAGTTTACAAAGATTTTACAAGATTTTTGTCCTAAGCTAGAGTACAACTCTTGGAGCTTTTCCACTTCCTCTTCAAGTTTCCTTCTCTTGCTTCTAGTACTCCTTCTTGTCCTAGATGTTCCTACATCAAACCCTCCTTCTTTGCTTGAACTTGTCCTCAAGTTAATGTATTTATTTGCACCTACATCAAACAAGGAAGATTAGAAATATTTAAAGGAGTTACTACCACAATACTCACTTGGAAGTTCTAGCTTGTATGCATTTGGATCCAATCTTTCAATGACTTTGAAAGGTCCATCTCCTTTTGGAAGAGTTTGGAGATAACTTTTCGGTTAAAAGATAAGCAATAGAATTGATGAAGATATAACCACTACACAAGGATAAAGAACCAAGATAAATTCAAGGCTAGCAAGAGATAATAGAAATTGATTTTTAGAACCTGATTTTTGGAAACCGAAACTATGAGTAAGATATAAGGTCCGATTTTACATGAGCAAGAATCTAAACTAAAGGTGTTTAAAATGCACTTTGGTGCAGCAAGCAAACCGGATATTAAAGTCCAAAGTCCATTTAAAATACCAAAGAAAAATTTACAAGTTTTATTTCCTAACAAGCGGGAATTTTCAAAGACAAGGTATGTGTCAACAAAGGTTGATATAGCCTCCTTTGTTCTTCTCTTTCCCATATTTGAAACTCCTTCATTTCCTTATTAACCTCAAGGTCCAGATCTGCAAACACTCCAAGAATTTAGATAAGATCCAAGTGACACACAAAATAATACAAAAGTAGAAGAAAATAAGTTAGAAACTCCTATAGTCTCTTCTCTTGATCCCTCTTCTTCTCGTTTCTTTTCTTCTCTCCACTTGGTTCACTTATACATGAAATTATACACATGAAACTATGTGAATGTAGAGGTATAATGCAGCAAAGAAATCAAGCAAAGATCGAATCACTAAGACACCCCAATCCACACTAACGGTTTAAGGGAAATTAAAGTGTTCATAATTTGTGGAAGACATAGTCTTCATCAAAGTTACTCTCTCCCACACTCTTTCTAGGTGAGGCATACTCTCTCCTACTACTACTTCCTCTTCTCCCACTTCTTCTCTCATGAGCCTCTCTTTCTCTTCTTTCATTCTCTTCTCTCAATGTTCTTTCATATTTCCTCCTTCTATCCTCTTCCTCTCTCATTTTTCTATGGCTCTCCTCCCTCACTTCATTGACACTCTTTGAGCTCATTTTTGAGGTCATGTTGTAAGCTCATGAATTTCTCCATCATGGCATCCATCACTCTTTGGGTCTTAGGAGATAATTCATTGTCCACACTTGAGGAACTCTCCATTGCTGCAAGAAAAGGTTAGAACAAGAATAATAGAATAGAATTAAAAGTCCTTTCTCACTCTCTAAGTGTTTGCACTCACACTCTTGTTTGCACACTTAGGAGGCTTTTCTTAGAATTTGCTCTCTAGCCTTTTTCCTCTCACTCTCACTTAAGATTTCTTGAGAAACCTCTATCAATTATCAATGTCCAATTTTTCCAAGTTAAAGAGGAACAATTCAGCTACAAAGCCTAGGAGATCAAGAAGACAAATACTCTAGACAAAACTACAAAGATTCCAAAGAAGACAAGCAACAAAACAAGACTCAATGAACAAAAATTGCTACTCAAAGGGAAATTAATTAATGAAACAAAGGTTAATATATTTACTGCACTAAAATGAAGGAAAACTAGTAGTCAACAACTGCAAAAATTTTGAAACAAAAACTCAAAGAAGGGAAGAAATCAAATGCAATTTTTGCTGGAAAATTTGACAGCAACCGTCACCAAAATTTGCCTAACTTGTAAAATTTTTTTAGCATAGAAAATGAGCTTGAAAAATTATGAAACCTTCCAGTTGATCTTATATATATGTATAGTGAATGACCATATGCCCAGAATTCAATAATTCAATGTTTAACCCTTTGAACCAACTGCAAACCCGAAACTGCCAAAATAACAGCAAAACCATCACTAAGCTAGAAGTTAGGCTTGAAAATGGGCTCAAAATGAATTGAAATTTTGGGGAATGGTGATGTAGGAACATCCATTACAAGAAGAGTTACTAGAAGCTCCAAGACCAAGCACACACTCAATCAAGTAACCTTAGCTTAGGAATTGATTTTTGTAATTGAAGTGTGAATAATTTTGATGGCCTTGTAAGTTTTCGGCCAAAAGTGTACTTTTTTTTAAGTGTTTGCTTAATGTTGTGCTTAAAGGGCTAGTAAGCTTAAAGAGTGAAGCTTAATAGGAGTGAATGAATTTAAGTTTAAGTTCATATTAAATTCACATTTGAAATTTAAATTTAATTTGTGGATCCAAGTGGTTTTGGTACAAATAGATTTTCACTTGGATTAGGATCCATGCCTAATCCAAGAGCAAATCTCAATCCTTGATTAGATGCACTCATCCAATGGATGAGAATCAAGTGGAAAGTGACATGTAACCTTTGAGAGTGACATGTAACCTTTGAAAGTGATATGAAACCCTCTTGAAAGTGACATGTACTTGAACCTTTGAACTTGTGGCTCTTATTCATTGACTTGTAGAGTACTCTAATGTTGTCTAGCTTCCTCTTCAAGTCTTCCTAAGTCTATAAAAGCCCAAAAACGAAATTTGTAAAGAACTTTTGATGAATTTGATAATTGAATAAGCTTTGAGCTTTTCTTGAGAGAGGTTTTCTCTTGTCTTGCTTAGTAAGGTTTCTTGAATCTTATCAATGGATTCCATCCTCCATTGTGGCGGTTCCTCCTAGGCTTATTGGCTTGCCATGGCGCCACCCTCCTCCATTCCTCACCCCCTTTACCTTTTCCTTTCTCGGTTTTCCTCCACCATTGAAGCTTGACCGAAGCTTCCTTTAATTTTTGGTTGAAGTTGCTTGTCTTGAAGAAGCTAGAGAGGGCAACACAAGGACTCTTTGGAGAATCTCTAAGGAGGCCTATATCAAATGGTTTGTGTGATGTTTATGCACGAATAAGCTCAAAATAAGGTGCAGGGCAGCCAAAATTATGGGTCCAAAAACAGGGCAAAAACAGGGCAAATATGTCTAGGCACATGCAAAGCACACTAAAAGTTCAAATATCATGCTAGTAGCAAATTTGACACAATTTGTAATATGATGCTTGAACCTATTGAATAATTGTTGCCTAATTGATCTTGGACACAAAATTTGTGGGTGTTTAATGATCCAAATTTCCCAATGTACTGCACTCAATTTTCCCAAAAATTTCTTCTACAAGAGCTACTCAAATTTCACTCTAATTTTCTTCAAGCTTCTTTTCTTGTATTTTTTTCTTTTCTTGAATTTTCTTTGACTCTTTCTTTTGTATATTTTCTCTTGCTCTTTTCTTTTCTTTTGTTTTTCTATATTTTCTTTTGGCTATTCTTTGCTGGACAGTCCAAGTATAGGCTCAAATACTCAAGCAAGTCAAGTCAAACTTTGCTAATAAGCAAGGTAATGCATGGTAGTGGTAACTTGAACTTATAATGAGCAATGCACATAGTAATGAGACATATAAGCACTAATTAAGCCAAATATAATGCAGGGGATTCAAATTCCAGCAAGTATGACACAAAATACATATTGAGAAAATTCATCAAACACTTGGGGGCTATTGACTAGAATGTGTCTAGCATGTATAATAGGCCTTGTATGATCAACCAAGAGTGTCAGAGCATCTCATATATGTAGTGGGCAACCAAGACACACAACAAAATTCAAAACAAAAATTCAATTGAATAAAAAATTGAACTCAAAGATAGGAGCTAGACTCAATACCACAAGTGAAGAACAACTAGGTGAAGAACAAGCTCTTGATACCAAATTTTGATGCAAACCCATGAAGGAACTTGTGATGGCTCTTCAAGGATTAGCAAAAGGGGTGCCCAATCTTCATTCACCAAGTGATCCTCACTCAAGATGATGAACAAGCTTGCGGAAATAACTATGAAAGGGATGATATCTCACGGTTTGGAACCAAAAGGGAGAAGAATTCAAAAATGGAAGGGAGATTAAGAATGTGGTAGCGCCATGAACAAGAGTTCAATAAGCTAGGTAGAAGAATCGCCACTTGGATCATGGATCCATGATAAGATTCAAGGTTCTTTGAAGAAACCCTAGGAGAGCTCTCTCCTTTTCTCAAGACTTTAGTCTTAGAAATTCTCTTTTCATAAATGACCAAAGTGATTACAAAATGGAAATTGCCTAAGTTATAAGACCCCTTGTGTGTGGTTGGGCTTGAGTGATCCTAGCCACTTGATCCTTGATGGATTGATCAAGTGATGCTAAGCACCCCTCACTTGATCAATTCAAGAAGGATCTAGAGTTAATGAAATCAAGAGGCTCATAACTCATCTAAGTTTGTAATGATCATGGATTAATTAAGATGAAATTCTATGCCTTAGATTAGAAGTAAATCCTAAGGCTAGAATCCCTTTTTAAATGAGAGTCAACAATTTAGAACTTGACTTAAATTTACACCTTTGATTTTGGGATAATCAAGTGGTGGAAATTTAAATGAAGTTAGTGGCAATTCCGCTAATTCTCTCTCCTAATCCATCCACTCTCTTTTAAGAGAGTGTATTACACTTGCTTAGTTGGATCATAAGACACTTAAGCCTATCTTAAGAGGCTTTGACCAACACAAATAGAAGTCAACAAGTCCATAAAAGGAGCTTGGCCGAAATTCACAAACAAACATAGGTCCAAGCTTTACACAAATTAAAGCTAAACTAATTACAAAATAATTAGAAAATTACAAGGCTTCATTTGCCCAATTTGTTGACTTCCAAGAGTTGACCTTTGACTTTGACTTGTTGACTTTGACTTGGTCAACTCTTCTTCAACTTGAGTTTCTATTTAACTTTTCATTTCT